>VYXB01000457.1:410961-501658 GCA_013397135.1 Pachyramphus minor | reverse complement strand
AAAAAAAAAGGACTAACAGCTCCCGCAGTTTGAGCCTCTGTATGTAATAAACGTATAATTAAGGGTTGGAGAAATATTCCCACATGGAGCAGCCCCCCACTCCGGGCGGGACACGCGGAAGGGCACAGCGCCGTGCGACCGCTGTCAGCAGGAGCAGGCAGCGCGTGTTCGGACGGCGCCGAGGGCGGCTCAGCGCCCCTTCCAGGCTCTGCTGTCGCGTTTCCCCGGCTGTCGCGACATCCCTCCCGCTGTCGCGGCCACGCGGGACAAACGACCGGGAAACTCCCGGCGGTTGCGTCACTTCTGGGAACGTTGGCGTCACCCCCGCGCCGCGCGCCCCGGATCCCTCCGCGGCCGTCACCGCACGCGCTCTGACCGGGAACTCCCGCCCCCCGCGGGCTGTGCCGCCCCCTGATTGGCTCGCCGGGTTTGAGTGGCAGGGCCGGTCGGCGACCGTGCCCGCCATGTTGTGTGGGGAGTGGGCGCGCCCGTGTGTCCCGGGGGTGTCCCCGGCAGAGAGTTCATTGGGTTGGAAAAGAGCTCTTAGACCTTCGAGTCCACCCTGTACCCCTTCCCCACCTTGTCACCCAGCCCAGAGCACTGAGTGCCACGTCCAGTCCTTCCTTGGACACCTCCAGGGGTGGGGACTCACCACCTCTCTGGGCAGCCCCTTCCAGTGCCTGACCACCCTTTCCAGGGAGAAATTCCTCCTGATGTCCAACCTGACCCTCCCCTGGCACAGCTTGAGGCTGTTTCCTCTTGTCCTGTTCCCGGGGAGCAGAGCCCGACCTCCCCCGGCTCCCCCCTCCTGTCAGGGAGTTGCAGAGCCAGAAGGTCCCCCCTGAGCCTCCTTTTCTCCAGGCTGAGCCCCTCCAGCTCCCTCAGCTGCTCTTCACAAGACTGACCCTCCAGACCCTTCCCCAGCTCCGTTCCCTTCCCTGCACACGCTCCAGCCCCTCAATGTCCTTCCTGAACTGAGGAACCCAGTTCCCTGCACTGGACACGCACTCGAGGTGCCCGTCACAGTCCCCACACAGGGACGACGCCTCTCCAGCAATGGCCAAACTGCTCCCTCACAGTCCATTGTCCCAGCAGTGACTCCCCAGAGAGCTGTGGGACTACTATCCCAGAAAAGACACTGTGCCTCAGTGGGTCACCTCGGAGAGGAATCCCACAGGATCTGCCAGAGGGGACACCTCGCTATGACAATTCAATGTCTGTGCATGGATTGTCACTCAGATGGGCTCTGACCTTGGGGACGCTCCGAGAGCTCTGCCGGTCCAAGTGCTGCACAGGACACAGCAAAGATTGATTATTTATTCCAGGTTGTCCAGGATGAACAAACCTGCTGGGAACAGAGGTGTGAGGCTGCCAAACCCCCAGGAACCTGGGCCAGGCTGTGGGATCATCATTAATGGAGCAGAGCGTCAGCGTGGTTCACTGCTGCCAGGTGGTTGTGCCAAGCAAGATGAAGATAAAAGCATCTGTAGAGATACAAATCCAAGATTTTTAGCCTCTGTCTCCCAGGCTTCCACAGGAATAGCTGTGGTAGAAGAGGCTGAGGTGCTTCTGGGCTGTTTCTTCCTCCTCATGGGGCATGGCCCCTTATTTCGTGTCACGGTTACAACTGTTAATAAACTTCCCTAGTTTTACAAACAACTCTTTTAGAAAATATCACCAATCTCACAGCGTGTTTGTTTTATAGGCTTGTGTTCCATTTATAGTTTGGGGCTTAAGAGTCTGTAACCATGACCAAAACAGTGTTTGTAATTGAAATAAAGCATTTAATTGGGAGCTGCTGTATGTGTAGGTTCATGGATTGGTAGGGATTCCAGGTATTTGGAAGGGAATCCAGTTATTTAGAAGAGCTCACCCTCTTTTCCTGGTCCTTTGCCAAACTGCCCCCTTTAGCCATGTACTGTACAATCCCTGTGATTTTAAAAGTTATTTCCAACCTGGAAAACCACTGGCCACTGCACCAGTCTTTGGTGTTGTGTTAACACAGCCAAGAAAAATCCAGTGAAGCCACAGGGCTGGTGCCAAACATCTCTGAAATGGCAAAAGCCATTTAGAGCCCACGGAATGGACAGAAGGTTAAAGAAACAGTAGTGAAAAGGAGGGTTGGGAAAAGCTGACTCAGTTCTCCAACCCTCAGATTGCCCTGAAGTGAAAATCCTGGGTTACGTGGTATTTGCAGAAGTCAAACAGCTCTTTCCATTTCCCTCCCAACGTTGCCAGATGGGCTGGAAAGGAGGACAAACGAGTCATGGAAGCAGCAGGTGACACTCAGTGCCCTGGAATTTGCCCATTTTCTTATTTCCGCACACACCCATCATTTCTTAGGTTTCCTTTGCTCCAGTTTTCCAGGTTACGCTCTGATATTTTAAAAACCTGGAGAGAAGTACATTTGCTCAACCTACCAGACCATTCTTCCCAATTCTGGATGGTTTTATGTATCTATTTTTGAATTCAGTGAAGTCGAGCAATGCCTTGTTCCCTTGCAGCAGGATCAGGTCGTGCTTTGTTGCCAGGACACTGCTGGAAAACATAAATCAGTAATTGCTCCTCGAGTCCTGATGACGCACTAATGAGCCTAATTCTCTTGGAGCCCTTTGGCCTGGAATTGTACAATCCATGGAAGCTCCCTCCTTAAACCAGTTGCACACAGGTGTAAACTGATTTTGTTCTTCCAGGTGTCTCACTGCAGGCAGAGACTCCAAAGCTGAGTGGAAAAAAAGGAAACACCTCGTGGGAAGGGAGTTCTGGATATCCCAAAACCTCTGTCCTAGTGAGTAGTGAGACCTCCTCAGTGCCTAAATCCTGAGGATTTTACAGGCTTGGCAGCAACTGTTTCCCAGCAGAAAATTCAAACCCAGTTTCTTCGCAAAGAAGTGCAGATTACAACATGCAATTACCTTAACAGAAAAGAAAGGATTATTTTGGGAAAATAAGATTCTGTGATGACAGAAAAATCTGATTTCCTAGGAGAACGATGGATGTAAGAAAACAATGTGACAGGAGGTTCAGCAGGAAAATATTTTGACATGAGCAGATATCCCAAATTTTCTGCTGTCACATCAAACAGATCAGGCTAACACAATGCAGAACATGCTTAGATCAATTTATTCACTAAATTCTAAAATCTACTAAGTAAAAATTAGTTGAAAGTTGTTTGTTTGGTTTTTATCATATCATTTAGGAGATGGACTGCAGTTTGTGCTGAAGGTGATAAACTGAGAATTTGGAATTACCTGCCATCTTGGGGATAAAAATCTGCATTATGAGCTCTGACAGGACTTCTGTCTAAGCACAGCCCCAGTACAGGTCAAGTGCTGGGTTTGCACTGATATAAAGGAGTTTGGTGCCAAAAACCTTGGCAGTGGGATTTATCCCAGCTGGACAAACAGTGCTTTACTCTGCCAGACTATGACTTGAGGAGGAATTTCTTAGGTACTTCTGTGAAACATTTATAGAGACCCCGGTTCTGGGGTCTTAAACAGCTCAGAGGGACAAGGAGGGTTATTTGAACTTGACCCCAGAGGGCAAGTTCTTCAAACTCTTCCTGCTGGTTTTGAAAGAGAAAAGAGGAATTGGGCAGCGAGTTCCACCCTGCAGTTTGCACCCTGAGTAACGGGGTGTGAAACCAGGGTGGGTGGGAGTGCACTGGCCTGCAAAGGCTTCTCTGTTTCAGCTTAACTGATTCTTCACCTTCCACTCCCCAATCCCTTCCTCCCTCGGTTTCAGTGGCATTTCTCTGGCCACACTCATTTCTTATTTACTCCAGCGAAGGTACAGCTGGTGTTTGGCTTCAAGTCCTTATCAAGAGAAGATTAAAACATTCTTCCTGTATGAAAGCAAACCTGTTTTCAATTATTCTGTTGTCTAGAATGTGAAATGCACTCTCAAACTGGAAGATTCATACTCTTCAAACCTCATACTCAAGGTACAGTACTTCCCTCTGGTTTACTCAGTAAATCTGCATTTCTGTAAGTGTTTTACAGATTTCTCAGAAGACCTAGTGCCTAATGAAGCCTGTTTCTCTCAGTTACTGAGGCCATGGACTTGGGACTTCAGGTTTGGCACCACAACTCACACGAATTTCTTCACCTTCCATCAAAGCAGTGTAAAGCATTGGGAAAATAAGGAAATAAGGAATACTCACCACATGAGTTTTTCCTACACACTGATGTTCACCAGCTCACCTATTTGCAATGGTAGTATTAATATAAATAAATATAAACATATAGTAGTTTGATGCATTTACAAATTAAAGTTCAAACATTTTTTTCCAGCACATATAAAACTCAGCCCTGTTTTCCTCACTGAGACACACTGGTATTCCAGGAAAAACGTGGAATTTGATTTATTGGACCACATCAAGCTGCAGGTCAGTGGGAGCCCATCCCATCTGTGCTATAAATGGCTCTGGGGAACAGAAACTGATAAATGTGTCCACCTACAACTGACACACAGCTAATGCCCCTCCTTTGAGTCACAGGCAGGTTCTGAGACGGGGCAGGGCTGGGACAGTGTGTCCTTCCCTGCCAGGACACCACTGCCAGGAGCAGGAAGCAGGGGAACCCTGACCTGGCAGCAGCACCTCGAGGGTGAAAAGGTTGTGTGTGTTTTCTGCTGTGCCTCGGCCTTGGCTCAGCACTGTTTGGTAATACCCCAAAATGGGAAGGTGTCCCATGAACAAACAGGCTGTTCCATGTCCCTGAGGTGGCACAGCCCCCATCCCTTGGGACAGCCAGTTCCTGGAGGGTCAGGAACACTTCTGGCCAGCTTTGGGAACACACAACCAGCCTTGGTGTCATCCCCACCAGCAGGTTACCACACACTTTAAATCAGATATATCCTGGGAGAGCTACCATGGATCTGATATTCCCATCTGGAGGTCAGAAACTGGGGAAACAGCAACTGGGAGAGGATGATGCAGAGCATAGCCCAGGTTCCCCAAACTCACAGCACAGCCCTTGCTTTGGTGAGAGGTTCTTACACCCTGTCCCATCATGACAGTAAAGGATCTGACCTGGGAACGTGCCTGAGTTTGTCCTTCTTGTGCAATCGTGGTTTTCCCAGATCTGTCCTGGCTGGGGAGCACAGGTCAGGGTGTTGCCCTGGAGTGAGTGCCAGCAGAGCTGAGGGAAGCACTGAGGGGATGGAAAAGAACAGGCTGTATCCTGCCAGGCTCACATCAGGGACAGATATAGCCCTGCTTCAGGCAGGAGGACGTTTGTCACTATGGGGAGAGGCCTGAATTATTTTTAGGGCTTACATCAATGCAGCTTTGAAGGACAGAAAAAGAAAGATGAGGCTGCTTGGCTGGCCAGGGCTCACCCTGTCATCATGGGGCAGTGACCTGAGAGCCAGGGAGTGTGTGCATGGACAAACCAGCATGGAAAAAGCACCTCTGGGATCCCAGGAGTGGGTGCCAGCACAGACAAGGCACCAAGGGCAGTGTCTGGGTTGTCATTACTGTGACACTACAAACCTCAGCATCACACATGCCACCCTCACCCTGCCCAGCAGGCACAGCCTAACCAGCAGTTGAGCATCTCCAAGCCAAATCTCTTTAAAATGGAATGGCTTTACTCAGGAATTTCCTAACTGTCCACACCATGGGGAGCCCTGTGGAGTTTCCTGCCCACCCAGACTGTGGCAGGGACCCTGGTACCGCCACAGGACATTCCATCCCACATCACCTCTCTCTGCAGCAGGAGCCACGGGAGACTTTCCTCCCTGACTGCAGTGTTTGCACGAGCCTGGCTGATCTCCTGGGGCAGCTCTGGGGTGTTTGTGAGCCCCAAAGAGGCCCCCGTGCTACAGCACTGAGGCCACAGCACCACATCCTGCTCTGGGGACAGGCTGGGGGTGGCTGTCACCCGAAACTCCTCATCTGATCGACTGCAGAGCATCTGCACGGTCTAGAGAGCAGGAGCTGGGCCAGCCCACAGCCCAGCAGGTGCTTCCCCTGCAGAGACACAGCCGGGACAGGGACAGCTCCCCCCTTGCATATCTGCATTTACTGAGTGCCAGGTGTGGGCAGGGCCAGCAGCACTGGCTGTGTGCCCAACCTTGGGCATGCACGAGGTACCACAGAAGCTCTTGGGCTCTTCAGATATTCCCTGGAAGGGGTGTGGGAACGACCTGAGGGGCTGCACACCCCCTCCTGCTCTGCACCTGGGTTTTCCAGCAACAACTCACTGCTCTGCCAGCCTGAGGAGGAGCCCTTTGTGTATAGAAGAACAAAAAGCTACTTTTAAGGTTAAACAAATGATTACTGCTATCATCCAAATATTATAATACCAGTTGGCAAAGCAAGGAGAGCACAGAGCGCAGAAATAGTAGAGCTGGGGGTGAGTTAGACATGTCAGCTGGGCCCTTCTCTCCCTATGGGAATTCCTGTAATGGTCTGTGAGCTGTTCAAGCATTTCTTCACAGCTTTACAAGCTTGTTCTGCTTTTAAAGCATTTTCAAGTGTCTCAACCTCAAGAGGTCTTTTAAGCTATTTTTTCCTTCACAGAGAACGATTCAAAGCAGAAAGATCAGGTCCATCAGGTCCTTCCCTCTTCACCTCCACTCCCCTGTCAGGGACATTGTTTCTCCTACAGCATCTCTGAAATCTCCACCAGGCTCTGAGTCAGAGGCAAATTTCCCACAGAAAAATAGCACAACCTTTTCAGGGTTGTGTATCATGGCAACAAAAGAAAGAGGGTCAGTTCAGATTGGATATTGGGGAAGAATTGTTCCCTGGGAGGGTGGGGAGGCCCTGGCACAGGTTGCCCAGAGAAGCTGTGGCTGCCCCTGGATCCCTGGGAGTGTCCAAGGCCAGGTTGGACAGGGCTTGGAGCAACCTGGGCTGGTGGAAGGTGTCCCTGCCCATGGCAGGGGTGGCACTGGATGAGCTTTAAGGTCCTTCCAACCCAAATCCAGGTAAAAGCTCATATTGTACCTCACAATCCAAGCATGTAAAAGAGTTTTTAATATTAAATCTTGCTAATGCATTTTTTTTTTACAAGCTTCTCTATACTGTGGGGTTGTCTATAAGCAGAAAGGTAACTCCTTTAGCAAATCACCAGCGGGTTATTTAAATAAGACAACTGTATTTGTGGTTTTTTTAAGTGGTTGTTTGCCATCTAGTGGGTTGATGGGATTTTGCAGAAAAGCATCAGGATGGTTATTTTTGTGTCACCTTCTCAGTCACAGGTGAGAAGGGACTCAGAGACACCAAGAGCCAAAGGGAGAGGAAATCAAAGGGAGAATATATGGGCAAGATTTTCCTTACTGGTAGAACCAACAGCAACACTGAACACCCCCAGATATTGCACTGACAGCCCACGAGCCATTTGCAAATAAAAGAAACTGGTAACTTGAATTAATTAGTTCTGGATCTCATCAATAAGCTCTCTGTCCCCATGGAACCAAGACAGAACTGCTATTTAAACACATACAAGGTGTGCATTGCCAGGGTGTACTGGTGTGTAAATGGACACTGGGGTATCAATATCCCAGAATATTTTCAGTACTGGTCAGTGAAAGGAATTACACAAGGGAATACAATTAATAAAAAATTCCCCTTCATGTTAAAGGGTCATTTCTGAGGATGTGGAAACACATTTTGTCCAATGAAGGTAGAAATCCCTATTTCTGTCAGTCATCAGCAAAGTTCCCCCACACTGTACAGTACCATATCATAGAGGAAGGCTTTTCTTTAATATAGTCCTCATTTTGGTCAACATTGCTGACTAATTCTGTCACTTATTTTTGGAACTATTCCACTGCCAGCAGAGCAATCTCTGCAAAGCCCTTTCCCAGACTCCAGGTGAAAGGAACCCTTTGTAATAAATTACTGAACATCTGTTTTACAGGGTCCCTTTCCCAGCAGGAGGCAGCACTTTACTATGAAACAACCCAAAAACTTCACAGCATTTGTGTCTGACCTCAGGTAAAACCAAACTTGGAAGTGAATTGAACTGGAAGAAATCAAACCAACACCCACAATCTCCTGCCTGTCTCCAGCACCTTTCCTTGTCAGAGGCTTGTGCAGAAGTGAGGAGTGGATCCTGCAGCACTAATCCTGCACCCAGACAGGGGAGAGGGTGGGAAGAGGGGCTCAGGCAGCTCCAGTGAGAGGGTTGGAAGCTCAGGGATCTTTAGAAGGGAAATTCCACCTTTATCCTGGATTAGCTATAGGACTGTACCAATAATGGATTAGGTCAGGTTCAAAATGTGTTAGTTTTGATTCTGTGGCCCTTTTATGCCTGCAGATATTACCAAGAGGGGTGGAAGAAAGACCTTTTGACCTTGATGTGCAGCAGAACAAGCCTGGTGCTGATTGTACCCTCCAGACGTGCCTGCTTTGGTGTCACAGTGTAACCCACAGGAGGGATCAGCATAATCCACTTGTTCCCTTTAAGCCTATTTGCATACATCACTACCAAAAGAAAATTCAGTTTGCTATAATTATCATTTTTACTGCACTGGAGCTGAAGAGAAAACCTAAATGACTCAGCCAGCTGAAAGCAGCAGGATCTCAACCATGCACTGAACAGCTCTGACTGTCCTGTGCCCACACTGCATTGAAATCACCAATTTATGATTTCAGACTCATGTATTCCATAGGTTGTGCTCCCTCAAATATTTGCCCCTTCCCTCTGGTGACTCTGGAGCAGAATAAGGCCTCCCCTGAAGCCCTTTGCTCCTTTGGGATAACCCACAGTGCATTCAGAGCTCAAACCATCTCAGGGCTAAACCAGGTGCTGGACACTCACCTGTTCCCTTGTGCAGCCACAGCTCCCACCTCTCTTGGAGCACCTGCAGGGAGATGGGGCCGTGGGTGGAACAACCTCCACAACCCCAAACAGCCATCCTGGATCCCAGCAAACATTCCTGCTGCTCAGCATCCTGCTCCCAGCAACAGGGGGACTCTTCTTGAGGACTCCAAGACCAAGCAGGCCCCACCATGGCTTTCTTCAGGTCCTCACCCAGCTGCCAGCAAATCGAGGAGTTTATGGACCAGAGCCACCACCTCGTAGTGCAGGTGAACATTTCTGGCCTACATGGAACCTCACCACCCAGCAGCCCTGGGATGAGAAAGCCCTGAGCCTCCTCTCCAAACAACAAATCCCACTCACCCTCCCCCTGCCACAGCTGCCATTTTACAGCTCTTTGTCACTTGCAAATTGATGCCTAAACCCAACAGCTGGATCTCTGTGGTCCCAGGCACTCCCCTCTCCACACCCACCTCTCCAGGAGCTGAGAAAACCTTGTTTGCTCCGTGATTAGTGAGAACTTTCCAGACAGTTCTGGCCAAGTCCAGCTGACAGCTCTGCAGTGCTGTTTTTCCCCAGCCACATTTTGGGATGCAGGGATGGTTAAGGCAGAGTGTGCTGTGTAAACTCACACAGCCCCAATAAATGAGAGGTGTTCCCACTGGGCCCCCTTGGGGCCTGTCAGGTTTTACCTCCCTGAACCATCTGTGAACGTTTAACGAGCTGCTGAAACCCACTGGTGGACAAAAGGCATTGCTGGCATTCCTGGGCTTCATGTCAAGCTGTATTTCCTAACCCAACATGGGATGATCCAAACAAGATGCATCCAGCCAGA
This sequence comes from Pachyramphus minor, assembly GCA_013397135.1. Taxonomy (NCBI): domain Eukaryota; kingdom Metazoa; phylum Chordata; class Aves; order Passeriformes; family Tyrannidae; genus Pachyramphus; species Pachyramphus minor. The sequence continues at coordinate 492,049 of VYXB01000457.1, read as the reverse complement.
CCTTTCCTGAAACCACCAGGCCCAGTGGGAGATGTGGTGTCCAGTGTGTTTGTTGACACTCTCTGCAGGAGAAAACTCGAGGCCCAGCAGCCTCGGCTGTGCAGGGAATGACTTGGGTGCCTGTGCCCCTGATTTACAGTGACCACAGACCCACCCATCCATCCCATCCCAACGACATCACTCACAGTTTTCCTTTTCAGACTTCCACGAAAGTCCGGGAAACTTCTTTTTCCCCTCTTTTCTCCCAAACGGATTGGGAAAAATTTGCTTTAAAAAGGATTGGCAGAGGCTGCCCAGGGCAGGGGGGAGTCCCCACCCCTGGAGGGGCTTAGAAGCCCTGTGGATGTGGCACTTGGGGACATGGGCTGGTGCTGGGGAGTGGTCTTGGACTTGATGGTCTTAGAGGGCTTTTCCAACTTGGGTGATTCTGTGATCCTATGAAAATCTCATTATTAAACCTTGTGTTCAGGAAATAAAGGCCCCTGAAGTGTCACCTGCAAGGGATGTGGGGAGAACACAGTGAGCCCCATCCTGTACAGCTCCAACGAGATGGGCTTTAGGGTCCCTTCCATCCCAAACCACTCCAGGATTCCAGGATTCTGTGAACTGAGGCACAGCCATGGACAGCTGGAAAAACATACTCTGCTGCTGCCTGAAAACCACTGGAGCAAAGGATCTTCACACTTCTGTCCTTCAAAGGAAAAACAACACCCCCAGCCACGAATGTTTTCCCTTGGGCTGGAAGCCCCTGAGCTCAGCCAGGCACAGACCTTTGGGTACAGGGCCTGTTCTGTGACACGTGGCCTCCTCCTGTTGTTTACTCATGGATAAAGAGTCATTCCAGCAAAGGTTTGGAGCCCTTCACAAGAGTGTTACGTGGCAACACAAAGTTATCTTTTACAAAAACTCAGTGAAAACAAAGGACCCCCTCACAGACACACATCTTTTCCATGAATAACTCCAGTAACTAGAAAACAGGTTTTTTTTTGCTCCTGACCTGGAGGCAGGTCCCTTCTGTGATCATGGGTTTTTAATGATCTTTACCCACGCTCTGTGCACTGAAACCAGGGTGATTTCCCTGCTGAGGAGGAGCCAGAAGGGAAGGGCAGGGGCAGAGACCAGGGGGCAAAACTTGGCTCTTAAACAATAACTGTTGCTTAAACATACTGGTACTTTTGTCCTAAAAAAGCAAAGTGATTTCAGTTTGTCCTAAAAATTGCAGTTAATTAAATTGCCAGGATTATCACAGAATCATAAAAGAGTTTGTGTTGGAAGGGACCCAAAGACCATCTCGTTCCATGGCAGGGACACCTTCCAGTAAACCACATTGCTCCAAGCCCTGTCCAACCTGGCCTTGGACACTTCCAGGGATGGGGAGTTCATATCCACAGAGGATGGACAGAACATTCATATTACATTTCTATTACATTTATGTTGTCCCATTTGTAGGAGCAAATAAACCTAAATGTTTTTGGTTCCTGAGACTGCGTGAGACCTTTCAGGGCTCCCTGGTCCAGGCAGATCCCGTGGTGGGGCAGGACTGGGATCAGCTCCTGTGGCATCAGTGAGGCCCTGGATGGGGCACTGGGGTCCCAGGTGGGGCCAGGGACATCCATGTCCTGACACAACCAACCCCAGCACAAACTGCTGTGAAGGCTCCAGCTCATTTCAGTGAAACACTCAGATGGATCAAGTCTGATTTTGCTTCTTTCTTTGCCTAAGTAGACAACGGGGAGATTTATGGTATAATTGAGCCAACTCAATGGAGCTGTAATTTGACATCTAATTAATCACTGTCTCTTCCTACACAGGTGCAGTATAAGTGCTTCCTAACTGCTGCAGGCGTGTTCCTATGGAAAAAAAATCCCAACTAAATCCCATTTCTTGTTTCCTCCCACGATTTCAGCACAAAAAGCTGCTGGAGAGCTGTCCCTGCCCCAGGGCATGAGGAGCAGGGTGGTCACACCCTGCAGGACGGGCACAGTGCAGGTTGCTGGAGGCACAGATGATCCTTGATGCTGCTCCAAGTGAGAGAAGGAGCTTTTCTCACCAAAACACTCCTCACTGCAAGGCAGGTGCCTGAGGGCTGCCAGTGGGGAGGGAAGGGATGGTGTTCCTGCAGGTGCCCAAGCCTGGTGAGGGTAGGAAGCTGTAGAGGTGCCACCAGGAGAGGATGGGATCCCAGTAAAATTCTGGCCCTGCTGGAGTTAACAGGGGTTTTGCATTTGACCTCAGCGAGGTCAAGGATTTTACCCAAGGAATATTAGTCACCAGCATCAAGATGAATTAGATGACTTGTCAACAACAGGCAGTCAAGGTTATTCCCATGGGCTGCTGGGCTTGGAGTTGGAAAAGCTGGAAAAATAATGTCCAGCTTCTTCCATTTATCCCCACAGTGTGTGTGATGCCTGTGGGCAACACCTGAGCATTTACTGCCTGTGTTACCCTGTGCCCATCCAACCCGCTGGGGAATGCTTTGTGCTGACAGCAGGAGGGAATTGTAGGGTAATATTTCCTTGGAAAGCTTCCCAGGACTCGGCTCAGCCCTGGGAAGGCAGTGTTGGTGCAATATGGTTCATATTTCTAGGAAGTGGGAGCCCCATGGAAGCGCACAGGGCTCTGACAGTCACACCCTGCCTGCCCCACACACACATGGCCCTGCAAACCCTGGGTTGGGGTTCAGGATATGACCCACTTGGGGCTTAGTAAACCAGCAAGAATGTCAACAAAAATGAATTTGAATTTTCAAGCACAGTTTAGCAGCAAGGAGGAAACACCTGACTCAGGAATGGTGATCCTGCCTTTCCACCCAATATCTGTCTGGGCAGAAAATCTGACCAGCACGGCCCAGGTGTCAAGGAGTCATAAGAGAGCCATTTGCAAACACTTAACCAGAAGGAACACAGGAATTTCTCAGAGAATAACAGAACAAAATAGAATATTTGAAACAAAAATTATTTGCTTGTGAGCAACAAAGAATTACATGAAGTAGTTACATTTGTTAGAGAAATCAATGATTATGTATCATTTGCCTGGCTAAATATCATTAATCTTCCTGTTTATCCTACAAACCTTTTACCATGGAACTATTTTGTTCTTCATGTTCCCTGAGCTGCAGAAAACAGTGGTGTTACTTGTGATGTAACTCGGCCTGGGAGCAGCTCAGTGCTGCTCTCCCTCCATGTGATCCTGGCGTGGTTTGGGTTGGGAGGGACCTGAAGCCCATCCAGTGCCACCAGGGACACCTTCCCCTATCCCAGGTTGCTCCAAGCCCCGTCCAACCTGGCCTTGGACACTCCCAGGGATGGGGCAGCTGCAGTGTCTCTGGGCATCGGCAACACGCAGAGTTTTGAGGGAAGGGGAACAAGTTTCCCCCATTCCCCCCCACCTCCCAGCTCATGACCAGGCACAGAGAAGTCTGTTCCTCATTTCTGTTCTCTCAGGAGTCCCCTGAGGAGGGAAGTCACCCTCAGCTGCCCCACACAGCACAGGAGGGCTCCGGGCTGTGCTCTGCAGGGTGTTTGGACACAGTGACACAGCTGCCAATGCATTTTTGGGAGTCCTCTTGCCCTGCTGTAGGTCACAGAATAATTCCTGCTGTCAGGGACCCTGGGGAGGTCTCCAGTCCGACTCCCATTCCCAGCAGGGCTGTGCTCCAGGGGCTCCCCCGTGGACTGCACACAGCTGGAAGCCCCCCCTGTCCCACCAGTGCTCCCACCCTGCCAGTGGGAGAGCAGCTCCTGGGCTGGGGCAGCTCCCATCCTCCCTGCAGAGGTGCTGTGTGATGGGAGCAGTGCAGGGCCCCGAGGTGTGAGCCAGCTCCTCGGTGCCAAAGCCATCCCACCATTCCCTCTTGGACACTCGCATCAGGCAGGCGAGGGGTGCCCGAGCTCCAGTCGTTCCCGAGTGCAATGTGAGGCCACACAGTCACCCAGGCTGGGATTCCTGGAAGACCCATGTGATGGGGCACAGAAACCATGGTGGCCATCAGCTCTTCCAGGAAAACATGGCTTGTTGTCCTCAGGTAAGTATGATCATGTAAGTGGGAGGCAATATGCTGAAGGGTTTGTTTCCTGGAGAAGTGATGCTGATCTGAAAAACTTGGAGGGTGTGGAAATTGGTCCCATCCAGGAGTGTTCAGGTCTGGATTTTGGTCTGGTTTTCCATCTGCTGGCTCAGATTTAGATCCTAAGCCTTGGTCTGTGCCCCCAGGTTGTAGAGGGGATGGGACTGGGAGCTCTATCCATTGGCAGGGAGGTGATGCCCCAGTGTGACAGGGGGACAGGCTGGCTGAGCCCCAGGATCACGGCCAGCACCCCCCCAGAGCTCACCTGCTCCCACAGACCCCTGGAAGTGGCACTGCTGCTGCCCCTGGGGGACACACCAGGGGGTTGGTGTCCCTTAGGCACAGGGCTGGGATTAATCCCTCTCCCCACCAAACCCACTGAGGAACAGGATTGCCCAGGGAAGGGGAACTCACACCCCCAGAGAGAGACAATGACACTTTCTGTGCTGAAAGTTGTGCAAGACAGAGGCTGTTCCTGGTAGGGAGGAGCAGATGCTCACCAAGTCCTGGTGCTGGGGCCAAGGAGGGAGTTTGCATCCATCCCTTTTTCCAAGAGAAGCCCAAGGACCCTCTGTTGAGCCCTCCAGGAGCTCTCACATTGTCATCTGCAAGGATGAGCAAATCAGCTGAGGGAATTCAGCACAGCCAGAGCTACCAAGACCTTCCCTGCTCAGAGGGCAGCAGAGATTTAAATCCAAAGCGTTTCTAATATTGTTGTTTTAAAAAGAACCAGTAAAAACTATTTATATATTTGCTTGAGAAGCTCCCTGCTCTCATCATACACTAGATTGATGATTCCTGTGTTTCTCCTTTCAGGAGCATGACTAGAATAAGTTACCAGCTGAATTTCTCTTTTATTTTCCTCCAAGTTTTAATTTAAGTCAGGAGAAGTGTGGCTGAGCTTCTTATTTGAGGGACTGGTTGTTTGGCACAGGACCCGGGCGCTCTCTGACTCCAGAGCTGCACATCCCATATTGTTCCCATCCTGTTGGGATTGGGAGGCAGGATGTGAGGGCTGGTGACAGAGAAGTGCTGGTGACAAAGCTGGGGACAGCAGGTGGAACAGAGCCCTTTACACTGCTGATGCCACGACATTGATGACATCACTCCTCGGTGCCAGACTGAAACTTGGCACTGAGGTTGAGAAACACAGACTATTTTGTCTGTAAAACTTGTTTTTAGTGGCCCACCTCCCATGGCACTGAACTCATGCCGTGGTGGGTGAACTCAGGGTTAGTACAGGATATAATTTTGGAACTCAGGACCGTAAACCCATGAGTTCACACCTAGAAATTAACTTCATTCCCCTCAGACACAGTGGTGTGTCCTGTGGGCAAAGAAAGGATTTATTGGTGCAGGTATTGCAAATGAAATGGCTGAAATCTCCTTTCCTCGTGTGCCAGAGCAGCTGTGGAAATGTCCCACCGAGTGCCTTTCCTTCCCCTGGCCCTGCTACCTGGAAATGATGGACTTCCCACATTCCCTGGGACTAAACTGAGCTGGTACAAGGTTCTTCTGGTCACTTTGCTGCACCCTGTGGCCTGACTCTCACCTGCACATCTCATGGACCGTTGGCACAGGTCTCCTCCTGCCCCTCTGGCTTCCTCAGCAAACCACCCAAAATCACCAGGAGAACATCCCAGAGAGCAGATTCCATTGCCACGCTCTGCCAGGAGCTGCCAAACACCAGTGGGCTCCTTCTGCTACTGAGTGCGAGGAACATGTTACAGCAAAATCATTTTTTCTTGATTTTCCCACCTTTTTGGCAACAACTTTTTTGGAAAATATATGTTTTTCTAGGTTGAAAAATTTCAAATTTTATTTCTACTCAGCCTCCACTGATCTCTGAGTTAATTTCTTCATTTGCAGACTTCTCACTCCTTTTTTTCCCCTCCTCTTTTGCTTTCAGTCTCTCCTACAGTACTTCTTCCACTGTGGAATCATTTGAAAGCAAAAAAGAAAATCAGGCAAACTGGGAATTTTTCAGGTTTGGAGAAATTTTGAAAAGTTGTAGTCGGAGAAGACAATTTAAAATTAAAAAAAGGAAAACAGATTTTAAAAATTACATTCAGTTACAAAGGGAAGCAAAAGCAGGAAAAAGAGGGAAAATCAAAACAGATAAATATTTAAAATAATTTTCCAGCAGTGTGAAATCTTTCAGATTTGTCCAGTTTAAACCTGAAAGAAGCAGCACAGACACATTCAAACAGCAAAAGGATGAAGTCCACTGACATTAAATAATAAGGAAAATTAGCTTTTTACATCCAAGTGACTGAGGAAAGCAGAAGGTCCTCAGGGCTGGAATTCTCTCGGCAGCGTCGGCAGCCACCGACACCCGGTCACAGGCTGAGGGGTTGGGGTCCAGGTGGTTTCCAATCACATTCCCTGTATTTCAGGACATTGGGCTGAGCTAAAAAACTGGATTTCCCACGAGAATGTGGAAGCTGCTCCTACCCCACCAACGTGCGGGTTCCAGGGCGGGAGGCACCCACTCACCCGGCCCTGTCACCGATGGCCCTCTGGCCCTGCGGTGGGGCCTCTGCAAACCAGGTCTCCCCACGGGTTCCCAAGGCACAGGAGCTGGGACTGGGAGGTGAGGGAGGGGCTGTCCCTGTCCCAGGTTTGGTGGCAGCAGAGCTACAGGTAGGTGGTGGCCTCGTGGCTCTCGCGCTGCCGCGCCTGCGCCACGGCCACGTTGAGGCACTGCAGCCACTGCTCCGCCTTCTGCTCGTCCTGGGCCTTCAGCACGTACGTCCTGCTGGCCGTGAAGATCTCGAAGGCCCGGGGCAGGCTCCGGTCCCGCCGCTTCCTCGCCACCACTTTGACACTCTGCACCTTGCTGAGCTCGATGGGGCTCTCGTCGGGGTCGTCCTTCTGGAACGCAGCGGGGACGGGGCCCAGTTACCTGGGGCTGAGCCACCCACCGCCTCAGTGAACATCTGACACCCCTTGGAAGTGTCCAAGGCTCCCTTGGATGGGGCTTGGAGCAACCTGGGCTAGTGGAAGGTGTCCCTGCCCACAGCAGGGGGTGGAGATGCTCTTTAAGGCCCCTGAAAACTGGAGACCCACCAACAGCAGCTCCTGTGCAGGGCACTGGCTGTTCCATCCCCGGCTGTCCCATCCCCGGCTGTCCCTGCCACACTCGCTGCAAGTGGCAAAAGTACCACAGGCAAAGTGAGCAGTGAAAGCCTCTGGAAATGGTGCTGGGGAGCAGGGAAAGGGAGAGATCAAAGGGATGGACTCTGACTCACAGACTTTCCCTTCCGGAACAGCAGCTGGTTGCCAGCCAGGGTGAAGTAGCGAGTTTTCCACCTCTTAATGAACTTCCACTGGACCTGCTTCTCCTTCAGCTTCCCTTCGATCAGGGGTTGGCCATCCTGGTTCACAACTGGGGAGGTGAACACACAGCCAGGGGTCAGTTCTGCCCTTCCTTTCTCCCAGCCAAAATCCAGGCTCGTGCTGTGCTGCAGGAAGGTTGTTTTACCTTCCTCATTTTCCCAACCTCCAGGATTCATTGAGTTCCACCCCTGCCATGGGCAGGGACACCTTCCACCAGCCCAGGTTGCTCCAAGCCCCATCCAACCTGGCCTTGGACACTTCCAGGGAACCAGGGGCAGCCACAGCTTCTCTGGGCATCCTGTGCCAGGGCCTCCCCACCCTCACAGCCAAGAATTCCTTCCCAATATCCCAATATCCCACCTAACCATGTCCTCTGGCAGTTTGAAACCATCACCCCGATCTCTCCTCTGGATTTCTTTTCCCCTTCTCTTCTATTTTCACACTGATAGCCAGGACAGGGAGGATCAGCCAGACTGGGGGCAGCCCAAGGCACAAGCAGACTGAGAACGGATGTTTTTTGATGGGATGTTTGCCTTGGAGCCCATCCCAGCATCTGTCAGACGGTCAGTTGTCCCCTGGCTGTTCTCCCACCCCTCAGCCTCAGTTTGTCCAGCAACGCTTTTCCTTGGAAGTGTTGGTTGTCATCTGGGCACGAGGCTCCCAGAATCCAAGGGCTTGGTGAGGATGGAGGTGAGTGGGGTGGCCAAGTGCAGCCACCCAAGGCAGTGCCTGGGCTTTATGGCTCTTTGGGCACCTCCCTCCTGCCTGGGAGAAGGAAATCAAACACCACCACAACACATCAGATGCAGATCAAGGCCGTGTCCTCTCCCCACTGTTGTTTATGTTGGCAGAGGGGCTGCAGGGGGGACCAGAGCAATTTCCTCAGGAAAACCCATAAATATTTCTGTCTCCCTGGATGGGGAGTGTTTGGAAGGAGAGGGATGAATGAAAAGGGGGTTGGCAAAGCCCCAGTGCTGGTGGGGAACTGCAGCTGGGGTTTCCACGACAGAACCAGGTCGTGCTCTGCTCCACGTAACTCCACAACTCTTTTCCATATATTTCCATGCCAGCACTGGTGTGTTGGGTCACACCATGGGATAAAGTAAAGCAGAAGTTTGTTTTCTCTTTGAATAACTTTTGTCACTGCAAAATGGCCCAAATTTACCAGGGTTTGGGGCTACCCCATCTCACCACACGTTCGTTAGTGGGGCAGAGCCACATTTTACAGTGTCCCCCTTAATAAAAACTGCAATTATGTTAAATATTGTTCTCTACCTGGCTCCTGGTCCCACAGGAACACCTTCCATCTGATTCCAGTGCAGCAGGGACGTGCTCTAACCCAAACTAAGAAGGTGTAAAGCACAAAAGGTTCAGGGACCAGAAGAAGCTGAGATAGTTTGTGGTCAGGAGCACAACATGAGAAAGGAAGCAAATGTGCAATTTTGGCCTAAAGTGAATTTTTATGGCCAAAATCTTTCAAAGCCAGAAATGTTGATCTCTCTTTAAGGACTTCAGGCAGCACTTCTCCTGTGCATCCACCAAGAAGCCCACGGGGAATTCTGATGTCAGTGGTCGTAATGAAGTTGATGCCAGTGTGTCTGAGGGGCTGATTAGAAGAGAAAGATTCATGAAAGATAAGAATGAAGCTCTTTTCCAATATTTTTCTAAGCCCTTCTGCTTATTTTCCTTGTGGTTGACTTCACAGAACCACAGGATAATTCAGCTGGAGGGGAGCTCAGGGGGTGTCTCCCCCACCCCCCTGCTCCAAGCAAGGTCCCCTCTGGATTTATCCATCCTGGACTTGCTAAATCTCAACAACATCCCTTGGCAAGCTGTTCCAATCCTTGGTCACCCTCATGGTGGGAAAGTTTCCCCTTGTGGGAAGTCTGAACCTCTCCTGTTCCAATTTATGCCTCTTGCCTTCCCCCACACCCCCCAAAAAGAGCCAGTTTTGATTTCTTCCCCTTGCATGACCAAGGACAAAGGAAGTTCTTCTTAAAGTGTATTCTCCTTAATTTGCCCAAGCAAAGATCAAGATGTGACACAATAAATTCTACAAATAAAATTTTCTGCAGAGCAGGGAAGGGCATAAAATGGTGCAGTGGTTACAGATAAAATATGGGGTTATTTCTAGTCTAATGTGTGGTTAAATCACCTGAGCAACAGCCTAGGCATGTCAGGGGCACTCCTTCACTTGACTTCTAAAAATCAGGTTTAGACATCTTTAGAAAAACATGCCAAAAGATAGAGATCAAAGAGAAAACATCTCTCTGATATCAGCATTATTGGACAGGATTCCTTGTTGTTTAGGTCAGCCTAGGTGGTCCCTAGGCTGGGTTTGAAATCACTCTGTGTGGTGGCACCTTGACACAGACCATGGGATCCTTAGCTTGGAAAAAGAAATTAAAGGTTCCAAAGGTTATATTTACTTTATATTTAAGATTACCAGGTTTTTTTCTTCAGGACACATTATAAGGCAAAAACTGTTACCCAAAGGCAAATAAAAAATTATTTACTATAATTTAGACTAACAGGCTGGTTTGTGTGGGAACAGACCTTAAAGCTCATCCAGTCCCTGTGCCAGGGCCTCACCACCCTCACAGGGAGGGATTTCTTCCCAATATCCCATCTAAATTTCTCCTTTTTCAGTTTGAGAAGGTCATGAAACATCTAAAGGTTTTGAAATATCCACTTCTTAAAGCACCTTAATGTAGAGACACCAACTCCACTTTAACCCCGAATAGTTCCTGTTGGAATTGTTTCCTATGTTCTGTCTTGCTTTCTTTGCACAACTTCAGCACATCCAGCTTTAAGTAGTTTGGGTACTAAATAAAAAGTAAAAAAACCCTCCAAACTCTTCCAAGATGAGACAGATAAGACCCAAAGCATTAAATCTTGCATTTGACGAAACATAAAATCCTCCACAGGAATTCATGAATGATCTCAACGATAACAAACTCCTATGAACTTGAAAGAATGGAATGTGTGGCAGAGAAATGCAATTAACCCCCGGGAATATGGATTCCCTCTCCCATTAATCATCACTCTGGGTTTTGCTGGAGAGAACACGGTACCAAATGCCACTTTGTACAATTTTCAAGCGAGCATTACAGCTGGGTTCTCTGGGTCCCTGCATAATCCCCAGTGCTGGAAGGAGAGAAATGTATCCACAACTTACTCTGGTGAGGGCTTTTCCCAGGGAATTGCTGTTTTCCAGAGGAATTCATGAAAACCCCTCAGTTTCCCCCAAATCGCTGCCCATGAGCACGAGGGCTCTGGTGCAGCCCCCAGGGATTGCTGCCACTGGCTTTGTAGGATTCCAGAGCAGGGAATGTGCCACAACCCCCTCACTGCCCAGCAAGTGGTTTTCCAGAACTGTTTTGTGCCAGAGCTCATGAAGCCAACTGTCAACAGGGGGTTGTGTTGAAATGAGGCTCCCAACAACCAGCTCTTCCTCAGGAGAGGAATTCTCAGTTTACCAGCATTCCAATGCCTTGTGACTGTGCCACAATTTAAGCAAATAATAGTGCAGGCTGGTTTTCCTACCCCTGAGACCAGGGCACGTACGTGTGTCTGAGGAGGATTTGTGGGAATGCTCCTCCTCAGTGGCAGGGAAAACCAATTTGGGATGAGTTAACAGCACCTCTGGAATCACGTGGCTGTACAAGACATGCTTGGCAACCAGAGGAATGCATCAGAAATACTCCAACTTTCTCTGGGTTCATTGCCACTGTGGGTTCAGCCACCACATTGCTGAAGCATAACTGGCTCTTTCCATACAGGATCAGCCTCCAAGTGCAATCCAGCTCCAAAAATCCCCCCAAAAATCATTGATCAACACATCCCAGGTTGCTCCAAGCCATGTCCAACCTGGCCTTGGACACTTCCAGGGCTGGGGCAGCCACAGCTTCTCTGGGCATCCCAAGGTCAAGACTTTAGGACAAAATGCTTGCCCAAGTCTGGAAGATAAAAGGCATCTTGCAACACGGCATCCAAAAAAATGCAACAAAACCCCACATGAACAGAAACCAGAGGACAATAATAGAAAAAGAATTTGCCTCTGAATTCCTTCTCCAACAAGAATTCGGTTGCTAAACTGCATTGCTGAGAGGGAGAAATTACTGTCCTGTCTTTCAAAAGTATTTGGGGTTTCAAAGTGTCTGTCCCACTCTGGAATGAAAATAAAAGATGTTTCACAGCCTTCACATTCCTCACCAAGCCAAGGAGACCTTAAAATCCTCTTTCTTGTGTCAGTTCTTATAAACCCAGAAAGACCCCAGAGGGTCCCACTCTGGACTCTTCCCTGCTGCCACAGCTCCCATCACCAATACAGAGGTGAATTTGCCATTCTCTGCAGATTTTACTCCTCTGAGCTCTACCTTCCATGTTCTTTCCTGAGCTTTCCCATGGTCCATTCAAGACTTTATTTTCTTGGTCTTCTAAAGGCCTTTGAAGCAGAGAAGCAAATGATGATATTCACCACATGCCTTTCTTACAAAGCTGTCTTTATCTGAGACAAAGGGAGTCATTGCTCATAAAAGGACGGTTGCAGCCCAAAAATATTCTGTGCCCATTCCTCCTGCTCCTGTCTCAAAGGCAATCCCTGAACTCAGCCCTGGCTCCAAAGCCAAGGGGAAATGGGGATTTTGTAGGTGCTGATACTTATTAGAGTCCTACACATCTCCAGAGAGGGGGGATTTTGGCACTTGAGAAGCACAGCACAGCTCCACTGCTGGGTGGAACCTGCTCAGGCTGGAGGGCAGAGCTTTGGCTGCATTAATCATAGAATCAGAGAATCATAAAGGTTGGAAAAGACTTCCAGGATAAGTACAACCTTTGACTGACACCACCACGTCAACTAAATCATGTTGTGAAGTGCCACATTTTTAAAATCCTACCAGGGGTGGGGACTTCCCCCTCTGTCTGACTCGTGGACCTTCCTAGCACACCCCAAGAATCCCACCAATATTCCAAATTCTTGGCCAGAACTGGGCAGATTTTTGCAGAGTGGCAAAACCCATCTAAGATCAAGCCATTCCTCTGTTTCAGTGCACTGATCTAAAACACATGAGGTCCAGAGAGCTTCAAAACAGGCCACCAGGATCTTCTACCTGGGAAAAAGCCTGTTTGCCTATTTTGCACTCCCCTTGCTTTCCAACACAGCTGAAGCATTCTGGCTGTTATTTCAGGATGAAGCACACACCAGGTCAGGTTTGTGCTTGCCTCTGTCATTGGAGAAGCCAAGAGGAGGGCAATGGAGAATTCCAATTAAAACAGCCACTGGAAAGTTTGGTTTCCCTTTCCCCCAACACCTGCCACCATCACCAGAGATGCAGCACAACCTGTGAGCTTCACTCCCTCCCTCCTCCACACGCCCCCTCGTGCTGCCCACGTACCTGTTGCCTTCTCGGGGTTGTTGCACATGAAGCACTGCCAGGCTCCTGCCTCCTCGCTGTAGCCAAACAAATCAAAGAACCTCACTTCTTCCAGGTGCATCTGCACGTGGTCCAGGTCCTGGGCCAGGAATTAGAGAAACCAAAGTCACTCACGGGCTGAAGCACTGCCAGTCAACAGCAGCGCTCGGCACAGCACGTCCCCCAGCCTCGAGCACGAGTGTGGGGAACTGAGCTGAGGGAGCTGGGGGGGCTCAGCCTGGAGAAAAGGAGGCTCAGGGGGGACCTTCTGGCTCTGCAACTCCCTGACAGGAGGGGGGAGCTGGGGGGGGTCGGGCTCTGCTCCCAGGGAACAAGGGACAGGAGGAGAGGGAACGGCCTCAGGCTGTGCCCTGGAGGTTTAGATTGGATAAATGGAAAATTTGTAAAATTTGTTCATGAAAAGGGTTGTCCAGCCCTGGCACAGCTGCCCAGGGCAGGGGTGGATCCCCATCCTTGGAGGGATTTAACAGCCCTGTGGATGTGGCACTTGGGGACATGGTCAGTGGTGGCCTTGGCAGTGCTGGGAATGGTTGGATTTGATGGTCTTAGAGGGCTTTTCCAACCTAAACAATTCCATGTTTCTGTTATCCCCAGGGCTTTTTCAATGCTTCAGAAGGTTGTGGCCTCTGCTGACACAATGCAGGGCTGGGCACTCCCTCCTGTCCCTCTGGACCCCCCATCAGAGCAGGGGAGACAAGCCAGGGAAGCAGGACTGTGAATCCCCCAAGTGAAGTGAACATCTGACTTGCTCAAAGGAACCTACACAATGTAGACTTGTACCTGTGAGTACAGGAAAAGCCAGAGGATACTCATTTTGAGGTCATTAATAACACTGTATAATTCAGTGTATTTTAAACCCCATTATTTAATTTTGAAACCAGTTCTGATCTCACACCTAAACAAACGTTGGTGTTAAATAACACCAGCCAAGTTACTGCAAACACAAAGGGCATTGCCCAGAAAACCCTCCTATCTGTTTGTGTAGGGTCTCCACAGGTCTACAACACCCCAAGCTGCAGCCCAAGGAAAACATGGATTTATTCAGTCAGTGGGGAAAACACCATCCCTTGCCAGGGCCATGAGTCCATCACGCTGAGCAAGGCTCTGCAGAGGATGCAGTTGTCCAATTCCAGCCTTTTAGGACAAATTTTAGCACAGCAGAGGGCACAGGGCACGGTCAGTGACTTGTCCTACCCCGATGTGCCCCAACCTCCTGCTGTGGCACCTTGGAGGACACAACTGGGCAGAATGATGGCACTGCCCTCCATGGGTCTGTGCAGGTCATTCTAGGACATGGAGATAGGCTGGACAGAAAGCCTGGGAGCTTCCCCATCCCGTGAAAAAATCTGACAGGGGTTGCACTGAGCCAACTGTGGCCTGAAAGGGAGTAAATACCACTGAAATATCAGGGCACCAATCTGGCTTTTCCCCTCTGTACTCGAGTACGCTTGAAATAACCAGCACTAAGCCACTTATTTCAGGAGGGGAAGTGTGGGGGAAAAGCCTAATTGGAGAGGAGAGATTTATCTCACCCCCACGCCCCATAATCTTGGAAACTTCAGTGACTGCATTGTGCAAACGTGCAGCTTGTTCTGAGACAGCGAAGGGAAAAGGGAGGGACAGAGCGAGCAACGGCCCAAAAATGTGAGTCCTGCTCTCGCAAGGCTGAGCAACAAAAGGCTCTCTGAGGGCATCACATGGGGCTCGTAAAGCATCCCCATCTCCCTGCTCTGCCCTGCATGAGGCAGCACAAAGAGACAGCCCCGAGCTCCAGCCCGGCCCGGCTGCGGCCCCGCGGCCTTTGATAAAGAGCTGTGAAGCAACTGAACGGAAATCTGGAAGGATGTACATCTGGAAGTGCTTTGCTTCTGGCACATCTTAAGCCCCGTTGGATAAATATTTCTTTGTGGCATGAAGAGGCTGCCCAGTGAAACACAGCGTGCTCTGTGTGAGCCAGGTACTCGCTGCAGTTCTGGGCCAACCTCAGGAGTCACGGACGGTGATGAAAACCCAAAAACATTTCTCAGAATTTAGTCTGGAATAAGGCACTGATGTAATGGATTTTCCTCCATGTGCTTTAGAGCCCACATTGGGAAAATGAATAAATTAAGATATTCTGGATTAGACACAGCAGCAGAGGGCAAAGGATGGAGTGATGGCAGAGCAGTGTTGCAGCAGCATCGTTCCTGTTGTGAGTGCTTGAGGTCAAACCTTCCTCACATGCTCACAGAAATTCATCACCATCTTTCAATGAGTTGGGTTGGAAGGGACCTTACAGACCACCTAGTCCAAACTTCCATAGACCAGGTTGCTCAAATTCTCGTAACATAATGCATAAAACTTAATATAAAATATAACAGGCAATGTTGATGCTGTGTTGGCATCGTCAGATTCCAAAACATTTCCAATTAAAAGTGCTGCACTTAATGAAGCAACCACACCCCCAGTATTTTGTTTCCTGAACTCCTGGCATTAACAACTACAATAATTTTGTCAAATAATTCACAGTATTCGAAGTTCTATTACAAATGGGAAGAACTTCTGAAATGACAAACTGAGATATGGCAGAAGCTGAGCTTGTCAAGTGAAGTAAGGACTAGGTCATGGCAGGAATTTCCCAGGTAGCCTTTTTTCTTTATGGTAGTCCTAGACCTCATTGCCAGAAAGCTCTGAGAATGTACTTTCCTCAAAAAGCTGAATGGAAATTGCACTAGAAACAAACTCGGATTCTTATCAACAAACAAACCCAAAGCAAACTCAGGTTCTGTGTCAATAAACTAAACCAAACCAGAAAGCAAATCCAGCAGCAAACTGTGGAGCCCCAGCCTGAGCTTTCTAAACCTCTTACCAAGTGAGATGTGTTCCATCTGCCCGACTGTCCCAAAGGCTGGTGGCCAATCCAAGCTCTGGAGTTCCCCAACCCCAATTCACCGCTCGGCTCATTCAACCCGTGAAGATCAGGATCTCACTTCCCAGCTCTGCTATTCTGGGAACTCAGAGATACTCTGACTGTCATGGAGTGATGAAAGTTCCCAAAATAGGCCAGACACTTGTATCTGAGCACTAACAGGGTTATGCAACCACGTGCTGGAGACTAATCCCGTTTCCAGGGTGTTGGATGTGTTTTGTAGATTTTGTGTGCTTGGTGCAGCACATCCAATCTACCCATGAACTGCCATGAAATCTTCCCTAAGCTCTTTATTCACCCCAAGCTCCTTCACACTCCACCAGCCCCGACTTTTGACGAGCAGATCTCGGCACAGACTCAAGTTAAGCCAGTGTTGAGCAGCAAAGCTGTTCTAATGCCTCTGGATGAGCCAGGCTGGGATTTCAACAGCAGCTAAAATACTTAGCACAAGCTCCACTGCATCTAAGTAAAACTGGCCTCAAAACTGGTCTCAGATGTGGGGGTCCCCCACTCCTCTGACAAGCCACAGCACGAGTTCCCACTTCAGCACAGCATTATCCAGGGGGTTCAGAAGGTGTTTCTAACAAAACTCCTGGTTTTAAGTCAGCCACAGCCTTGATAATTTAATCTTATTCCGTGAGACATCTTCATGCCCACAGTATTCCGAGAGAGAGTATTTTAAAATCACGTTTGACAACTCGTTTCATCCCATTGAGCTGGATGGAGACGCTCAGGAATAAATAGATATTTGTTTTACAATCCTCCAGCTGCCTTTTCCAAGAAGTCTGATTAATAGCTTTGGAATAGCACTCGCTGAAATCCCGGAGACAGTAAACAGCTTTGAGCAAGTAATCTTTTAAACTGAGGGGGGCAAGGAATGGCACACGTGCAGACCATCATTTCCATAAAATCCAAGGCCCTGTTTAACCAGGTGAACTTCCCAGTGGCTGCCTTACAGACCACCTAGTCCAAAAATCGGAATCTTGAGTTGAAAGCTGTGAGCAGGAAAAAACCCCATGGGCAGCATCCCTACTTTTCCTCACTTTGGGAGCAATTCACATGGAGAACGAGCCTGGAGGTCTATAAAGGTCTTGGTACAGCTGTTCCAAAATGCAGGGTAAAGTCCTTTTACTATTCTTACTTGTGAGAGAAATAAACTCTTACCTTTTGGTGGGGGAATGTTGACTGGATCATGGCAGTTTCAAAACTGTGCATCCCCTTGAGCTGTGTCTTCTCCCACAGGGCCTTAAGGACTTGCACAGGATTGCTCTGTATGGACAAGGGTTCTGCAAACAAGCTCTGGAAAGATGGTGAAAACAGGATTTCAGGCCTTTTTTGCTTGGCCATTAACAAAGAACATCTTGGTCTTGCCATGAGGATAACCAGGTTCAGCTCTGGGTAAGGAGTTCTGATGGATCAATAGACACACAATTAGATACACCCTCAAATATCCCATTTCCTCTGGGGCTTTTTAAATTGATTGTGTGCTCCATGTCTTTGAGGTCTGTGGCTCACCAAGGATTATCTCCCAGCCACCACTACACAACTTGCACATCAGTTTTGCCTGGAAATGCTCATCTATCAGCACATGAGCAGCACTGGCCTCCAGGAACCAGAGATCTCAGGGGTGTGCATCTCTTTTGGGAGACGTGGCATTTACCACTCAGTGGGAAGAGATGCTTCACCCCACTCCAGGTTTGTGTATGTTGGTTTGGACCTCCTTCAGCTCTCAGTCCTTGTGCAGGGAGGAGGAACAGGGCAATGGTTGTGCCTGCACTGGACAGACTGGATGAAATGCAGGAGAAAAACCCCACAGAACATGCTCAGCACAGGCTACAGCGGTTTTCAGCCCCTGGACATTCACAGAACAAGATGAAACCTTGCTGGGCTGGGTGCTCTCCCCTCCAAAGCTCCCTCTGTCAAAGAACACAACCTTCTACACCTGAAATTATTCTCATAATTCAACAGCACCGAGTTCTTCAGCTCTAAACTGCCCCCAAAGTCCATGGAATGGGAACACTGTGGCTGAGAGAGTGTAACATTTCTGTCTCTGCTGTACCTACCTCATGTTCTTGGGATTAAAAAATGCATTTACATGCAGGAGCCAAGTTAAGAGCTCACAAACTAATCTGATTTTCCACACTATGGCTGTTTGATTTCACAATCTGAGCAACATCCTTTGAACAGAGGGTTCCTGGATGGACGTTCTGTCTCCTCTTTCTAAGCAACCCCATCAAGCCTAATCCTGCTGTCCTGCACTAATAATTTCCCAATTTCCATCCAAGGGTTTTGAAACACGATGTAAGTCTTGTCTTCACTAATATTTTTCAAATTAACTGACCAGCATTTTTGAAAAGCATTTTTTGTGCTTATTTCTAGGAATACACAGGAATACAGGACAGAGCCACCAGGGCTGTTAAATTCACAGCACCCCTTGCTGTGGATGTTTTACATTTTGGATAAACCTTTGGTGTTTCCAAGGCTGCTTTAGGGTGGGATGAACTGGAGGAACAGCTCTACATAGGATAAAAACCTGAGCCTTATATTTTAACTCAAAACTCACCTGTTTCACCTTGAAGTGGGATTGTAGGGGTTTCTCTCATAGTTTAATACTATTTGTAACCTACTAGGAAATCCCACACATGTCCAAATACTGGGCTGTTTTTGAAAACAGTATTAAACATGAGAAAATCACTTTAGGGGAGGTAGAACAGCGCTGATGAGATTTACAAATCCTGATCAATCAGAACTCGTGCACTAAAATATCCCAGTGGATTCTGCACCTCCAGCCTCTTCCTGCAGCCTGGGGGTTGGTTCTGCTGCCCTGAAAATCCACTGCCATGCTCCTGGATGCTTGCAAGGCACCTGGGACTTCCTGGAAGTTTTGCCTGAACGAGGACAATGTGGTTTGGTCCCACTTTTTTCATCCCCAGGCTTTGCAATCTCCCCAGCCAGTCTGAACTTGGGGTATTAATAGAAATATAAAAACTCATAAAGTGCAAAATCACTTCAGCCCAGTAGAATAACTTTATGAGGCATCACAAGGGTCACAAATTCCAATGACTGAACATTTTTTCCAAGTGCAACAGGGATGCCACAGAGGTGCCACTGGTTTGTGTCCCACGCACCTGCTGGAAGAGGAACATGATGTGGATCCACAGCGGAGGCTGACGGCTCACCAGGGTGAAACTGGACTTGCTGTACAAGCAGTAGTGGCCCTTCAGGGGACAGCTGAAGAACAGCTTGGCTACACAGCTCCTGACAGTGTCTAGGGAGAAATATGAAGCACATTAAAACCAGCCACAAGGAAAGAGAGAACCCACAGTTTCTCAGGGGGTGTGTGGCCACGCAGTGTGTGGGCAAACAGCTCCACTTTGGGGGCCACTCCTGTGTCTGCACCCCCAAAAACAGGAGAGAAATTCACTCCGATCGGGCTTCTTTATCAACTTCAATAGTGGTATCATTTTATAGCCCCTTTGAACAGGAACAAGCAGCTCTCCAAGGGAAAAAGGCATGGAACAGAAAAGGAGGAGATCCTTAGATGATGACCTGGATGCCAAGGCAGGAGAGAGCTGCACCCTCAGCACACACGTGGGGAGAGGGACTGGGAAGGAGTCAGGACTGTCCTGCAGCACCCCCAGGGTGAATCACCCCTGGAGAAGGGGCTGGGGCCTGGCTGGGCAGGGACTGACTCACAGTCCCGTGCTGCCCTGGTGAGTCACTGTGAGGGGAAGGTGTAGGAATAAAGGGCTGTCGGAAGATTTCCTAACTGGAAAGATGAGCTGTGACTTTTCAGAAGACGTGGCTGACAGGAGGCCCTTTCTGGATCTGCTGACAAGGAGAGTCAGCAGCAAGGGAGGCTGAGAGCACAAGGCTGCCTGGCTGCCCAGCCACAGACCAGCTTGAAATACTTGGTTTTAACAGTTTCATCTAACCAAGATGTGAAACAATAGGAAAGAAATGAAATAAATGCAGTATTTCACATAAAAGCACGTCATAGGAGGAATGAGTTTACCAGAGGTACAGAGGGATGGGTTGCCAGAACAAAGTATCAGTGGTCAAATTGTCACTGAAAATGCAGAAAATTCAAAACTGGGGTGTTGGAATCTGCCAAAAATGCTACAGAGAGGCCAGATGGCTGTGAGGGTGGGACAAAAAACAGCCTAGGAATCTTCAGCCTCTGGTAACAAAGAAAAGGTGACCAGTGCCAGATGGGACTGGGAATCACAGAATCCCAGAATGGTTTGCATTAGGAGGGACCTTAAAGCTCATCCAGGTCCACCCCCTGCCATGGGCAGGGACATCTTCCACTAGCCCAGGATGCTCCAAGTCCCATCCAGCCTGGCCTTGGACACTCCCAGGGATGGGGCAGCACAGCTGCTCTGGATAACAAGGAGGTGAAGGAGGTTCCTAAATGCCACAGACCAAAAAAATGATGAAGGTGTATGGAGAGACACCAACCCTCAAGAAATTGCTTAGCAAGACTTTGTGGATGACACTGAGAAAGGCACTGAGGCTGAGGACATGTGCCAACATCAACACCAGCTCCGGCACCGGAGCCAAGGTTGGCTGAGCAGGAAGTTCCTGGAAAAATCAGCCTTGATTTGTCAA
The DNA here is from genome assembly GCA_013397135.1 of Pachyramphus minor. Lineage (NCBI taxonomy): Eukaryota > Metazoa > Chordata > Aves > Passeriformes > Tyrannidae > Pachyramphus > Pachyramphus minor. The sequence goes on along the minus strand of VYXB01000457.1, from coordinate 471,690 downwards.
TACCAATGGCCAAAAGCCTCCAGCCCAGACAGTCTGCAAACCTCTGCCATGAGAGGGTTGTTAGTCACAGCTGTTCCTGCTGTTGGATGTGCTGAGTGTGGCAATGTCTGAGAACCAACCCAAGTTGTTACGAGGGTTTTTCAACCATTTGCAATGAACTACCAGTTCCAACAGACAGGAGCTGATCTCAGTTACCCCAGTGTCAGCACAGTCACAGAATCGTGGAAGGAGCTGGGCTGGAAGGGACCTTAAAGACCATCCCATTCCACTCCCCTGCTGTGTGCAGGGACACCTTCCACTAGCCCAGGCTGCTCCAAGTCCCATCCAGCCTGGCCTGAGGGATGAGAAGGAAAAAGGTGCTTTTAAAATCACTGCAGTATTTCCAAATTGCTTGTAACTCAGTGTAATGTGCAGCTTAAGATACATTTTGGGCTTTCCTAGAACACAGGTGCATAAGTGGGCTCAGTCCTAAGTAAGCTGTGATCCATACTTCTCCCAGTCCATCATGGCAAGTTATATAAACACTGGGGACCAAATGTCCACCTTGAGTAATTCTCATGGATTTTAGAGGTAAGGCAGAGATAATTCAGCATAAAAAGGCCTATTCACAACAAACCAAAACATTTTTGGTAGGGAGAACAAAACTAAATCACTTGCAGTCTTGAGTTAGCAAAAGAGGTAGAAAGAAACCAATCCCAGCCTGGGAAGGTGGAGACAACTCAGCTCCATGAATCTCTGTGTAATTCCATTACACATAACTGCTCACCCTGAATTCACCCGTAAGGGAAGATTAATTGAGTCCCAGGAAACTTTCAGGATATCAGTAAAATGCAACACACAGAGTCCTGTCACCAGAACCTACTTGCTCTGCAACTGCTCCCCCAGCACAAGGCACGTCCTGGCGAGTGCTGGTGATCCAGTGTTGACTAAAGGTCCTTTTGATGTGATTTAAAGCAATGAAGTCCAAATTATGGCCAAGATGGATCTGCAGCTCTTTAAAATAAATGATCAGAAGCATGCAAGGGAGAGAGGAAGGGAAAATTAACTGACTTCCCCAAGGGCATTAAGCCTATTATGTTGGTCACATTTAAGCTACATTTTACAGGCTTTAGAACCAGTTTTGTACTTTAAAAACTCCTGTCAATTCTAAATCCTGAAAGCAAATTTGAAGCAGGGTTTCTATGCCAGCCTCTGTTTCCCTGAGTAACCTGTCCCATCTGACCTGAATTAGGGTTTATGGAAACACCATTTATTTCATCCCCTGGCTCTGTGACTGAGACAGCACTGCAGGGCTCAGAGAGGTGGAGACTGAGGAAAAGGGAATGAAAAAACCCCAGAGACAGACTTGTCTTGTGGCTGTTTGGGGTGTGAGCTCTGGAGCTGGGTGATGGATATGATGGCTTTGCCTGGGCCAGGACAATCCCTGGCACCTGTCAGTACCCCAGAACATGCTGCATGGGGGGGAAAGGGGGTCCCAGCCTGTGACTCACACCCAGGTGGGAAGGAGCTCAGGCTGGATCTCCCCTGTCTCAGCCACAGAGCTCTGTGCAAGTGGGTTCATGGGGTGAGAAGTGTGTGTGAGTGGCTGAGATCTCTTTTGGGCTGAGCAAAGGAGAGCAGTTCATGGCTCTGCTTCATCTCAGCAGCAGCAAAGCCAAACCTCTGGCTCAGGGTCTGGGTAACACTGGACAGGCACAACAAGGGCCTGTTTTACCCAATTACTTGGAATTATCTCTACTGATGAGCACCTCAGAGCAAACCTCAGCCAAGGCTTCTCTGGGCATCCCCCCACTCCAGCAGCTCCTCATCTCACATCCCTCAGGCACTGGACCTGCTGCACCCCCGTCCTGCTCCTCTGCATCGCTGGCAGCACCAGCTGGGGACACTTGGGAACATCTCCATGAAGGGAGAGTCCATAGGATTGTGGAATAGTTTGGGTTGGAAGGACCTTAAAGCCCATCCAGTCCCACCCCCTGCCATGGGCAGGGACATTAGCCCAGGTTGCTCCACCCTGACCTTGGACACTTCCAGAGATCCAGGGGCAGCCACAGCTTCTCTGGGCAGACTGAGCCACACCACCTTGTGAGTAAAGAATTCCTTCCCAATATCCCATCTATCCCTGCCCTCTGGCAGTTTGAAACCACTGCCCCTTGTCCTGTCACTGTATGCCAAGTTCTCCTCCTTCCTCGGCCTGGCTGGGCTTGGCTTGGAAAAAGACTCCAAGTAACACAAGAAAAGGATTCCAGAACATGGAGAACATGTGAACAGCAACACAAGACACAACCCCACCCCACACAGGTACCAAATGCCCAGATTTCTGGTCAAGATCCCAAGGAAATGTTCCTCAGTCGAGAAACACTCCCATCTCTTGGCAAGTCTCTGAATTCTAGCAAGAGAATAAGCAACAACTTGTTTGTCCTACAAGAAACAGGAGAATATCTGTTGCAATTTTGAAGTTCACAACTAAGTGGTTGTGCCTGGGGAAAATAAGAACACAACAGAACCAGAGGAACGTCAGTAGAGCTGTTAATTGTTGCTTATTCCAGCTCAACAGGCTGTGCTGAACCAGGAGGGTACAGAGTCACTGGTTCTGGGAACAATCAATGCATTATTTGATTTGCATTGGTAATCCTTCACTGTTAAATAAAATCTGTTAATAGGAGGAGAAATATGCTCATAAATTTCCTAAATAGAATCAAACCCACACACAAACATGGAACCAATAACAAATGGATATGACTTTTTAAATTTTGGTTTTAAGCTTTTTCAGCTTCCTGAGTTTCCTTTGCCTGATCTCTTGAGTTTGGGTTACACAAAGTATGCAAACAATAATACATTTATAGGAGAAAAGGGTAATTTTTAGAGCAGCCAGCTTCAAGAAATGCAGATTTATATTGTTTTTACCACTGCTGGCTTTGTGTGCATGCCTTAACTCTGCCCAGCAGATTTCACCTCCAGGAAGTTACACAAAAATCAAGGAAGAAGGCAGGACTGGGGTGGGCTGTGGACAGGTACAACAATGCACTCAAACTCATCTCATGCCACCCCTGCCATGGGCAGGGCCACCTTCCACATGCCAGGTTGCTCCAAGCCCCATCCAAGTCCAAGTGCTCCTGTTTATGCCACCACCCCCAGGAGTCTCCCAGGTAAAGCCCACCTGGGGACCAGCCTGTTCCAAGTGCTGCTTCCAGGGCAGGTGTGACACATCCAGGCTCTGTCACCACAGCAGGTTCAGAGCTGTCCATGTTCCCTTACACTCCCTGGGGAGTTCCCTGGTCTGACAAGGATCACCAGAAGGGCTATCCCGAGTGTCAGCACACATTCCCACTGCCTGCCCTCACGGATGGGATGCACTTGGAACACCAGTCCTGCAGAACTCAACGCCAGCTCCTATTTGTTGTGGCCCAGCAGCCCCAGCACTGCTCTCTGGGAATGCTCTCCTGAGCCTGCACAACTTGGTGATCCCACTGAAGGACCAGAGGCCCATCTGTTCCAAATCAGCACTGGGCTCATGGAATGCTGGAATTTCTCAGGCCGGTGCAGGGTGAGCACTGCAGGGGAGCAATGAGCCTTTCCATCCACACCATCATATGGTCCTGATTACCTCCCAGTACCCCATAAAACATAATAACAACCAGATTTAGGGCCAGCACGCTGCAACCTGTTTCCCCTGCTGCCTCCTCCTCTTTCAGCATTAATCCCCTGAAATGTTTGCTGGATGTATTTCCTCCTGAATGGCACTGAGGAGCCAGCAGTGACTTTCTGCTGCAAAAAGGCTCTGATGCTTTTCACTGGAGCACACTGTGTTTGAATGTGGCTGCAGTGACTGAGTGTGGAATGATTCCATGATCTCCCTGGGCTCTACCCTTAGAGGATAAAGGAGGCTGAGCAGGCTGGAGATGGCAAATCCCTCAGCAGCCCCAACACACAGATATGATCAGGTGCTTCCTTCCAACAGCTCACTCGACACTCAAAGCTCTGGGCTGTTGGCATTAATGGGGGTGTTTTTATCCAAATTACCTAAAAAGCAGCCAGAACTACAGTGGGAAACATTTCCCTCATTATAACCAAACCCAGCAGCCGTCCAGGCCTGTGTCTGGGAATCATCTGAACACAGCCCCTCCCAATGGCAGGATGCACATGGCCATGGATCTGATCCACAAGAGTGGGTCAAAAGTCCTCTGACCCACAGGGGGTCAAGGTGAGAGCCAGCCAGGCTGGGGCAGGTGGGGGCTGCAGCTGCTCCAGAGCCCTGTGCTGCCTGCAGGGACAATGGGGGCCATGCCAGGTAAAACTGGGGGGACTCAGTTCCCAGCTGGGTGCTGTGCCCCTCCCAGACCCACTACTGCCAGGTCTTAACACCAGTAATCATGGAATCATCAGAGAACCATGGAATGGTTTCAGCTGGAGGGACCTTAAAGATCACCCAGTGCCACCTCTGCCATGGGCAGGGACACCTTCCACCAGCCCAGGTTGCTCCAAGCCCCATCCAACCTGGCCTGGGACACTTCCAGGGATCCAGGGGCAGCCACAGCTTCTCTGGGCAACCTGTACCAGAGCCTCCCCACCCTCAGACCAGGTAAAAACAACACCTGATCCAGGAATTCCATCTTGCACCAAAGCCTTTCAAAGAAACTTCAATCACTGCCAGCCCCATCTCCCCAGAAGGGTTTGGGAGACCTGGAAAAACAGGAGGGCTGAAGGACCTTTTGGAGAGCACCGAATAAAACCAGTGGAGAAACTGGGGGACCTTGATGTCAACCACAAGGACCCCAGTCCCACTGAGGCAGCAGAAAACCCACCCAGTGCTCACTGAACAGCAATGACCAACCTTGGGAGCATCCAGGAATTTCCTGAGGCACAGCCCAGGGCCCTGGAATCTGCAAATCCTGGAGGTCCTGATAAGATACAGGATCACAAACCATCTGGAAAAATATGGGCTGATGAAAACTATTTGCTTAACTCCATGAAAGCTGAAGGCTATGACAAATATGGTGGGGTTTTTCCCTTTTTTTTGAGGAAAAGATCCCAAGGATTAAGGGGATTAAAGTGATGAACATGATGTAAAAGAATTCCTCAAAATGTTTAAGGTAAGGCAGAGATGTGGATCTGGGCACAGTGCTTCAAACTAAGCAGGGACTGACCCAAACCATCAGCCCCAAGCTGAAACAAACTCAAATAAATGGATTTTTGTGGGTTTGGGTTCCTTCTTTCTGCCCCAGCTCAAATCCTCTCTCTGACTGCAGTGTTATCCCCAAAAATTCACTTATACACGTGAGTCTGGGGAGCTGCTGGAGCTCCTCTGCTCTTTGAAACACCCTCAACTTGGCCATTTTCTTAGGGCAAGACCTTCTGGCCAACAGCCCAGTCCTGACCGTGCTCCTGCTGTAGGATCATCACCCCATTCACACCTTTCCTCTGCCCAAAGCACATCCTGCCAAACCCAGCAAATATTAAATGAGATAACAGAGCTGACATGGCAATTTCTCAATGTCTTTATGAGGCATCTTCAAACTGCCACAGACAGTTCACAGATCCACCCTGACAGTTCTTCACCTGCATCCCTTCAGAGCTGTAAAATCCAACACTTCAGTTGATATTACATCACCTGGGACGGATCATATAAATCCAACAAGCTTGTAAGTCAACAAGGAGACTGAAAATCACAGCCTGTAAAGCACTAATGTTCTGTGAGGGTTAAGACCCGCACAGCAAATGCCTGACTCGATTGTTAAAAAGCCAGTTTGCAAATCACAGACAATTTTACAGGGCAGAGGAGCCTATTTTATGTGTTTTGAATTTTCTTCTGACAACTTCAGTGCGTGTTCTCCAGCACCTGTAGCAGGGCAGACAGTGAGCCACCCTCAGTTAATGCTCTGCCACTTGAGACACTGCAAATCTGCATCAGCCCTCTCTTCTCCAGGCTGAGGAGTCTCTGTTTTAATTCACTCTGATTTTCTCCTTTATCCTCCAGATTCAGGCTCCAGTTAATGCAGACAACAACAGACTGGTTTGGGTGGGAAGAGACCTTAAAGACCACCCTGTTCCAACCCCCTGCCACGGGCAGGGACACCCTCCACTGTCTCATTAGTGCCCAGACCTGACAGGGTTCCTACATGATGATTCTGGACATACCCAAAGGCCCACAGGCCTCTGTCCTCCCCATCCTTTGGAGATGCCACCCAGTGAGGAACTCACCCCCTTCCCAGACAGTCTGCCCCAATCAGCACCACCAGAAACGCGAGCAGGGGGTGGAATTCTGGTTAAGGGAACAGAACTTGGCCCATCATCACTTAGGAATTCTGACACAAACACTCTGTTGAGCTCCGGGAGCTGCCACTTGAAAGCCCAGGAAAGGCCTGAGTGAGGAAAGGCTGCGTGGGGAACGTGCACTCCCCTTCTTTGCTCACCACAGGGCCATCTCCTTGCAACACATTTTGCCACTAGTTCCTTCAAATACTCTGTTTCATGAGGGATTGCTCAGCAGTTCTTATCTTGTCACATTTTTCACGTCTTGCATATTAAATTTCCAGCTCAGGCTCCTCCATAACCAACAGAAAATTAGCCAACTGTGTGTATGAATATTTTCTAATTTCTTTTTTCTCCCAAATATCATATTGAAAAGTAAAACACACGTCTGAGTGGGCCTTGTTAGAGTTTGAGAATCACTGAAATCCAAGAACTGGAGGTTTTTGAAGTGGTTTATGCAATATCTGGAATATAACCCAAGCTGTCCCCCGTGCTTTGAGCCAGGCTGCATTTCTTCAGCAAATTTAGAATGAGTCACATAAATCTCCTGCTCTGCACATGTGTCCCTACTCAAAGAATTTCCCTAAGAATGCTAGTCGAGGATTTTCAGGAAATTACAATAGTTTGAATGAATTTAGAAACAGTCACAGGCTTGGGATGTATCATAGTAGGCACTGCAGAAAGGAAGCTGAGCAATGCATTTAAAATATTCAATACATGGCACTTGATTAATGCAGGCTCATAACACTCAGCCCTTCAAAAGGCAGACTGTTCACTCTTCACTGTTCACTCTCATGTTTCCACTGCCATTTTTGGAGGGAAAAAAAATCATAATTCTACCAAATAACTATTTCAATCACTAAACCTGGAATTTAAGATATTTAGGAAACTCTCCAGAAGCATAAGCTTTCAAAATATATATAATTATATTCTTTTTGTGAGTGGAAACTGCTTTTCCACTTCTTGACCACTGAAAAAGTAAAGAAATAAATATTTTGTCAACTTCAGTTGCTATTTGTTGGAGCTGAAGTTATGTGGTATTAGAAGATGATGTTTTAAGGGACTGAAAATTAATTTAACTTACGGAATCAGATACTGTTTGGAACCAACCCTTGAAGGTTGGGCTGTAAATAGCTCAGGGCCACCAGTGAGTGGTTGGATGCCCAGAAATTCAGGTTAAAGGGGATAAGCAGGAGGATCCCAACCCAACCCAAGCCAAAGTACTCCCCTCAAAAAGGAGGAGCACCACAGACCCATCTCCCCCACCTCCCCCACAGCCTCACAAAACCACCTCCCTCTGATTTGCAAACACACACCTTGGGGAAAGCAGCAAACACAAAACAACCCCGGGGAGGGGACAGGGGATCCCTCCTGACCCAGCGCTCCGGGAATCTCATCCTGGTGTGCCTTTGAGCAGTTTTGTGTCTGGGCTGGAGTGTTGTTCCATAAAACTAATGCTCCTCCCTGTCCACGAGGCCTCTGCTGGAGAGTCTTTGCTGCCCATTTGCTTGAGCCCTGGGAGGAACCTCAGTGGAGTGTTAATAAAGTTCTTGGAGTGGGAAAGGCTCATCCCGCTTACCTTCGATCACACACTGGTCAGGGATGGGAATTTTCTTCCCCATCTCTGTCACGTATTCCTTCACTTTACCCAGGTTTTCCTTCAAGTGCAGGTAGAGTTTATCCTGGTATTCCACAGGTGCTGCCTCTGCACTTCCTTCCAAGGCCTTTTCTTGAGTGGGTGCTGCCAAATCTGCTGATTCGGGGTAATCAATACTTTGGTGTGAAACCAGGGAATTTCCCAGCGGCATTGCCTCGGGATCCACACCAAAGGGCAGTTTCTCATTTTCCTGGCTGATGTAGATCTCGGTGAAGGAGATTCCAGCAGGGACCTCCCCGCTCTCCTCGTCCTGCCCCCCCTCTGAGCTCACCCCCTTCGTGCGCACCGCGTGCAGGGCGAGGCTCTTGGACCTGGAAGGGGGTTAAGGAAAGAAAGGAGAAAGGGTTTGCAAGAGAGGTAGGGCACCAAAAGCACCCCAGGCCCTGCTCTGCCCCTGTGCAGCTGCCTCAGAGAGCCCAGCCTGGGGCTCACTCAGCCAGAGGCAAAGATCTGCTGGGGAATAAGCATTTCAACAGCCAAGCTCAAGCCACAGCTTTAATAAGCAAACTAAACAATGTCCATATATCCCAAGATCTGCATTCCATGGGGGGAATGAGGGAACCTCTCTGCAAGGATCTTATGACTCCAGGAGTGGTGTGTCTGCCTTACTGATCACACCACAAAAATGCCAGCCAGCAGCACTGCACTGTCCAGGGCTCAGCCTGCAGCTCATCCTGCCCTGCACCCACATTCTGGGATGGATGAAGAGCCAGGGGGGCAGAAGTGACTCAAAGGGCAAATCCTGGAGCAGGAAGAGCAGAGCTCTGTGTGAAGCTGCTGTGCAGAGGCAGCTTAGGGACACACTGGGTGCACATTGTGCCATTTGATGTGCATTGTTAGTAACAGCACCCCAAAAAAGGCCTCTGTACTCTCCTTTCTCTGATTTCTCTGTGCAGTTATTGTCCAGTCCCTTGTGCTGCTTTAGGGCACAGAAGGGATTAAGTGGGTTGCCCAGAGAAGCTGTGGCTGCCCCTGGATCCCTGGAAGTGTCCCAGGCCAGGTTGGACGGGGCTTGGAGCAACCTGGGCTGGTGGAAGGTGTCCCTGCCCATGGCAGGGGTGGCACTGAGGTCCCTTCCAACCCAAACCATCCCAGGATTCCATGATTAAGAAATACTTCACCCAGCCTTTGAACTCATGGATATGAGACTTGGCTAAAATTAGGCTGATGATGCCCATAGGGATCATGCAAATGGACCAAATCCTCGATGTTTGGATAAAGTTTATGGCACAGCAGATATCCATGACCCCCTCCCACATTTTACAGAGTTTAACAGATTTACCTGTTAAATCTCATATCCTTCCTTTCTTCTTTGGAAACCTGGCCCAGGCTGTATCTCCTCACTGAGCCAGGAGTGCTGTTGTCAACACTTATTTTCTCTTCAAAAGCCTGGATTTTGACTTGAAGCTTTTCATCTTCTTCATTTCCATCCATGACAGATTTTAAGTCATCCAGTGGCACAGGAGGTTCTGTTTCAGTGTCCTTTTCCACCCTAAGGAAGTAGAGAGCAGAGATTTAACCCTGGCCCACTGTGGTGCTGATGGTGTTTTTCTGCCTGTGACCTGTACTGTGGATCTGGTAAAATAAATTTGTTTTAGCAAAGATTCCCTTAGATTATTTTCAGGAACATCTTCTGGATGAATGTCTCTGATGGATCAGAAACACTGAACATCTCTGACAACCCTGGATTAGAAATTCCATGTGCATAAGCAAATCACAACTCTTCCTGATTGTCCATGGTGGAAAGTTTTTCATCTGAACTCAGACCGTTCTCCCAAGCTTGCTAAACACTGACTTATTACATAATTTTCACAAAACAAAAGTCAAGCTATTTTCAGATTTTATAGAATTCTGTGGTTTTAAACACTTGACCAGAGTACATGAAGTTCTTACCGAATTACTGCACTCTGAGTAAGAAAAATATAATTTAAAACTCAGCAGAAACAGGCTCAGGAAAAGTTCTAAGCAATATCACTGTAGTTCAGGAAGGAGAAAATCAAGAGTTAAAATGAAAAGGACAAGTAGTTTCTTTTTAAATTTGTTATGTTAGTCTTAAAATCCCAGAATTAAGGATTCTTAGAATGGTTTGGGTTGGAAGGGACCTTAAAGCCCGTCCAGTGCCACCCCTGCCATGGGCAGGGACACCTTCCACCAGCCCAGGTTGCTCCAACCTGGCCTTGGACACTTCCAGGGATCCAGGGGCAGCCACAGCTTCTCTGGGCAGCCTGTGCCAGGGCCTCCCCACGCTCTAACTAGAGGAATTTTAGAGAACTAAGGGGTCCTGGACAGTGTTTACTTTTTAAACTCTACCCACAGCTTTAAACCAAGTTTGTTTTGTTTCTGACCATTTACCCATTTGATTTTCTTTTTTTCTTTTTTCTTTTTTTTTTTTTTTTTGGTATGTTTCCTGATGAACAAACATCTGAATAGCTAAATCTGTAAAATCTGGATATATAAAACCACAAATGAGAGTTTTAACACAGCACTTCCAAAGCAGCAGAGTCTCAACAAGTCACGCTCACAGTCAGGGAGCCCATTAAAAGCTCCCCAAACTGCAAATTACCAATTGTACAAAGCATGTTTTTAAAGAAACAACCAGAAATACTGCAGCACAAAATGCACTTTTTCCTTTGTTTTGATAAAGGCAGTTCAGGATATTTCTCAGGGGAGTTGGTGAGTTTTGTCTTGTTTTTAATTTAAGCAAGATCTCATAATATATTAACACTGAGGAGCACTTTAAAAATATTCTTCTGTAATAAAGAACCTTGATATGACCTTTGCTAACAAATCTTTCTGGGGATGTAGGACAAGATTTAATTTATGGGGAAGCTGTCACTCCAACAGAACTCCCAACACTGCTCCCATTGTGGGAGCTGAGCACTGAGGAAAACCTCTGTTACACATGGAAATACATATAAAGCCTCTGCTCACAGAGAGGGGATTGATGGACTGGTGGGGTTTGTGAGTGACAGACCCAGACCAGGAAGCCTTGATGAAGTTTGGAAATAAAAATGGTGTTTTAGAACAGCCCCTCTTTGTCCAGTGTTCTCCCGTTGGGCTCCGATGGCTTTGGGAAGGAAACATGTTAATGAATCCTACTTTCCATATGGGGAGCAGAAAGAAGTCACTCCTCAGGGTGTGGAGGGTGCAGTTCTCAGTGCCTGGTGCTTCTCAAGCCACCACCTGGTTCTTGACCCTGTTGGTGCCCAGGATTTCAGGGCAGGGAAGGAGGAGGGATCCCCAGTGCCCATCCCTGGGGACCATTTCCTCTCAGGGAATCCCTCGGGAAGCCAAGAGCACAAACCCCAAGCAGGACACTCAGAGGGGCTCCATCCTATGCCCACGGGGGTGCCTGGCAGCCCTTCCTGCTGGGCCCCCCCTCCCAGCCCCTGCAAAACAAACTATTGTTTGAAATCTTGGCAAGAGGCTTTGGGGACATTGCTGAGGTTGCTGAGCAGGATCAGTTTACACCGAAGCTCAGCCTGTTTTCAAGATGCACGAGCTTATGGAGAAACCACAAGGACCTGCCCTGAGAGATGGCACCAGGCTACTCAGCACTTCATGCTTTTCAGTTCCATGTACAGAGAGACCCCAGTGCTCAGGTCACCAGTTCTGGGGTGGTACATGAGTATGAAGGACATTTCTCCAGACCTGGAGACCATTATCAGCATCAGAAATCAGGTGTTTATGATTGGAAAGAGAGCATCACATACAGAGATTGCTAAAAATGCACTTCTCAGGGGAAGGAGGCAGCAAGAATGGGTTAAGTGTGGGTCCTTGTGGTTTGTCACTGGACAGACAAAATCACTAATCACCTCCTCAAACAGGACAGAGGTTTGAAGAGGGCAAGTGGTGGAGAAAAGATCATGGAATGATCAGACTGGTTTGGGTTGGAAAGACATTAAAGCCCATCCAGTCCCACCCCTGTCATGGGCAGGGACACCTTCCAGTATCCCAGGTTGTTCCAAGCCCCGTCCAACCTGGTCTCTGGGCAACCTGTGCCAGGGCCTCCCCACCCTCTGAGTAAAGGACTTTTTCCTTGTATCTAATCTAAATCTCTCCACTTTCAAGTTAAAAGGTAATTTCATGCAGCCACAACACTGAGATGGGCAGCATTGGCGGAGCCAGTTGTGCTCAGTTCTTACCCGGATCCAGGGCTTGGAAGTGTCTCCAAATTTCTTTCCTTGCCTCCTTTTAATTGACTACACTACACTCCTTGGCTGGATAAGTCCATTAAAACTCTATATGTTCTTAAAAAGCACCTCTGAGGCTGAATAACTTGCAGTTTTGTGACAGTAAGGGGCACCAGAGCATGGCCTGGTTTTAATTATGCTCTGCACTCCCTGCATGTAAAATTCCCTGTGTCAAACAACCCCGAGCCAACCATGGCTCCAAAGGAATCGGCTTCCTCTTGTGTAAACACACGAGTTTTGGAAGGAATGGTTATAATCCAGCCACACATTTTAAAACCCTGTTTTCCTTTCACAGCACAAATACTCTGGATTGCTGCTCTTTATAAGCCTCTGAGTTCAGTGGCTGCAGCAGCTCCAGGGCTGGGAGGGCATTTCCATTTCGGCGCCCGTCCCCGTCCCACTCACCAAGTACAAGTCAGAGTAAACTCAGCTTAAATCAGCAGAGAACTCTCATTTTAGCCTTGTCTGATTGAGCTGATCCTTTGCTCCATACAGGCCTGAAACGTAAAACCAAAGAGCTAAAAACTGTAACTGTGAAAAATCAGGGGTTTGCTGTGATCTCTGCCAGCCACGTTGAGACAACACAAGGAACCAGGGGCACAGAGGGCTGGGCAGGGAATCAAATTTAAAATAAATAAATAAGTAAATAAAATCAGGGAGCAGATGGAGAATAAAAAAATCATCTGTAACCACACTCATGAACTAGATGAAGCTTCTACCCCTTGGCAAAGCAAGTCCTTAACAAAGGGAATTTTTAGAGAGAAACAAGGAAGTACAGCAAGATTTTAATGAAAACTTTCTCTTGTGTTTAACTGGGGTTTTTTATCAGCTCTACAGATAAATGTTAAGCACAGAAGATAATGAGTAGAAATATGGGACTATTTTAACAAATAAAGTGATTTCTCAGCCATAAATTGAGGGACTGTGATGGATTGTATAAATTATTACTGTGCCTCAATCCCTGTCCTGCTCCTCTGCAGCTCCCACAATACATGACATCCCTCTGGTCCCTTCACCAAGTGACATCTGGCCTCCTCTTTTTTCCCTGTAAACTTGGCTAGTTTGGAACAAGTGTGTTGTTTCATGCTCACTTTGTTATCTCCACTTGGCTTTGGCATTATCTCCAAGGAAATTTTTCATAAAACGAGGGCCGAGGCCTCGTTTCCACTCAGGGCTTTCCCACCAGGTGAAGTTTGGACATTTCTCACAGCCCTGTAGCAAAAGGAGGGACTCTCTCCTGGTTCCTTTTTCATTTTTAACTCTCTCCAGGACACCAATTGCTTGTTTCTCCAATGACCTCAGTGTTTTGGCTCCAGCGCTCCCAGCCTGGCTCCAAGGCTGTCCTTCATGGTTATGGCTTTTCTGACATCTGGGTTACATTTTTCCACAGAATCACTATTCCTTTGTGCCCTCCTGACCTCTGTCAGTATACACAACTCTAATTATGAGTCCCTCACTAATTAAAAGTGACTACCACCGTGTATTTAAATAACACTTACATTCTTACCCTGAGGAATGCCACAATGCTCCCAACTCTTCAACCTTAGGATACACACCCAAAAGCAGCTGAGTGAGCAGAACATCTCTTGGTGGTTGCCTGACAAATTTTTCCCAGCCTGTTCATAGGCAAACCTTTACCAGGGATTTAAACCAGTCATTGTTCCCATCACCCTCAATGATCACTGTGTAGCCTGACTTCCCTAATTCATTTTTGACTGAAGCTTTAGTCCACTTATCTGAGATGTGGCTTTTTTCCTGGCAATCTGAACAGATGAGTATGAATTTGTGCTGCCTCCCACAGCCCTGGAGGGGCCCTGTCACACAAACACTACCTGGCTCCGGGCGCGCTGTCGGCCTCGAGCTGCCGGACGAGGAGCTTGGCTATGGCAGTGAAACTGTTGCTCATGCGATAAATATCCCTGCTCTGGGTGCCCAGGATGCTCGAGAAGGTGTCGGTGAGGCTCTTAATTTCCAGCAGCAGGATATGGTGGAATGAGTGCTCCATGTTGGCCAGCTGGTTCACCAAGTACAGCAGGCAGGTCCTGGCTCTCTCCTGGGCAATATGAGGAGATAAGAACAGTTTTAAACACATTAATTCAGTGTTTGCTTGTGCAGGGAGGTTTGTGTGGTGCTGCCTGAGTCACTGTCCCTGGGGAAGAGCGGCTGCCCCACGATAACCAACAAAAAGGCAATGCCTCAAACACAGTTTATTTGTGTGTGCTGCTGACGTGACTTTTGTTCCTCTTGGTATTACCTAACCCAGCCCAACTCAGTACATCTTGTCTCCTCCTCAGACCTCGAGCCAGAGTCCCTAAAGCCCCTTTGAAGGGCCCTACATTCTTCTAGTTAGTAGGTCAGCCTGGCTCAGGGATCAGGGCACCAGCAGCACTGAGCTCCCCTTTCATCTGTGCTGAGCCTGGCTCAGATACTTCATCAAATCACAGAATGCTTGGGGCTGGGAGGGACCCTAAAACCCATCCAGTGCCACCCCCTGCCACAGGCAGGGACACCTTCCACTGGACCAGGTTGCTCCAAGCCCCATCCAACCTGGCCTTGAAAAGAAATGGGCACAGAAACAGTGTAGGAGGTGAAGCTGTGGCTGCCCCATCCCTGGAAGTGTCAAGCATGGATGAGCAGTGAGAGGCAGGAACTGAGGGGCCTGTCAGCATCTCCTCTCCCTAATGGTGAGAGGTTAAAGTACCTCATAAATCACAGGGGTTCTCTCCTTCCATAGCATTTAGTTTAGGAGCAACACTCAGATCAGGGCCGTGACTGACACCACAACAAAGGGAAGTTTAAATTGAGATTTTAATCCAAGATGTTCTCACACACTGCCTGGCACGTGCTGTCACTCACTGCCACTGCCCTGGAGTCTGATGTGCCCTCTGGAGCCAGAATTTTGCTACCCAGTTCTTCAGGGGAATGTGCTTTCCCCAGTTTATCAGCAGAGATCACATCCCCTGCAAATTAGGATTAGAGGGGGCGTGTTTCAGATCATAACATTAAACATGTAAATATTTTCTAGAAAAGACACTTTATCATCTCTGCCTGCTGAGGACACACAATTCCAGTGCCAGCTCTTTCTGTATATACATGTCCAAGTTCCCATCCTAAACCAGACACTTAAAGGTGAAGAATCATGGAATGGTTTGGGCTGGAAGGGACCCTAAAGCTCATCTTGTTCCACCTCCTGCCACCTTCCATAGACCAGGCTGCTCCAAGTGTCACCCAACACCTCCAGGGATAGGGAACATCCAGCTTGACCTCGAGCACCTCCAGATGAGGTATCCCCTGTTTTGTTATAGTTGTTCTAAGTATATGAAGTTCCACAGCCCTAAAAATATCTAAAAAGCAGCAGAAAAATCAGCAATTAGCTCAGGAACTCTTACCAGATCCTCCAGGTTTGGCTTTGTGCAGGGAAACCCACTTGGTTCTCAGCAGATTGGTGTGGAAATTGGGAGATATTTGGATTTTAGAGCCTGTGCTGAAGCACAAACAAAGGCAACACAGAGAGTTTTGCTCTCCCCAGGGTCAGCAGGAGCAGGGAGTCGTGTGCTGGGCACGTTACTGCCTCTGCTCCTCTGGGACCTCGGCACTGCAGAGGAAAAACTGCTCGAAGTGAGATTCCAAACCCAGCTGGGCCACAAAAACACACGGGGGACTTTGGCAGGACACGGCCCCAGCGTCACGAGCAAGACAGATTTTGGAAGACAAAGTCAACAAGTACTTCAAACAGCAGCAGCTCTGCTGGGCCCTGCCAGGACAGGGATAAATGGGAAAAGAGCCTCAGACAAAGTGCTGCCCTTCAGCCACGTGGGGGAAGGTCCAGCTACACCCTGGGCTGGGCTGGTGTGACTGAAGGAGCTTTTTCCTCAATGCCTTGAAAGAGGTTGACTTTTTGGTGCATAGTCACTGGTTTATTTGAAAGACAATCCTCCCTCCAAGAGATAAACACCGGCTCAATTAGCATTTAAAACACATTTTTTGTTTCCTAAACAAAATGCAGCAGACAAACTGGAGGAGCAGTTTTGACCATTTTCCTGTCACTTTGATCCAGCTGGAGTGTCTCCAGCCTTGCTGAAATGCTGCTACTCGCCTGGAGTGAGGTAAAAGAACAATAAACTCTGAGTAACATAATATGTAACTGTTATACAAAACAAAATTGCAGCAAAATAGCTCAACATGAAAGCAGTCATTATCCCTGCCCCAATTCTTATCCAAAATTCTTCCAAAAGCCTATTTGGATGTACAGAGCCCGTTGTGATTTTAACAATGCTTATTTGATGTATTCATGTGTTTTTTCATAAGCAGCCCTTGCATTTTATGGCATTACATCTGCCAGAAGGTGAAGATCTAAAATACAAGCAATGAGGTGTGGCAAAGTGCTGTGCTTTAGCTTAAAATCAGGCTCAGGAGACTACAAAAAGAGATCACAAGGCTTTCAGGAGTTGGTTAAAACTCAGTTGGTTCAAAATATACAGTTAATGGGAGAAAAAATACATTAAAACGTGCAGTTGCCCTCTGCCCCAAGATGGTGTTTTGCTTTGCACAAATTAATGGTTAAGGGACAAGTTCTGATTTCAGCTTCACCCCTGAGACTGTCACTGACATCAGCAGAAGTGGGGGGTGTAAACAAGGGGCAACCTTTAGAATAAAGGGATCTCTCTTCAGCCAGAGCTCTCATCTCTCCAGGGGTCCCTCGGCACTGCCAAGGTGGACAGAGCGGCTCAGTGGCAGCACAAGAGGTTGTTTTTAGGAGCCAGCAGAAAGGATTTGCTGCTCATACCCACAATCCATACCATAGAGGGCCAAGCCTCAATCCTTGCCACCTCTCTTCCCCAAGCAGACCTTCCAGTGCAATGAAAGATCAACAAATAAAATTCCAGCACTGCCATTGCTGTTTCCTTCCCCACTTGTTTTGCTTGGCCGGGAAGGAGATGCCGAGTCACGTCCCAGAACGAGCAGCATTTCTGTGACACAGCCCCGAGACAGTGAAGGGGACAGGGGCAGAAGTGAGCAGGGAGGGTTTCAGGAAGGCACTGACACGGGGGGCTGACACAAGACCAGCAGCAGCACTTGTGTCTGCAGGGACAGCTCTGCTGCCCGGCCCTGACCGAGACAAAGGAAGCACAGGAGTGACTGAACTCTGCAGCTACACTTGGAGATCAGAGTCTTTTAATTCTTCCTCACTGCTCTACAGGAGCCTCTGAGATCTGCCCAGCTTTATGAGGCCAGATGTGCCTCTGACAGCAGGCTGGCTGCCTGCACTGCAGTGTGTGATGCCCCAGCGCCAGAGATCCATGGTACTGCTTCTCCTTTCAGTCACAAAATCCCAGAATGGTTTGGGCTGGAAGGGACCTTAAAGATCATCTCATTCCACCCCTGCCATGGGCAGGGACACCTCCCTTAGGCCAGGTTGCTCCAAGCCCTGTCCAACCTGGCCTAGAAAAAGAATCATCTCCTCTTAAAGGAGAAAGAAATGTCTCCATGGCTGATTCCTGAGCACAGGGGAGACCATGGAATCATCAGATCTCCCAGGCTGGAAGAGATCTCTGACACCATTGAGGGATGCAGTGAGAAGAGCTTTAAAGTCCTATCCAAGTCAAACCACTCTAGGATTTTACCACATTCCATAATTCAGAAATATTCACGGCTTCTATCTTTTCAGGAAGCAAAAGAAGAGAGGAGCCATTTGTCCCCATTTGGAACGTGCTCCTTTGCCACCCTTTGCCTTTTCTCCGTGTTTTCCAGTCTCAAGTGCAAGGTGCCCTGGGTGTCACTGCACACACATGACAAGGTGCCATTCCCCTGGACATGTGGCACTGGGGTTGCAGCCTGCTGCTGAGTCAGCAGCTCCCTACAAAAATAAGACCCAGGACATGGTGCCAGCTGCTCCACACTTACTGCAGATGAATTACTCACTGCAGGCTGCATGTACCCACATAAACCAACAGATTAAAAATATAAGGAGAAAAGATTCTTCAAATCATGTCTTTGTAAACTTTCCCTTGGGCTATAATTTCCAACAATATGTGAAATGCAACCTGGTCAGTGGGTTCCCTGCTTATTCTTGGTATTGGTATAAAACAATAACAACAACAAAAGGCAAAATAAATAAATTCAGTCCCTTTGAAGTAACAAACACAGCAGAAATAGAGCCTCAGAGACACTCAGATGGGAAGAGCTGGTTCAACACACTAAAACACAGAATTAAATCCCTCAGTGCTCAGCTGAGGCTTAGCTCCTTATAAACTGTAAAGCTTCTAGGAGATGCTGACTCTTAAATATTAAATGTGGAATTAAACATGGTCACCTGCAGCTCTTATGAAAGTCAGACTTGCTGAGGGGATGGAAGTAAACAAGGAGACAACAACAAGCTTTATTTGGCTCCCAGTCTTCCATGGGATTTTGGCTTCTCCCCTCCACAACAGAAATGAGATTTACAAAGCCAAACCAAATCTGGTTTTGATTCTTACGAGATAAATTTAATTTTAAATGAACACAAAGCTCAAGAGCAGTAGAAACAACTGGGTAGTGTCTCCCTGTGCTGCACCCACAGTGATCAGACCCCCAGGGCCTGGCCAACACACACCCAAAGTGAGATCCAAAGGGGGAAGGATTGACCTTATTGCAAGGAGAGAAAAGGTGTGTGACATCCCCGTGTGCCAGTCAAGCTGTGGCACAGGCACAGAGCCAACCAACAACACCCAGCCCCAGGATTTAAGGGAATGGCTTTGATAAGGGGCCAAAAGAAACTGTTTTCTCTGGGGACAAAGGTTTCCCTGGGGATTCTGCAGTGACTGTCACTGATGGGCCCACAGCCTTGTCTGTGCCTAAACACCTTCTCAACCTGGCCTAGAAAGACAGGACACAGGGAATGGCTTCAAACTGACAGAGAGCAGGGAGAGATGGGATATTGGGAAGGAATTCCTGGCTGGGAGGGTGGGGAGGCCCTGGCACAGGTTGCCCAGAGAAGCTGTGGCTGTCCCTGGATCCCTGGAAGTGTCCAAGGCCAGGTTGAACAGGGCTTGGAGCAACCTGGGCTGGTGGAAGGTGTCCCTGCCCATGGCAGGGGTGGCACTGGATGGGCTTTAAGGTCCCTCCCAGCCCAAACCATTCCATGATTCTGTGTCCTGGTGGGGCAGTCTGGCTACTTTTAAGAAAAGACATATTTAGATGTATCACTTTACACAGGATTCAGAAAAAAAAAATATAAACCAAACCAACTTCTGTTTCCAAACTCACCTCATCAATATGCCCAACAGCTCCAAAGATCTTTGCTGTTTGCCCAATCAAACCTGGAAAACTCTCCCCAATCTCCTTCAGCGTAGGAAGAAAAGGGGTCAAGGCTGTTGGTTCGTAGCTGGATATTTCTACGAGGATGTTTAAAATCAAGTCACTGTGGTTGGGGTCCCTCAGATGCCCAAATAAAAAGGGTAAACACTCTTTCAGCACCTATTAAAAAATCAGACAGAAATGAACTGAATATATATATATTAATTGGGAACACAAATTACCAAGAGAGATGTAACCAGAGCGATAAAAATAAACCACTAGACTTTGATTTAATAAAACAGTTTTCCACCCTTGCTGACCTTTGCACAGAGGTCAACCCAAGTTCAGCTCAACATATGGAATAAGGGTAAGCTTTAGCCTTGAAATATGGCAGTTATGCATAAATAAGTAAGGAAATGGCCAATTGTTCAAAAAAAAGACCAAAACCCCACCCTTATATTTCCCTTGCTCCAGGCCAGACTAGATTTTATGGATTAAAACAACAGAAGACTCAGTCTTCCCCAATGCTACAGTAAATTAAAGGACTTGTAGAAATTTTTGTTTCCATAGGAAACTAAAGAATGTGACAAGGTCAAGAGTTGGAACAGAGGGGGAAACGAAGGGCAAGATCCTCATTGCCTGAAAAAATGCTGTGGGTGAGTTGTCATTTCTTGTAACAACCCAATTTTCGGAGGGGCTGAGGCTTAAAATCATCTTACAAACAGGATGGAGTGTTTACAACTGTGCTCTGAGTAATTAATTCTTGTGTAAACACACATGCACACTAATGCACCTCAGATCCAATGAGACCTGCATCTGTGTGAAAGACATCTTGACACAGAAATGGGGCATAAAACAACCCATTCTTCTGGTTTTTCTTGTTGAGGATTATCAGTTCTCATCAGTTCCTAACTCATTTTAATCTTCCTTGACATGTATTTCAATACAGCTCATGTTCTCTGACAGAAACACAGTTATGGGAATTCACACTCAGCTGACAGAGGAAGAGCCAAAATCATTGAAAACAAATGGTTTAACCCAAACCTTTTGGTCCAGCAGAGTCACTGTTATGTTCTCCCTATGACTAGGTGGAGAATTTGGAATGGAATCACAGAATTTCATGGAATTAGCACAGGAAGTCACTGTCTGCATGTTATAAGAACCCCTCACTGCTGGCACAGACCCCAGTGAGTCATCTAAACACAGAAGCCCCTGCAAAAGGGGAGCACTGAGCCACCCCCAAGTGTTTACCCCAAGTTCTTTGTTCCTGGCCACGGCCTGGAGGAGCCTGAGGAGGTGCTGCTGCTCAGCCTGGTCCAGCTGGGCCATCAGTGCCACCAGGTCCCGCAGACGGAGCGTTATCGGCCGCGGCTGCTTCTCGTAGAGCGCGGGCAGGACACGGAGCAGCATCGAGTTCCCTGGGGACACAGCAAGGGCAGGGACTGCTGGTGGTCAGTGCCCCACACCTGGAGAGAGCCCTGCAAAACCTGCACACACCCCCAGACACCAGTTTTTGGGAATAACATCCCTGTTTGGGTTCCAAGGACCTTGAAGGGCACCCAGTTCCTCCTCCTGCCACAGGCAGGGACACCTTCCACTATCCCAAACTGCTCCAGGCTCCAACCTGGCCTGGAAGCATCATCTATACGAGATCAGGGAGGATAAAACGCACTGTAGAAATTATATACTCGGCCAAGAAGACCAATAAATAACCTAAATAGGAGGTTAAAATAAATAACCTAAATAGGTTATTTATCAGGTGTATTAATAGGTTATTAATCAGGTGTAACAACAGAAGTGGAAAAAAAATTCCTATTAATTATAATTTTATTTCCCAAGTGCAGTAGTGGGAGGATGCTGCTTAATGATCTCTCAGATTTGGATGATGCTCTGTTGAGCCCTAGACCAAACTAAATGTGATTACAGTTAATGAACAGAAAAAGAGAAAGAATAAGAAAAGAGAGAAGAGAGAAGAGAAAAGAAGAGAGAAAAGAGAGAGAAAAAAGACATAAAAACTCCAATTCTCCTTAGTTGAGATTCAGGCTTTCCCATGAAATAGGCAGCATATGGAAAGAATAGTTGGTTATTAAGAGAACTAAATATGCACTTGCACAGAAATAGTTAAAGATGCCATTTCCAGGAGGAGAAGGGAGCCAGGGAGAGTCAACTGCAGGCAGAGCTGAACCCTCTCTCACACAGTTCCTGAAGATGTCTGTGCATAATTCAATTTGAAGGCCAGGCTCATACCAAAACCCATAACCCCCCAGTGCTGTACACGCCTGCCTCTGTGGATTTAAGTTTCACTTGAGCAACATCTGGAAAACATCTGCCTGTTGCAGCCTAGTGTGGCTCCTTTCTGCAAAGCCTTGGAAGTGCTCACGGTCTCCTTGGATCGGTTTCCAAGAGGAACTGCTCTCTGGCCTGCTGCTTTTTCTGCCATTTAAACCTGAGCCGTGTAATTTGGGAAGATAAGCAGATCTGTTCATGGATGGCAGAAAAAGGATATTTGGGTTCAGGCTGGAGCACGTCGGGCTCCTGCCAGAGACAGAAAACGCACCCCAGGACACGGCTGGGCCTTGTAACATCCCCCCTGGGCCAAGAGATGAACATAATTCATTGCAGGTTCAGACAACTGTGAGTCAAACAGCTCCTAATGATCCCTCAGGGGTCCTTAACCTCCAGGGGAGTGTCTCCAGCCAGCCACACTTCTACATCCTATCCTGCCTGGAGAATCCCTGGCTCCTCCCTGAAGGCCACTCTGAGCCCTCTAAGCAACCAAAGGCAAGGTCAGACCCCACCTCTCACCCCATGGACACGGCAGATTTGGGTCTTGTTCTGTTCTATACACAGTCACAAAGGCCAGTGGCAAAGGAAAGGGGTTTGTTGCTGAATGACTCTAAAAGAATTAGGAAATGCTCCATTCTGGTCATTTGGTATCCACATTCTCTGGGCAAGTCTCTTCCTGAAGTTCCAAGTGAATCCATCTAAAAAGTGTCACCACCAAGGCACCAATTCACCCACAGTGACAACTTGGATGTCAGGAAAAGGTTCTTCCCCCAGAGGGTGGTTGGCACTGCCCAGGCTCCCCAGGGCAGTGGGCACAGCCCCAAGGCTGCCAGAGCTCCAGGAGGGTTTGGACAATGCTCTGAGGGACAGGGGGGGGTTGTTGGGGTGTCTGTGCAGGGCCAGGAGTTGGACTGGATGGTCCTTGTGGGTCCCTTCCAACTCAACTGTGATTCTATGATAAAAAGGTGAGAGGATGTATTTACATCATAGTTAAAAACTATGACTCACATCATAGTTAAAAATCAAAACACTTTGTACTGAATACACTAAGAATTATTTCCCTCTGGACAACATTGTGATCACAGAAATAAGTCTTTTATTTGCACTTGCCCTTAGTTAGTTTTCACTGGAATTTTTCTGCCCATATGGAGCAGAGCCCTTAAACTCCAATAGAATTTCAGCAGCTGTAATTATTGCAAAAGATGAAATTTCCCCATTCCTGGACAGGCAAAAGTCATCTCAGCTATGGAAGTGTGGTGGGAAGGAATTCAACAGAGGGCAACAAAAATAGCAGCTTTAAGCAAGAAAAGACACAAAAACCTGAGCCATGTTACTGCCTCAGCTGGGATGTCACAGATAGGAAGGGATCTGGAAAGTAAGACTAATTACTTAATCTGGGAAAACAAGCCTTTGAAGTGTCGGGTGTATCAGGGCAGTGATGCAATTGGATGTGACACAAGGTGATGGATTTCAGCCACAGAGCCTCTCTGAACAAAAACCACTTTGTGCAAACACAGATTTGGGCAGTTTCCTGCAGCAAACACTGCTGGGTTTATATTCACTAACCAAGATAAATGAAAAGCAAAGGCAATTTGGGAGGAAACCCATCCCTTTGCAGTGCTATTGAAGTGACCTCACTGACAGGGAATTGCTTTTAACTGGATAACCTGTGTATACACACGTGTAAACAATCCCCCAGATACCACAGCTCGTGTCTGTTCTCCACAGAGCTCCTGAAAGGTCATTAGGTACAACCCAATTGGCTATTCTTTCATATTTTCATGTTTGAGTTAGCTCTGAGTACCTCTTGCTGTTTGTTTGTCACACCTTTTTTTGTCTCTGAGGGATTTACACACACAGGTCACCAACCTTTTGATTCTCAGATCTCAGGCAGCCAGAGGTGATATTGTGTATTACAAATAATTCACTTTTTCCCAATCTTGCTTCATCTGTCTCAGTCCAAACCAAGAGCCTGAAAATATGTTTGTTGTCCGAGGACAGAAAAACATCCTACTCAGCTCCTTAATTACCTTCCTTCCCTCTTCCACCCCCACCTCCCTTACCCCCAATACTTTCCAGATCAGATTTTCCCCAGACTTTCCAACAGACCACACACTGGGAATTATGCAACTGAGGCAGAAACCAACCCCCAGCTGGGGACAGTCGGTGGCTGCAAGGCAGGCAGGGGGAACCACGACGGTGTGTCGTGGTGGTGCCAGCCCAGCCCACCCCACACACCCCTGGTTGGCCCCTCTCCTTGCACCCAGGAATGGCAGAGGCTGCCTTGTGCTCCAGCTCTGCCCTGCCCAGCTGCACAGGGAGCTTGGGAAAACCCAGGAGCCTGGGAGCACATGGCAATGCCACATGGATGGAGGAGATGTCAAAGTGACACAGCTGTGTGAGCCTCGCTCCACAGTGGGTATTCAAACACAAAGCCTGTGCACCAACAGTAACCCATGTCAGGCATATACCTACTTGAAAATCCCAGGATCACTGAGGCTGGAAAAGCCCTCCCAGCCCATGGATCCCCCCTGTGCCCCATCCCCACCTTGTCCCCAGCCCAGAGCACTGAGTGCCACATCCAGACCTTCCTTGGGCACCTCCAGGGCTGGGGACTCCAAACCTCCCTGGGCAGCCCCTGCCACGGCCTCACCACCCTTTCCAGGGAGAAATTCTTTCTGAAAATAACCATCACCCCTCTGGTTTACCAGACTTCTCAGGTTTCTAAAATATTGCTTTGATGTTGCTATTTATTGTTTACATTCTCAGGAGAGCAGCTGGAGGGCCCACAGTGGCAGGAGACACCATATCATAGAATCACAGAAGAGTCTGAGTGGGTTAAAAGCCATCCAGTTAAAAGCTAACCAAAGAGATGGGTTAAAAGCCATCCAGTCTCACCCCTGCCATGGGCAGGGACACCTCCCACCAGCCCAGGTTGCTCCAAGCCCCATACAACCTGGCCTTGGACACTTCCAGGGATCCAGGGGCAGCCACAGCTTCTCTGGGCAACCTGAGCCAGGGCCTCCCCACCCTCACAGGGAGGAGTTTCTCCCCAATATCCAAGTCACAGGTAGCCCATGTTTGCATGAGCAAAAGCAGAGACACAAATGAAAAGGGAACATAGATTGCAAGTTAGATATAATTACATGGGGATTTTTTTTGCTATTCTCTGGATATTTCATAGCCAATACATAATTTATACCATATTATCCCTCATCTCACCTGAGCAATACATCTCTGAAATGATTAATGACCCACTGAACTCATAAGATCATGGAATTCCAACCAGATTAACACCAATAATCCTTCCACTACTTTAGTGTCTCATCCAAAAGCCCCTTGTTTTGCTTTTTCAAAGGTAACAGACACCGCTCTGATCCTGCAGCTGCTGATTTACACCCTCCCAAAACCAGATCCACCACTAACAGATCATCCACATAGTTTTGGGGGGTTAGGGCTAATTAGGGCTGGAAAAGCAAACCTCTAACAAGCTGTCCTTAAGAGTTCTCTTTTATTGCTTAAAGCAATAAACTGTGACTATATAATAGAACTTATTATATAACATCACACAACTATCCCAAAAAGCTGCACCATTTAGTTAAACCATCCACGTGCATCCAAAGCAGCTCCAGGTATGTTTATTTTCCTCCCCATCCCCGGCACACGCCGAGCACAAACTGAGTTTGCAGGGAGCTCTTTCTTTCCCCCAAACTAACACAGCCCAGCACAACCAATCCAGGCAGTGAGCTCCAAGTGCTTCCACCCCTGCATTGCTGCACGTCCCAGAAATCCGCTCCCGGGGGAAGCGGCAGCTCGAGGAGCAGCTTTCCCGGTTTTTCCCCTCCACGAGTCAGTACATCCCCCAGTGGAACCTGGAAGGCTGGGACTGAGCAAACTGCACGCCCCCTTCTCCTCTGGCAGCCAAAACCAACAGCCCCAGTGCTCCGGTTACGCCGCTGGCACGGGCGCCGCTCATTCATTCGGGCTGAGGCGCTCGCAGCATTTATTAGGGGCTCCCTCCCAGTCCTGGCCTTGCTAAACCCGAGCGCAGCTCCAGCCAGCCCAGGCACCTTCAGGAAGCAGCTGGGAGAATGCTGCCCCAAGAAATCCTCTCTC
Organism: Pachyramphus minor; assembly: GCA_013397135.1. Lineage (NCBI taxonomy): Eukaryota > Metazoa > Chordata > Aves > Passeriformes > Tyrannidae > Pachyramphus > Pachyramphus minor. The sequence continues at coordinate 445,914 of VYXB01000457.1, read as the reverse complement.
TGCTCACGCTGTTCTGTGTTTTCAGGGCTTCTGGCTCTGCTCTGGATGAAGACAACGACTACGACCTCATGTACGTGAACCTGGATAACGAGATTGAGGCTGCAGCCCCTGCTACTGAGGAAAGTAAGTGAATTTAAACTGAATTGGTGCAAATGCAGAATTGCATTCTTTGTTGCCCAGCTCTTGCAATAGTTATTGTTACAAACATTTTTTTCAGAGGGAGAAGCTTGTGCTTGTACCAGTGGATTATTATGGATAATAGTGCTAAAGTACTGGGATGAGGTGCCTTGGAATTTGCTTTATATTCTTAATTTTTCAGCTTTCCTGCAGAATACTGTCAATGACAGTTTTAGAATTGCTTTAACACACCCTATTTTACTTTTCTCTTTCTGTATAGAGGGAAATACACTGACCCACCCCCCCAAGGCAGGGGAGTTGGAACTACATGGTTTTTAAGGTCCCTTCCATTCCAACCCAAGCTGTAATTCCACGATTCTGTGACAGTCTGGAGCACATAAGCCTTGCCCAGAGCCAGATTTTGTCAAACTCCTTCTGTTTAAAACTAAGTACAAAGGAACAGCAACATCTGTATCTTCCCTTCCAGCTGCTTTGTGTGAGTGCCAGCGGGAGCACACCAAGTGGGACAAGCTGTTCATCATGCTGGAGAACTCGCAGATGAAGGAGAACATGATGCTGCAGGCGGTGGACGAGCTCCCCAGGGTGGACCTGCAGACCCTGAGGGCAGAGCTGACCCAGCTCACCACCAACCTCGCGGGCTCCTTCGCCACCACCCTCGACAAAGTCACCTCCCACATCATGTCCCAGGTAGAGCAGGTGCTTGTGAGGACCAGGGACCAAGCTGAAGAGGCCAAGAGGCTTCAGGAGTCTGAGCAGGGAAAGGTTCTGGAGCACATTCTGCAGCTGAGCCACAACCTGTCCGTGAAGCTGGGCTGGCTGGAGAGCGCCTGGCTGAGCAGGGCTGAGGAGCAGGAGACAGCTCTGCAGCAGGATAAACTGGATGCCACCAGAGGGGACAATGTCATCCTGAACTCGCTGTGGAAGGAGCTCCAGCAGACCCGGGCTGAGCTGAAGGTGTCCCAGCAACAGGCAGCTCAGCACCTGCTGCCAGCAGGTGAGTCCACGGGAGCTTTACCAGAGCTCCTTGGGGGTCTGTCCAAACAGGGACCCTACAAACACCCTCCTGAGCACCCTCCTCTCCACAGGACTCCAAAGAAACCTTAGGAGCAGCAGGGCAGCTTTAAACAGTCTGTGCAGAAAGGGGGGAAACCCATTAATTTCTGGGACAAGGGGCGCTGAGCTTCTCGAAGGTGGGATCAAAGCAGGGTTTAATCCAAGTCCTTACAAAGGGCAAAGCCAGCCAGGATCCCACCTCCAGGCTCTCCCAGATCAAAACAGCTCAGCAAACATGTTTTAAACATCCAAATTATGCCCTCACACCTTTTACCTGCCCAGCTGGTAACACCTATGCCTGTGCACTACTGAGCTCTCCTGTTCTCTCCCTGCATGTTCCCACTCCTTCCTCTCCCTAAATTAACAGCTCCTCACCCACTCCAGCTGCCCAGGAGCAGAGGGCTGATGTCAGCCAGCCAGGCACACCTCCACAGCAGGGAGGGCACATCCCCTGCACCCAGCTGTCAGGGCAGAGTCCTTCCTCTGGATGGATAAATTAGGAACACTGGGGTGGTGGTTTTGGGGTAGTTTTGCCCTTCCAAAGCATCTGCACTGCTCAGGAAGCGAGGTGACCACAGAAAGATGAGCTCATACCTCAAATTCCATACCAGTTTTCTGTGCAGTGCAATGAGACACCCAAAAAAGGAACTTGGGCTATAGCAGAGCAGCCCCTCATCTGTTTGAAGTGTGGGTGCAGAACTGCTACATGCCTGATACAGCTACACTGAATATCAGTGAGCTGTCACTGCCTGGCCTCTAAAAGCTGATTAATGGCTGTGTTTTCCACAAATCTGAGTTATTACAGTTTAAAAGCCCCACAGAATCCTGTGGGAGTGGGAGTGTAGGGAGGTGGGGGTGCAGCTACACCAGCCCTACCAGAGACCTGTAGCAGCATCTCCTGAGTGAGATCTCACACAAAGGAGCAAGAAGGAAGAGCTCATAACTGCTAAACTTCCACAGACACAACATAATCCACATCAAAGAGCTTTGTGAGCTCACCTGGATCTGTCCTTTCGTGTAGGACACCCATTCAGTGCTGAGAGTAAATGGCTTTCACTCCCCTATCACAACACCTCAGTAATCTCTGTGTACTGGGGATAGATCTTACAGCATTTTCCTCTTCTCCCCAAACACAAAGCTCTTGCCTTCCAGAGCATGATCTCATTCCTTGTCTTCTCCTGTAGCTCCACCAGCCTCACTCAGCTACTCTGCACTAGGTGAGAGCAACCAACCCGATCCACACTGAGCATCTCAATCTTACCAGTGGAAATTCACTTTATTGCCCCTGGTTCCTACATGATTTTATATAAAACCTTCATATTTTTCAGTTTAAAGGCTACATATCTTAAGTACTTCCAGAGCCTCTCTCCGGGTTTATTTTTTTCAAGGGAATTTTTAGCAACTGACTTGAATTTCTCATGTCTTGAGTTCCTGCCAGCCATATTCTTGAGGGATTTTCTAATCACACTTTTTGTTCTTCGCTGAGGCTGGTTTTAATTTTGTTTAGGCTTTGATAATAAAGCCTGAAAGCCCGCTAATTAAAAGCTTTTTCACAATAGTGCTCCTAAGTAGCATTTTAAGGAGCATCCCCAGCAGTTGCTCCCTGACCCTGCCCCTCCTCAAAAGGGCCAGTGGAGAGATGTAAAATCTGCTGGAAGCTGGAGGGAAGCAGCCCATGAAATACCAGAGCAGAGCAATCCTGGAGGGCACAAAGAGTCCTTCATTCCCTGCAGCACAAATTTCCCCACACGTTTTAGGCATTTCAGATCCTCCAGATTCTTTAAACAGGAAATGAAGCAGCTTAATTGGAGAAGGGGCTGATTCTTCCCCCGTGTCACCTTGGACATTAAGTTATGTACAGTTAGGGAAAAGCACATTAGATACCAAAAGTGCCTTGGCTTTAGTGATCATCAGCTACTTTTCCAAGTTTCATAGATTCCTGTCAGTGGTTTTAACTAATCTGATTTCTATTATCAACACACTGATTAATGAGACATGAGAGATGAACAGCTTTAAAAATATGAGTTGTCTTATACATTTACCACATTTACCCAGTGCCCAGGAATATTGCTGGCCAAAAAATCCTAAAGGCAGGGTCAGGACAGGGAGTCATTACATCAATAAATAAGCCCATCTCAGCATGTTCCTGCCACCACTCTCTGTGCTACTTTTTGGTAGCTCTTGTCCTCCCCTGCTGCCCAGTTACCCATGAGACAACCTCAGCACACAGCCCAGCAACCCCCTCCTCCAGCCACAGCCTCCACTCTATCCCAGGAATGCCACGGTATCCAAACCTGCTGTTTGATGGTTCACTGACCCCAGCCCCTCACCACGAGGTTATTTGCACTATTTAATACTTTGAAAGAACTCAGAGCCTAAACCAAGACCAAAATGGCCCCGAGGGAGGGTCACTGACCTCACTATGCAGTTTAAGGCTGATTTCTTTAGGTGAGGCAGCAAAAGAGCTGCTCTCCCAGGAGAGCCCAGTCATGGAACAGTTTGGGTTGGAAGGCACCTTCAAGCCCATCCAGTGCCACTCCTGCCATGGGCAGGGATACCTTCCACTAGCCCAGGTTGCTCCAAGCTCCACCCTGGACACGCCCATAGATGGGGCACCCCCAGCTCGGTGATCTTAGAGGTCTTTTCCAACCTTAGTTATTCTATATCAAAGGTCCCACATGTGCACACACAGACAGACCAGTTTCTAATTACCTGCCGATGTTTTTCATTTTCCCAGGCTGTGAAACCGCGATTCTGTTCCCCATGCGTTCCAGAAAGATATTTGGGAGCGTCCACCCAACTGCTGGAATGACCCTTCACTCCTTCACTGCCTGTATCTGGATCAAGGTGACCGAGGCTTTGGACAAAACCATTGTCTTCTCCTATGGCACCAAGTTCAATCCCTATGAAATCCAGCTTTACCTCCACCGGGACTCCGCAGTGCTCGTTGTCGGGGGTGGCCAGCACAAGGTAGCTGCCCAAAATGCAGTTATTCCTGGGAAGTGGGTCCATCTGTGTGGCACATGGAGCTCAGAGAACGGATCAGCAGCCCTGTGGGTGCAGGGGGAGCTGGCAGCCAGTGCCCTGGACATTGCCAGTGCTCACACCATTCCCGATGGAGGGATCCTGCAGATCGGGCAGGAAAAGAACGGCTGCTGCGTCGGGGGCGGGTTCGATGAAGCTTTGGCCTTCTCTGGAAAACTAACTGGCTTCAACCTGTGGGACAGGGTGCTCAGTGCCCCAGAGATCACGGCCCAGAGCGGGGAGGACTCGTGTGGCACCAGGGGCAACGTTGTGGGCTGGGGGGTCACGGAGGTTCTGCCCTACGGAGGAGCCCAGTACATGTCCTAAACCCTCGCACGGCACCTTCTGCACAGAGAATGTATTTCCCAAAGAGCTGAATGCCAACACTCCAACCAAACTGAGCTGTAGGAGCCCATGGCCCAAATTCCCAAGGAAGATCAGCATTGCAAGTTTACAGAACGAGGCACTGTGGAGATGGGGTTGGATCTCTGCCTGCTGTTTTGGGAAAACGCTGAAAAGATCCCACACATCAAGACATGACATTGGAAAAGCTGTTCCTGAGGTCTGGCAGCTCTATCTGTCCAGCACAGTGTTTTCTGGTGTATCAGAGTGAGGGGCACCAGGGACACTCAGGAGTCAGAGGGTGTTCCCAACATCCCTGCTGAGGGAAACCTGACCCTTCCCTGCAGAACAGACAGAGGATGTGGATTCCCCATCCCTGGGAGTGTCCCAGGCCAGGTTGGATGGGGCTTGGAGCAACCTGGGATAGTGCCAGGTGTCCCTGCCCATGGCAGGGGGTGGGACTGGATCATCTTTAAAGTCCCTTCCAACCCAAACCATTCCTGATTCCATGATCTTCCAGGCTCCTCCAGTCCCTGGGCTCTATAGCATTAATGTGAATTGTACAGAGGGACCACCTCAGTCAAGAAATGTGCTGTTTATTAATCATTGTTAGTCATTTGTAGACTATAACAAAACTAGCTCCTTGCTTAAATCATTATTTATGCCATGGATTGATATCAAAGTAATATTCCCCATCATAATCTGATGTTACATTGGGAGAAAGCGCAGCTGTATTATATTGTAAATGGATTTTGTGATAATTTTATTGAAATTATTTTTGTAAAGTTGCTCTGTAAATAAAGATACTTTACTAAACTGAAACTGTCCAGGCTTTTCACGAACAAAAACTCTGAAACTAAGTCCCATGTGGGAATTCTCCCATGTTTTGAACCATATAGTTTTAGCTGCTAATAAAATAAGAAAATAAGTAGTGATATCTCATAGAAACAGAGGGATCCTCACGTGCATTGAGTTGAGGCTGTGCTAAGGCAGTGCCTGGAGGCTGCAGGAAGGATTGATTTGGGATATCCCCAAAGAGAAATCCATCAGTCCCTGCCCCCATAATGCTGCCCTCTGAGGACACACTCAGTTTTAAGGCATATTTGGAACCCAAAGTCACCAAGTGTTGGCTGCTGACAGGAGGTTCATACAAGGAATTGCTGCTCAGTGCCAGTGATTTTCTCCTCTCACGCTCACAAGTGTATCCAAAACCCAACAAAACCCCAGGCTGGATACAGAGCACAAGCAGCAGGTGCAGAGCCCAGACACCAGGGGTGATTTGCACGTGGAAACCAGAGCACAGTAGGGGATGATGAACAGCTCCTCCCTGGATATGTAACCATTTACAACAAGAACATCACACACTACCTGCTGAAGCCTCTGAACAAGTCATCAGCAGGAATGTCTTGTTCAGAGCAATCCTCATTTCCCCTGGAAGCAGCCCATCCTTCTTCTCTGTTCCCACATTTCTCTGTCTTTCTCATTCTCTACAGATGTCCTGAGAACACACTTGGAAAAATCTCTTGGCTTGTTGCTGCTACACTTCTTCCTGAACATGACTCCAGAGATGCTTGGTCCAGGATACAAAAATAGTGAGGAAAAGCTATGACAAGGTAAATTGCCCTTTACTGAGCAATTCAAGGGGTTTGTGCTTCATATTCAAAGTTATATGACCTGCTCCAAATTTCTGGCAGCACTGTTTTTAAGGGAAAAATAATTGCTCTGATTGCTGGAATTTCTCCTATTACCCTGCAATAAAATCTGGATCTAAGTTATAAATGCTTAGTAGCTAACTGGACAGAAATCCCTCACTAAATAATATCTGTGAATAACCTTAACAACAGAACAAAGAAATATTACCTGTGTTCCTCTGCTGGCAGCCAGAAAACAGATCCTCACAGTTACAAAAACACTTCAGGTCCCAATATTGTGCAAGGGCAAAAATCACTCTCAAATCCCTTTTCCATACAGTCCCCTCCATTAAATGAAAACAAATGTCCATGAAACACAGTAGAAAAAGGAAACTCCTCCAAAAGATCACCAGAAATCCTTCCTGGCTGCTTTTCTTACTGTATCTCATACCTGAAGAGCTTTGTCTGGGAAGGAGCCTTCTCCTATCTCTGCTCTGGTTTGGCAGAGGACCAAGTGCAAAGCCAGTCCTTCCATTCCCAGTGACTCAGCTGGAAAACTTTCCTCTTTCCAACTGCTCTGCTCTCCCTTTATCACCTCTGTGGACCAGCAAAGCTTTCCCACAGCCCAACACCACAACTCACACTTGTCCCTTTCCTTCTTCACTTAACTATGTTTTTCTCAGTCAGCAGTTTGGCTGTTTGGAAAACACCAAGCAAACAGTATTTTGGGGGGGTTTGGGCTCCAAACATGGAAAAGCCACCGTGACCCTGCTCTTGCACTGCCGGTGGGAAGTGGAGGAGCAGAGGAAGACGTGTGGGGCTGGGGCAGGTGGTGAGCCCAGCTCTGCCCTCTCACAAGGCTCTGCTGGATGCAGCATCCACGTGGTGCCTCTGGAAGGTGGAGCAGCCACGGGACTCTCAGATCACAGGGCAGTGTTGCTGCTGTCCCCTGGAAGAGGGAATAACTCCGTGTGAGCCCTCGTGCCCACGGGAGGTGTGGGCACAGGGCCGTGGTGTCGCCGGCACAGCCGGCGCGTGTTTGGGAGCTGAGTTCACTGGAACAGAGCAGCAAAACCCTCCTTCCAAAGAGCCCTTTTTTTAGCTGAGGAGATAAGAACCTGATTATGCAGCCAAAGAGCTGCCCTAAGTAATCACAAAATCCAGTTGGCTCCAGCACTCGCAGGCAAGTGGCCAAGGCTGCTCTGCCCTGGTGCCACGAGGCTCAGCCCCGCTGGGCAGCCCCAGAACAAGACCCTTTGTCTCCAGAAACTGCTCTGGAAATCCATCCTCAGCAGCTCATGCTCTCCCTTCCCTCTCCCCTCAGACAGTCTGTAAGGGCAGTTCTCAGCCTGCTGCAAATGAAGTTTCCATGCCTGAAACACGAATTCCATGCAGCGTGATTGAGCCCCTATGCAAAACAAACCGTTCTGCCTGTTCAGCGCCCTCTTCCCGCCTGGAATTCCCAAACCTGATATCCACAGCAACATCTGCTGGTGGAACAACAGAAGTACACAGCTCGGCCGTGCTGGAGCCTTCAGCTGTACAGCACTGTTCCCAAACCTGTGACTAAATTCCCTCTATTTCTTTTATTACTACCTCTGAGTTACAGTGCACAATGTCAACACATAAATACTAATGTCAAGTCTTAAAAGAATATAATAAATAATAGCTTAATAAAGAATGCACACATTTGAGTGCTTAACATCTCCATAATAACCTTTTGATAGCAGCAATTAGCAATAACTGTCTAATTATTCCCCATACTTGAAGGAAAACAGTGAATTTACTACTGCAGTAGCACTGTACTACAACAAATAGTGGGAACTTCATTACTTCAATCAAATTGGATTTCCTTTAATAGAAGAACGAATGTTTTTGGCTTTTTAAACCACAAAAATAAAATGTAAGGAGATTAGCAACAATATTCTATATAAAGCTAACAATGCAGCCAAAATTAAAGAACCACCACAAAGCTTTTCTATCTTACATCTGACTATTTTGCCACAGAATGGGATTAATTTCATCCCCATTTCTATTTTGGAGGCTTGCCAGGGACACTAATAGAAAGGATAACAGCTCCAGAACTAGTGCCTCATATCATGGCTGATAATTTGAAGTCCATTAGTCAGAAATATTAACAAGTAGAGCTGGATTTCCTGCCCTGGGGGTCACCCAATCCATAATGAAACCTCCACAGTCAACAAGGTTCAGTAAATTCCCATATTCCTTGAAAATCTGTTATTAGATTGTGTCTAACGTGCTTTATCACATTTATAGGTATTTCCATAGCTCTGCTTTATGCAAACATGCCTCATATTTTTATGTATAATGTGCTTACTAATGGTTGGACTTGAGGATCATGGAGGTCTTTCCCAACCAGAAGGATTCCAGATTTTTAAGGATCCCATCCTAACTGGTGGAGTGCTGGGCACACTGGAGGGCTGAGCCCCAAATCTCCCTGTTCCTACCTTGGAGGACACTCCTGACAATGGTGTCTGTGTGCTCAGCCAGCAGATCCACTTTGGCAATCGCAGCCAAGGAGAGATAACTGGACATGTTCCTGCACAGCTCCTTGTTACCCCTCTGGAGAAACTTCACTGCCACTGGAACAGCCAAGGCCATGACTGGGGGCCGGTTGTAATTCTGTAAAACCAGGGAAAAAACAGTGAAAAAGAAGCAGCTGAAAAAAAAAACCCATTAATATGAAGTCTCATGCTGAGCAGGGGAGGGAGAAGAAAATTAAAGCAAGGGGAAAAGAGCAAAAAAACATGTCAAGGAAGGTTATGTTCTGGTAGCACCACTGAAGGAAGATGTGAGAAAGGGCAAATGAAGAGATTTAAAATCATTGCACTGGGAAATGTTCATAATGCACCTTTTTTGTCTTCTTCTAGAAGAGGAGCAAACCTGATGTGAAGTGCACTAATTAAATGTTAATTGCTGTACACTTCTAATGAGACATTTTGTGACTGATGCTCTCTGAGAGGACACCAGGAACTGTATCCATCCTCCACACAGAGCAGGGAATTTTCATCCCAAAGTGTAGGGAACACCTTGGAGCAGTCAGTGCCAGTAAGTGCACTGGGACACTTGCTCACAGTGCAGTAGCTTTGGTATTGATCAGTAATTATCCTGCCATAGGTAAGATTGCCATTTTTTTTCTAAACTCATTGAATTCCAGGATAGTTTGGGGTGGAAGGGACCCTAAAGCCCATCCAGTGCCACCCCCTGCCAGAGGCAGGGACACCTCCCACTAACCCAAGTTGCTCCAAGCCCCGTCCAACCTGGTCTTGGACACTTCCAGGGATGGAGCAGCCACAGCTTCTCTGGGCAACTCCAGCAATTTCTCTGAACACTGAATTTTCTCAGCACTACAAACTTCCCTTTCCAAAAAGGCACCAAGCTTCAGAAATCTCAGGGTACCTGCACATACACTTGGGTTTTGACATTCAGGTCAGAAAAGGTTTTCTGCTACTATTTATGCACAGGAAATCGTGTGTACAAACTACACATATTACCATATATCCCCCCTTAAGTTCCCACACTGCTGCCCTGGGAACCAGCAGCGTGTTTGTGTGTAACCAAGGACCTACATCCTCTCTGGAGCCTCCTTAAGCAGTGCCTTCCTCTCCTCTCACTTTTGAACAGCCCTTTGAAACTGGAGCACATCCCTGGTTTTGAAAGTAATCCTGCAAATATGATTATATTTAATTAGCATCTGAAGTCACAGGCAACCACTGGAACCCAGATGTTGCAGAAGGCAACTGAACAGTGCAAAGCAAGGCAGCCCAGACTTTCTGGACTCTCCTTCTGGAGCAGCATAAAAGACCAAATTTAGACAAAGGAAAACCGACTCTGATATTCCTTATTCCATAGAATTTAAGTGTCTCTGAGGATTTTTCCTTGCAGCAGAGGCCTGCCAAGCATTGGACAGTCCCTTTCAGAGACCCCTAAGGGAGAAGGGGCTGCAGAAATGTCTTGATGTCAAGATAGACCATTTTGGCAACTTCCACAGGACCAAAAACTGTGTCTTTAACGAGAAAAGCCCTTAAAATAAATAGAGCTTTGTGCAGCAGCATGTTTAAATCAACATAATGCCTCGTTATGTTTGGCTGAGAGGCACCACTGAGTAGGAGCCAAATGCTGCCTCCAAGTTCTACTCTGCTACTCCCCACAAAAGAATGGGAAGATAAGGTTTGGCCCTTGTACTGGGATTCAAAAGATCTAAGAGAATTCCAAAGAACAATTCTTTTTTCCTCCCCCTACAATAAAGATAAAATACTTTGTTAAGAAAAGGCTGGAATTCAGATGGAAGCAGAAAGGATTCATTTGTTCCATGATAAATATCAGGGCATGAATGCACACTCAGAAAATGGGAAGGTGATAATAAAGACCACATTTCAATAATATGATCTAGTGATGTTTGCAAACCTCGGGGACCTCCCTGCTGTTCATATCAACAGAGACCTGCTGGGAGAGTCAGCCCAGCTGGCAGATATTCATTATCTTCATTACAGCTTCAACCATTGCTCACATATTGTAAAAAAAAACCCTCATTTTATGCCTTTTTTTTTTTTTTTAGGCAAAGGAACTTACTGTTAATGGCACTGTTTCAGGGAGCAGTAAATGTACTTTTATAACTGAGTTGTGGCTGCCCCATCCCTGGAAGTGCCCAAGGCCAGGTTGGATGGTGGAAGGTATCCCTGCCCATGGCAGGGGTGGACTCAGTGATCTTAAAGGTCCCTTCCTATCCAAAGCATTCCATGAGTCCATGAACTACCTCCTTTCATTTCAATTACTTCACAAAAGGAGGAATCTGCAACACAGTGCAGTTCCCAAAACTCTGGACATGAGCTGGTTGGCTTTAGCCACAGAGTGAAAGTTTAGAGCAGCCACTTAACACTTCAGCATCCTTCTGAAATTTGATTTCTAAAGAGCCACAAAGATAAACTAGGATTTCACAACATCCAGCCTCTCATCTGGAACGTTTTAGCTGTGCTGCTGCTGGTTACTGTCTCACCTCCAGGGACAGGAGGGAAAAGGGGAGACTGCCAACCCCTCCAGGAAGGCATTGCCCACCAGAAAGTGTAGTCCCTACCAAATCAGCCATTCCCAGAGGAAGGTGGAGGAATCACAACCCCCTGACGCACCACTGCCCCTCAGAGGATGTGTTACTGTGCCCTGTATTGTAACATTTGGGGTCCAGCCCTTGATTTTAAACACAGTCCCTCCCACACACCCAAAGAAGTACAAGCGCCTTCTAAAAGCAAAAGCTGAACGTGCAGCGAGGGCACTTCCAGCTCGGCACTACCTGCAGGATGCAGCTCGTGATGTCAGAGGCAATTTTGGCGTGTGGTGCATCCTCCTCCTTCCCCGAGGGCTGCAGGTGGTGCTCCAGGCAGGACTCCCAGAGGGCCACGAGGGCCCGGCCGTGCCGGTCGATGGAGGCGGTTTCCCTGAGGGCCGTGGTGATGCGCGTGACGCAGATCTCCACCACGGCCTGGTCGTTGTCGTTGCTCTGGTAGTCCTGGCACAAATTAAGAGACATTTCCCAATCAACTGGGTTTCAAGGACCCCACAGAATTAACCCGAAGACACGAAGTGTTTGGAACAGTGTCTGTTTTCCCACTTCCACCCTCACAACGGATGTTTAGTGGGATTAAACACAGAAATTGGTACATCCCACAGGCAGTTCACTGGTTTGGGTCTGTCATTGCTGTGAAGGTATGGATTATGCAACCTCATGTTAATCTTTAATATGCTTTAAATAACTATTTAATAAACATTATAATAAAGATGAACTTGAAATAGCTTTAAAGGAAATCCAGCTGGGAAGAACTGGATTTTGTTACCACATTTTTAAATCTTACACTTTGCTCTTTAGGTTTGGTTTTGTTTAATTTTTTTTTTTTAAAGAAATTTAAATTGTTTAAAAAGTTCCTGTTTTGAATATTTTATTTATACATATTATTTCCTGGCAAAGTATCCTGGTCAGTGTTTCACTTACTGCAGCTGAACTAATGATCCTGATTTGCTCCAGAGCTTCAGAGAGGCTCCCTTCGATCTCAGCATCCTCCAAGGAGAAGAGATCCCCCGCCCGGGAAAGGTCCTTCTGTGCCAGAACCAGCCCAAAGAGCTGATGCATGGCTGTGTTCAGCCACCCTCCCAGGGCACCATGGGCATGAACCACTCAGAGGGAGACAGGATGGAGACAGTCCTGGGGAGCAGGGATCAATTTAATAGCAGGAATAAATCTCGGGTGTACTTCCAGACTTCCTTGGCCCAAATCTGAAAGGAGAAGGGAAAAAAAGAGCAAAATCAGCATTGCATTGACTGTCATATTCCAGTTTAGCAAAGGTTTTTAAATGGTGTGTGAAAGCCTCAGACAGGATCTCCTGAATCAGGGACATCCTTAAACACATACACACAAAGTGCATCTTGAAGGACCTTTTAGAATAATAAAATCCCAGAATTCTGGAAGAGACCTTAAAGCCCATCTTGTTCCACCCCCTGCCATGGGCAGGGACATCTTCCACCATCCCAGGTTGCTCCAACCTGGCCTTGGAAACTCCCAGGGATGGGGTTTCTCTGGGCAACCTGTGCCAGGGTCTCCCCATCGTTTGACTAGAGATTTTTTTTTGCCCTTAAACACCAAATAGCTTGAAATGAGCCAAACAACACACAGTTTAATAAATAAACCTAAGCTTTTTTCATTTGAATAAATATTACCCGAGCAGGCTGGTGACTGGACCAGCTGATAAGGGTTACAAAGCACCTTTCCATGGCCAGCAGCAGAGCAGAGCTCCAGGAGGAGGGTGAAGCCTCTTCCTTTGCTTTCTGGGTTGTTGTGTCCTGACTCCAGAAAGCCATTATTAGCAAGATGGAGAAGATAACAACTCTTGTTTACAAAAAACAGTCAGTTTTGTTGCCAAAATGATTTCTGTGTTCTTTTCAGCTCGTGTAAGACAAACACAAAAGCAGAAAGGAGCCCGAGGCACAACAGGATGGACCCTCCACAAACCCACCCCCAGCGCAGGGATGGCGTGAGCTCAGATCGGGCACATCGTTCTCACACCCCGCAAGTCCCACGTCCAAAAACAAAAGCCACAGACACACACTGATGGTTTTACCTGCTCAGGGTTCCCCCAGGCCATCCTCAGTGATGGGGAAAGGTGCTCTGGGGACAAAGCCTGACCCTTGGCTTTGCCCTCCTGCCACCCCGGGCAGCATCCGAGGGCACAGCGGGCGGAAAGCTCCGGGCTCGGGTGGCAGGCACTGAACCTGAGGCTGTTCATTGCAGTGCCAGGAGGGAGGCACGTCAGGAATGCAGAATAAAGCAGCCTAAAAGTTACCCATGGCTCTGTCAGGTGACTGCAGGAACCCAAATGCAGAGAGGCCTTATCTCTGAATGAGCTGCTCTGTTTCCAGGGCTAAACACAAAGCCTACTCCACTGGAGGGCAGTTGTTTTTAATAGAGAAAACAGAACTCTCTGTGTTAGTGAAAGCTATACTTCCCTGGGAAGGAGGTAAAAAAACCTCCTCAGTAAGCTCACACTGTTTGAAAGAAAAAGAACAAGAGAACAGACCTGCTACAGAGGAGAATTTCTGGCCAGAGGAATAAATGCTGTTATTCTGCAACCTTTACACGAGCACAAAAGAGGGGTTGAAGTTTGCTTTGGCTTTTAACATCACTCTCAGAAGCAGCACAATAAAATGTGCCCACAAAATGTAGAGAAATGCTCCAGGAAGGAAGATCCACTGAACCTTTGCTTTGATGAGCTGCTCTGAAACACAGCAGCCTCTTCCTCAGGATTTGGGCTCCATGATCCTTGCGAGTCCCTTCCAGCTCAGGATATTCTATGATCCTTGGCCTTTTGCAGACCACACTCTGCTCAGCATGTTTCTGCACAGGAGTTTCTCAGCAAGGGCCTGAACAGACATTTTTATATGAGTTTTATAGACAGCACTAAGGACAGTGCAGAAAATCATTTACTTACTATGAGCTCTCTGAAATGGAATTACAGCAAATCTTCTTAATGCCTACACTGTGTAACAGTGCTGAAAACACTTCCCTTGCATAGGCATTAAAAGGAGAGGATTGTTCCTTCAGCATCTCCTTGCTCACTGCAAGGTTGTGCTGTTTGCTACTAATGGGCACCTGGCACTGGGGAGAAGGGAAACCAATCATGTGTCTTATAAAATGTCATTTTTAATGACTTTTTTTAAAAAAAGTCAGTTTGGATGATTAAATTCCTTCAGGGTGGGGTTCCTGAGATGTCCCATCACTTTGAGACCACATGACAGTGACTGCACATCACCCACACCTTCCCATGGCCAAAACATGGGGAACAAAGCAGCAACTCCCACTCTTGGAACCAACTTCAAGTCATCACTGTGCAGGAAAAAAGCCTCAGTGTATAACACAGGCCATTTCCACTGGTTCCTGCTGCAGTCCCACATCTAATTCAAAGGTTTGATCAGATTTTCAACACCTCCTTTCCCTTTTCATGACAAGCTGAAAGAGCCACACGTTCCCTGGGCCCTTGAAGCTGTTCCCCTCCAAGGTGAGTGACTCCACTTGCTGCAGGCACAGCATTCTTACCAAAGCTCCTTATCACAAGCAATCACAATGAAAGGCAGCCTGACAGGTTTCAGAGCTTGAAGGGACTGAATTGGTCTGTTTGCAAAATAATTCCCCCAATAATAGAAGATGAACAATAAAAATTCCATGTAAAAGGGCAGTTGGACCTAAGGGCATCCAAAAGCCAATTGAACTTTGAGCTAAAAGGCTGAGTCTCCCAGTTTACCAGGAACTCAGGTCCTGCAGAATGACTTTAGAAGGACAGGAAAAAATATCTTTTAAACCAAAGAGAGGAGAGGATAAAAATTTTATATTTTCAGTGAAGGAAATTCTACAGAAAAATAATTTCCTTAGCTTCCCAAAAAGACTTGAAATGTAAATACATTTATTAAGGAAATACAACCTTCAATAATGTAATTAATCTAATTCCACGCTAAGCAACATAAATCATGGAAACCTTCACTATATTTAAGGAATTTTAGGAAACCCAAGCCATTAGAGTTCATGTCTAATGAACCTTACAGGATCTCCTGGTTTGTTCACTTGCTGGAGCTGCAGCGAGCACAGGGTTACTCCAAACCCAGGGCACAGCCAGGGTGAATTCCCGAGTGAATCCAACCAATCCAGCACTTCCCAAACCCCCCCTGTTCTCTGTAACCCTCAGTTTGCTGTGGGCACCACACAAGGTTCTCCTCCAATGCTGCAGCACAACACCCACAGGGAGATTCTTGTTCCCTGCTCGGGGCCAAACCACCACAGGTGCCAAAGCTCTTTGACAAACACAAGGTAAGATTAAAGAAACATTAAAGAAAGAAATCCAGAAGGTCTAAAATGAGCACCTGGCTCAAAAAAAGGAACTTGAATTAAACGGGAGAAGAAAATGATCTGAGAATTCCCCTCAAGAGAGTTTGGTGTTAAAGGATTGGGAGGCCAAAGGTCCTGCTTTACCGTGGGGGTCTTGGGCAAACCAGAGCCCAGGGCTTTGACCATCTGTAAAAAGGAAAAGGAAGCAATAAAATGCATTTCCTTACCTTGCAGACATGTGTCCATGCTTAACACACCAAGTTATGGGAAGGGCTGGGGACGCCTTGGAGGAAAGAGGCTACAGGAAAGCAGAAGTAAAATAATATCAGTGACTCTTTGCCTTTCCAGCACTGTGTGTGCAGACTAAATACACCTCAGGATATATAGGAACACATCTGAGGGTTCTGCCAAACAGGGTTTAATAGTTAGGACACAGTCCCATAAAGCAGCTCTGCTAAACCCAGGGGGTTGGTGACATTCTTCACATGGAGTGAACAGAGAAAGGTTTGGATTTCCATCCTCTCAGAGGGTGGGGAGAAATGTTTGCAACAACTGCATATTTCATTTTATTTTCCTTTTCCATGAATAGGAGGAAGATTGGAATCCTCTCCAAAGAAAACTCGGAATTTGAGGCAGAATTCCCTTCTCTTGAAATTCTTCCTCCCCATCTCACAGGAAAAATCTGTTCTGTGGAATTTCTGTCTCAAACAGTTGCAGAAGTTTTAATATCACAAAGACTGTTGGACACTTCCTTCCCCCTCCCCCTACACCCACCCAGGGGAAAAAAAAAAGGTCCTGGATACATTTCCCAAGAACACTCACATATGCAATTTATGGAGAAAATATTACAGATATTTCAGAGAACCTTTCCCCTTCATGTTATAAAAATAAATCCAATAATTAATGTTTTTGAAAAGCATTTACTCACTAAAACAGAGCATTCTTCCAAAACTTGGAAATAAAGTCCTCACATTTTCCAGTGAAAGAAAAGAATTACAGATTGTATTGAAAGAGCATCATTTTCACACAGGGTGAACAGACTACAGCAGTTCCCATGGGATCAGCTGCATGCATTTCAACTCTTCCCACAAGACAACCATTGTTTCCTACAAGCCTCTCTGTTTTTTTCTGTCATGACAGGTTTCCACACTTCATCTCTTGAAATCCCATGGATGCTGAGCCGGACCAGATGATGACACAAGAAATTATGAAGTCTACTAATTAGGCTGGGGTTAAAAATGAGGTTTGTTAATGAAACACCTCACTCAGTCCTGGAGCTGTGGGCTGACTTGCTCTCAACATCCAGCTCTTATACACAAGGAAGCAGATTCCTTGTGGAGGAACTGCAAAATAACCAGAGGAATTATACAGCCTTTTAGGATCATCCCTCCTACCAGAGTTCCAGGGCTGTACCACTATCACAGCCTGGAATAAGTTCAATGCCCTTCCAGATGGGTAAATAACTCCCCCCCATGATAAACTGCATTATCCTGCAGGTTTTGTGGGGCAGGAGCTGCTTGAAGTGAAGCAGATTTCCCACCTCTGAGGCAATTTTGGGTGCAAAATCCATGCAGAACCCACTGATGCAGAGGGGGAAGAATGGACTTAGGAACTTCCCAGCTGCTACTTTTGCAAGCAGATAACTTGATCAATTTTTTTATAAATATCTACTTGATGATTTATGTGCTGCCAAGACAGCTTTCTATCATTTTCAGCATATAAGGAATCCCAAAGGTTTCCATTTGCCTGCTGTCTCAGCACACACCAATGCTACATATAACACTTCATAAGACTTAGCATTTTTTAACATCAGGAAGACAGATTTGTAAGAGTTCCATGCCTAAATATCTTTATGATATTAAAATATTACACTAAACTAAAGAGCACACTGCCAAGATGGAATAAATGGCTTCATAACAAACACCAATTCACTCACTGTCACGGTGGTGCTGTCAAAAGCTGCTCAGTTTTAAGTGTTGCTTAACAGGCTTTTAGATCTGTGACATATTTTCAAGACTGCAGTGATGTTACAGAAGAAGAACTCCTTATAACATTTTACCAAGGGAATAATACATATTTCTGACTAAAGGGTGAAGGAAGCAGAGCATGAGGGACCACAGGATAGGGTCAGAACACAGGAACCCTGTCATGTAAAATGCCACTGGCAGTGAAAATTGGACTAGAGCAATAAATAAATAAATGCACAACCACTGAACCTCAAAGTCTCCTGAAACAGCAGCTACTGAATAATCACTGAACACCCTAAAGTTCCTCACAGGTACTTGGGAATCCACTCCAGTGTCTCTTAGCTCACGATTTAACAGGACCAAGTGTATTCTCAGTATGTCAAAGTCCCCCTAAAGTAAGACATGAATTCTACAGCACAGGGGACAAAGTGCCCGCTGAGTGAGGGGAGGGAAAGGAAACCCATCGGAGCCCCAGGATGATCCAGGAGCACTGCAGGCTCATGTCCAACTGTCACACACACAGGCACTGCTTTTCCTTCTGTACCACTTCCAGCATCACTAATACACTTCTACATCCAAAAATCACAGCTCTGCATTCAGAGAAAAACCAGCAACAGTCCCACTGTCAATGACTATGTTTCCTCAAAAACCTCTTCCATTATTTAATACTTGGATCCGCTGCTCAACTTCTTCCCCTGCACTAATTTATTCATCATTGCAAACGTTACATGAACACACATTAAGTTAGTCATACCTCTCAGAAGAGAAACCTCTGAAAAACATTAATAATTGAAGGCAAATTGTCGCTCTTTAGAGAAATTCGGATCAGATCCATTGCAGTTGTCAGTGCCCCTTCCATCCCCCTGTCTCTGGAATGTGAGGCTGCTGGCACAGCCCTGTCAACCCAACCGTGCAGTCTATTCAGTTACCCTGGAGTTGTCATGTGGAATCAAGCAAACAAATATCTTCTCTCCGTTTTCCCCAACTCCAGCACTCGAAAACAGCTCAGGACTAATTCCTCACCCGGCTTAACTCCAGCAGCAGCTCGAGTGAAAGTGCTCCGAGCTCAATATGGAATTTGAATTAGTTAAAAGGATTTATCAACAGCCAGTGGTTACATTCAGTTAATTAATAACCTGCTTAAGAGTAACAAGGAAATTGCAGAAGTTAATATTACTTATGGGGCCTCTTCTCAGAGGTTGGTGGGAAGGTTGGTGGTGCCTTTGGAGGAACAGGAGCCAAAAGAACAGTCAGGAAGCAGCAGGACACTGGAGGAAACACATCCTTTCACCTGACACTTGCTGCAACTCCCCAACTCCCAGACCTTCAGCCAGCCCTTCCAAGGGGGAACTGCCCCAGTGGAACCAGTGCTCAAGACCTGAACACCTCCAAAGCTTGGCAGCTGCAGTGGAGAGATGATTTCCAAGTCATCCCATGGCACTCTGCACACACCTGACTGTGCTTCCCTTCCACATTAACCATGTCTGGATGCTTCTCCCCTTAACTTCCCTCTGACAAAGAAATCCCAGACTCCCAACAAGTCAACCTCAACTCAGACCTCCCCTGCATCCCAACAGATCCTGTCCTGGGAGGGCACAGCAGCAAAGCCACCCTGGGAGTGCCCCAGCACTGACATTTTTCTAATAACAGCCAAAGAAATATCAAACAATCCAACTCACAACAGCCAAGTGGAAGGTCAGGCACTCTCAGCCAACTGCTGGGAGAAAGGAAAGGCTCTTTGCCCAGAGATAATGAGGAGAAACGTTTGTACCATTCTTGTTAGGGCTTTTTTAATATTAAAGGAACTTATAAACCACCAAGTTTTAAAAGATCTGCTCCACAGGATACACAGTCAGCCACGTGAGTCCTCAACTTTGACGGCAATTCCTCCAAATAACTTTTTTGCTCCTGTTCATTGCACCACAGCCTCTAAGTCAAATACAAAATTAATGGGGGGTGAACACATTCTTTTAATGATGTTAAATCATTGCTGTTGTTCTTTAGGTAAAATGCAACTGTGTGTTCTCTACAGCTTCCCTTTAGCTTAGGAAGCACACGGAGAGCACAGCTGGCTTCTCTCCTTCTCTTATGAGACTGTAAAAAAATTGAGATAATAGCAGAACATAAGTATTCTCACTCCAAAAACTCTTTTCTAAGCAAGAGATTTTAAAATAATACATTTCAAAGGGCAGCACGATCTAGGAGAGCATAAACAAGAGGCTTGGATTTTACCTCTGCATCCAGTAAGTACCCAAGTCACTGCAGAGCAGGAATTAAGAAGCTGATTCCTTTGCTCACTGCAAGTTTCCTTTTGACTTTTTTAGCAACCAAAATGGCCCAGAGAGGTTGTGGATTCCCCATCCCTGGAAGTGTCCAGGGCCAGGTTGGCAGGACTTGGAGCAACTTGGGAATAATAGAAGGTGTCCCTGCCCATGGCAGGGGATGGGACTGGATGAGCTTTAAAGCCTTTGTTGTAACAATAAGACAAATCAAGATATTATGATAATAAAAAGACTCACATACATTTTTCACTAGCTGAAAAAGGAGAATTTGCTTGATGAAAATAGCTTTTCCCATCCTAGAAAAATATAAATTGGTTTTAGCTTTTAACTTTGATTATAATAGCTGCCATGAATTACGCCCTTTGTAGGCAAAGCCCTGAAAATATTTATTTTGTTAGACTCTTAAAAACAAACATCTTGTTAGGAAAGAGACACGCCATTGTTCTCCCTCTGACTAATTGGTGAAGAGAAACAGAATATTCCATATTCATTGCATTTCACCAAAATGAGTCATGTTATCTTCTACCCAGACAAAGCACTTTAATAACGACAATGCTGACAGCTACAATACTGCTCTTGCAGAAGTTTGCTTGTAAATAATTAACAATTGTTGTAGAATGACAGTGGGGTTTTTGATAGCTGTATTAATTTCACAGTCAGGCTGGAGTCTCTTTAATTTAGGGTATTCATGAAAAACCCACCCCCTCCCACCCTAGCACTTAAAAGGCTAAAGCAAAAAACAGGTTTGTGTCCCTGCAGTTTGTCTTGAGGCCAAAAATCTGCTGTATGCCAAGAGTCAGCCATGGAAAACTAAGGAGCAGGTAGAAATCACAGATCACACCTCCAAATGGCTCAGGTTTGGCTAATAATTGTCAGGTTCTGAAGCTGAAACCTGGGGTGCAGTAATTAAGTTTAAAATCCTGCTCTGTGCTGCAGGAGGTGGTGGCAGTGGCCTTGGCAGCACAGGATGGGGCATCACCTATGAATGTCCTTTAAAAATATGACTTTGTGCCTCTCCAAGTCCTGCCAAGCAAGACACAGATGAACAGTCCCCTAATCCAGTCATCCCTAAAACCAGGCAACATCCCTGATTCTGCTGGAATCAGCCAGGATACAAACACCTGGAGCACCAGGGAAGACCTTCCCTTGCAAGAAAGGATGTATCACGTGCCTTAGAGTTCACTGATTCACATCTTTTACAGATATCAGGAATTTCACCCAAGAATTGTAGAACAGAATGCAGTGTTTCCTCTGTCATAACAGCAGATCCACAATTTGATTTTCTCCCCCACCTTCAGGTAACACATCCTGGTGTTTCCCTTCCTGTCAGAATGAAATATTTTCACTCCAGAAAAAAAAATAAAAATCAGAGCCTCTCAAAAGCTTGCTGAAATTAATGGAGAGATTCTTATTGTCACTGCAAGGATCTATGGTCTCTTATTCTCCCAGCAGGTATTTCCTGATTTTGAATTACACTGTCCCTGACAAACAAGTGAATAATGCCACAGACATTTCTGAAGTAGTATTTGATTTCTATAGGACCAGGTAAGAAGCATTTCTAGGCCATGCATTTAATTGGCAGCAGCCCGATATTTAGTGTATTTGCACAGTTTCATACACTAAGTGGATTATTCAGGATTGTAACCACAGCCAAATAAAAAAATGTTAGATGTCAAACTCATATTTCTATCAAATTATATATTAATTACTAAAGCTATTTTAGAATCACAGAATATCAGAACGGTTTGGGTTGGAAGGACTTAAAGCCCATCCAGTCCCACCCCCTTCCATGGGTAGGGACATCTCCCACTGGCCCAGGTTGCTCCAAGCCCCGTCCAACCTGACCTTGGACACTTCCAGGGATGGGGAATCCAGAACCTCTCTGAACAACTATTCCTCTTTCCCCTTCCCCCCCAAGATTTCCCCACTGCTTTTTCTCCAGTTATTTACAAAGCACAACAATCTCTGTTTGACATTTCCAGAATAACTGTTTATTTCTGAAGGCCAAACAAAGCAGACAAAGTCGAAGCTCCTGCTGAATTGAAGAGGTTTTCCCTAAAAGCTTTGGGTTTGAACCCCTCCCCGAGCCCTGCAGGCCTTGGCCAGGCAGGTTTGTAGGTGGGCATGGCCTGGTAGCCCCACCTTGGGCAACACCCACTGCTGGGCTCCAGAGGCTCATCTGCATCACACAACACAACATCTGCACCACACAACACAACATCTGCTGCACATCCTGCGGATGAAGGACATCAGGAAAGGAAAAATTTGGGATACGCATTTCTTCACAGGCACTGCCGGTTTGGAGAAGGTTCCAAAATACTCATAAGCAACAAAAAAAGGCCACTTCAGATGCTCCACAGCCTCCCCTGATGTGATGGACAAACTTAGACACACCCAACCTCTTTTTTACCTCTACACACGCTCTCACGTTCCCATTTTGCATATCAGATAACACTTTCATTAACCACCTGCATCATTTTCCAACTGAACTGCATATTTTATTACTTCAGGCATCCATTTCCATTTGCTTTGCTTTCCACAGACAGGGCTTTCTTAATTGAGCTGCATAGTTTATGAACTGTGCTAATTGAGCTGCAGAACTCTGCTGCTGCCGGGGTTTTATACCCTCAGCCAGGAGGAATATCGAGTGCTGGACTGGAGCCACTGCAGTTACAGGCTCTGCAAGTTGAGGAGCACTTGAACAGTGCTGCTGCATTTTTCACCTCTAAGATTCCTGGATGTTTTTCCAGCTTTGTAACACCCAAACAGGTCAAAACCTGTGCTTGGCTTAAGCAAGCTTTTGTAAGAACAGCCAGGACAAATGAATTAAGCCAGTGCTGACAGCCCAAGTAACCCTTGTATTCTGTCCCTGGGAGCAGAAGGCAAGAACACTCACCCCAGAGGAGAAAAAGCAGCTATTCCCACACAGAGGAGAAACTGCCTGGCTACAGGGACTGCTCCAACCACACTCCCAGCTCCTGGTCAGGAGCCAGAAGCCTTTAAAATGTCCTGGAGGCAGGAAGGAGGAGGGGATTGAGGAAGCACGAGGCTGTGCTGTTCCCAGCTGCCCCCAGTTAAGAGCTCAGCAATCAGAGCAGAGCCAGCCTTGGTTCCAGACATAGCTCTGCCCAGCGTCCAGCTGCTTCTCACCCTAATTAAGTCTATAGGCTAACAGGGATTATTAATATTAAACACCCAGGCTCTGAGGCTGCTAATGAAACCAGCTAATCTGTACCAGGGATCCACACTGGGAATGAACACAGGGATTTATGTCGAGCTACGTGTGCTACAAGGTGCTCACGCCTTCCTGGTGCTCAGGTTCTCCTCTGGCTGTGGGGAGATAACACAGTAAGACACTAAAACCCACTAAAACATCTGTTCAGGTGCTTAATAAGCTTTCCATCGTTAATGCTGCACCTCAGATAAGCACAAGGCTTTGGAAGAGGAACATACTTCAACCAGAAACTAATTTCATAATGGAATCAGAGCTAAGTAGCAGCAGTTATTTGGGAGCTTAAGGAAACCAGTCAGGAAAAAACAGAAGAGAGGCAGCACCTCATGGGATTAAGTTACTTAAATTAATTCATAACAGCACTAATGTGGTATGGAAATGGCTTTCCAGGCAAGGGTTTGTTTGCTGGATTTATGGAAGAAAATCTTTATATAAATAAGAGCATGAAACTGTAGAAATGCAGGATTGGAAAATCCTCGAGGTTACCTCACTCATGTCCTCTCCTGAGGCAAGAGCTGTCAGGTCCAGGCACAGCTCAGGTTTGTTCTGATTTTGCTCCCCTAAGCAAAGGTTTTCAACACCTCACAGTTAGGAATTTACTCATTAGCCAGAGACTTTTTCCTACTCCATTAGAAACAGAGGACAACAGATCACTGGTTTGTTCTGTGTTTGACTTTATGATTCTTTGCTCCCTCAAACATCTCCTTTTGGAGGAAACATCTCTTCCAGCTTCTCACTCTGCTCATATTGTCCTGTCCTACCTCTGGGCCATCCTCACAAAATTTTCATTACCTCAGGTTCTCTGTGGTTTGGGGTTTTTTTGGTTACTTAGGGTTTGTTTGTGGAGTGGCTGTTGTTGGTTTTTTGGGTGGTACCACAATCCCCATTGTCTTTTTCCCCCCTAACCTGAGAACTTCCTGCTCCACACTCATGGCACAGCAGGAGCCCCAGTATGAAAACAACTCCCTGAATTTTCCAAACATATTGCATTTTCTTTCATAACCTCAAAATTTAAACCAATAGTCTGCAACGTAAGACAAGATCTGATCCTTTGTGTCCAAACTGTGATTCCCAGTTCTTCCCCAGCAGGTCTGAACTTATCAAATCGTGGGGTGTACACATTGCATTAAACCCAAGTAATAGAAAACTCAGTGTTCACCTTTCAAGTCCAACTCAGCAGGAAGCCAAATCAATTTTGCTGCCAATTACATTAGGGACAAATAGGAGAAAATAGAAAAAAAAAATCAGATAAATGCATTCTGAGATAAATGGTATTTCAGAGAAGTTTAATCTTGCCTTTGAAAGGTGCAAACTCATCGTGTACATCTACATGGAGAGCTCTGCACAACACCTGGAAGGCTCCACACCATTGAACTGGATTAGGGTTTCCTTTTTTCCCTCAGCAGGACTTGTGGGAAAAGACAAGAATTTGGGCTGGGGCCTGAAAATCCCATATCCAGTCTAACTGACCTTAACCATACAGGTAATTTTCTCCTAATCATGAGTTAGATTGGCCCTTTATTCTCCCTTTGGGCTGTAAATGGATGTTCCACTCTCTTCTCAGAAGGACCAGAATTAAAGAAAGACAACATGGAAAAAAGATTGAAAGCCACAGGAACTAGAGGGAGATACCATGAACTTAAGAAATGTTTTTAGGAGGTACTTGATCTTTATTCAACAGATTCTTGAGTTTAACTTTAACCATATGAGTAACAGTCTCATCTTTTAATTATTTTTTTTAATTATTCATTGTCCAATTTCATAGAGTCAGACTGAGGTTGGATGGCACCACCAGTGACCATCAAGGCCAATCCTCTGCTCAAAGCAGGATGAGCCAGAACAGGTTGGTCAGGGCCACCTCCAGCTGGACTCTGAATCACCCTCATGGCTCTTCACTGGATTTGCTTCGTGTTCCTGTCTTTTTTGTACTGAGGAGGTGTTTGTCTCTTAGAAATGAAGCGCAGTTATCACATCTCATGAACAGAAAAACCTTCCTGAATGTCTTCAAATCTTTCTGATGAATATAATTAGCGTTATTTCACCTTAAAAATGATAAAATCTAGTTCAATTTTCCAGCCTAAAAGTACCTTTGCCCACCCTATTTATGGTCCCAGAAAAGGGTTAATGTCACACACATACACCCACCAAGGAGTTTCATGTTTTAATAGCAAGGCAACAAAGAAATTCACTTAATGACAAGTCCTTGGACTAATGTATTATTCATTTTGTTATGTGACAGCAGAACAAAATTGTAGCCATAAATATATAATGTTATACACCACTTCTTAATGTAGTTTACATTTATGGAATAATTGGCTGTCTTTCACATTATACTCTCTTTAGTCACTTCTTTTTTAAGGGGATGTCACAAAATGCAGCCCATGACATCGAAGATGTGTTTATTCAGGAACAGAGACAGCAACAGGCCTGGATAAAGCTTGGAATTTCAACCTCTATTTCTGGAAAAGTTTTCTAGTCTCTGGAAGTGATTTTCCATATATAAATTGCTATTTTACTCCTTTTTCTTTATGATTAATGTCATGCATTTTTAAAATACACCAAGGAATAAAAGGAGACAAAGTCAGAGCCAGGACCTGTGACATGGCTACAGCACAGATCCAAAGCCCACCCAGGAAACAGGGATGGCTGCAGGTTCCAGTGTGCTTGCAGGAGCTAAGCTGCTGATGGCATCAGTCTGAGGTCAATCCAGGACTCTGGAAAACTCAACTTGAGCTGAACTGGGGCTGCTGAGGCGTGGCCCTGCTCAGGGCCAACAAGGTCTATCAGTGTCTTCAGCACAAAAACATTTTCCAGGTTCCATTTATTTGCCTTCATAGATTATGAGGAGCATTTGTGGCTTGATTTCTCCTTTCCAGTTGCTCACATGGTCTCTCCAGTCACTGCCCTCGTGTGCTTCAGGCACAGCCAGTTCTGGGTTAGGTCCCATATGGGATACACAGAGAGGGCTCTTCTTCAGGCAGTGGGAGGTGGAGGAATGATCCTCTGTGGTCCTGCAGTGTGGGGGGCTCCTTCCAGCCTGATTCCCTCTTCTCCTGCCCTGCACCAGCCACAAGACCCAGTTCTGTCCCCCCAGGTGGGGACACTCCTGCTGTGGGCTCTGTGACCACCAGCACCACCCGAGCACCTCAGCCAGCACCGTGGAGGGCACGTAACCAAACCGATTCTGTCCACAGGCCTGTGCTAAAAATGTTACAAATCCTCATGCTTTTTGCCCATCAACAACAGATGAGTCTCATGGCTATAAACAGGGAATTTCACAGTGCCAGACAAACGCTGCCCAACTGCCAAAACCAACTCTGAATCATTGCTTGAGCAGCAATTAAACCAGAACAATGCAGATACCCGGAGCCTTCCTTTAATCATCCTCCCAACCCTGTGTTAATTAGCCGGGCTGCAGCAACCACAGAAATGATGAGCCTGCGTGAGAATAAAAAGTAAAACTGTATTAAAAATGCAGTAAATTATACAACACTTTTTTCTATCAAAATATTTTAAAATATTCATGCCCAGCTTTCCAGCACCTAAAGGGGGCTTACGACGAGGCTGGAGAGGGGCTTTTCAAAGGGCATCGAGTGACAGGACAAGGGGGAATGGGCTCAAGCTGAAAGAGGGCAGGGTTAGGTGGGATATTGGGAAGAAATCGTTCCCTGTGAGGCTGGTGAGGCTTTGGCACAGGTTGCCCAATAATAATTCTTAATTCATACATTTTTAGCAAACAAAGAGATTAACGTTAATTGTTTCTAAATTATATAATTCTCTTCCATCAGTTAGCATTCTGCCTTCTGTTGGTTTTTAACTTCCCATTTTCCGTAACAATTAGTCCACATCTTTAGTCTTTTTAGCATCTTTTCCCCTCCGGTGGGGTTTTCCCAACGCAAATACCAAGCCTTTGTCCATCTTCCTCCTCATTTTCTGGGTTTTTTGCAAAATGTCCTTCCAGATGTCCAGCCTCACCAACACACATTTCTTCCCCAGGCTTCGTTCACTGAAGCCCATCAAGGTCAGTTCAGCAAAACTTAAGGAGTTTTAGGGCTTTGCCCGAGCTCTGCTCTCACAGCAGCAGGGTACCACAGCTCTTCTGCTCAAAGCGGGCTAAGAATAACTCAAGGCCTAGCGCAGCTTATGATTAATTAAAGGGACTAATTAGAGGGTTTAATTAAAACCATTAACAAATTCGCGAAGTGATGCAGTTCCCAGCAGAAGGAGTTTGAAGCCCGCGGAGCTCGGGGCGGGCACACGGTCCCTCACGGGGCCCGCAGAGGGCGCCGCGGCCCCGCCGCTCCGGCGGCTCATGGCGGCCCCTGAGGGGAGGGGAGGGGAGGGGAGGGGCGGCTGTCCCGGTCATCCCTGTTATCCCGGTTATCCCGGTCCTCCCTTCCCCGCTCCCCGCCCGCAGCGTGTCCCTCCGCAGCCCGGAGCAGCCGCCGCAGCCCCGCAGGTCGGTCCGGCCCCGCTCGGGTCCGTGTGTTCGCCCCGCGGGTCCCCCGTGCCTGTGCCCGGTGCCATTCCCTGCTCTTGTTCCCGTGCNCTCTTGTTCCAGTGCCCGGTGCCATTCCCCGCTCTTGTTCCAGTGCCCGGTGCCATTCCCCGCTCTTGTTCCAGTGCCCGGTGCCATTCCCCGCTCTTGTTCCCGTGCCCGGCCTCCCCCGTGCCCGTTGTTCCCTCTCCGGGAGAAGGGAACCAGCAGTGCTGCTGCTGCTGCTGCTGCCGCGACCCCCGTTCCTGCAGCATCACAGAATCATAGAATCAGCTGGGTTGGGAAGGACCTCTGAGATCATCAAGTCCAACCCTTGATCCACCACCACTGCAGTTACCAGACCATGGCACTAAGTGCCACATCCAGTCTCTTCTTGAACACCTCCAGGGATGGAGAAACCACCACCTCCCTGGGCAGCCCATTCCAGTGCCTGATTACCCTCTCTGTAAAGAAGGTCTTCCTAATATTTTAGTATTTATTTAATATTTCTTCCTACTATTGATGGGGCTCCCAGGGAGGTGATGCCCGCTGGGCTCTCCCGATGAACAAAGGTGCTTCCTCATCTTTCACTGGTTTTATTTGGTTAATTATTTTTAGTAAGAGCTCAGGATCCTGGAATCGCAGAGTGGTTTGAGTTGGAAGGGATTTTAAAGCCCATCTCATTCCACCCCCTGCCTTCCCTAGCCCAGGTTAAGATAAGATGGAATTGTTCCGTGGGAACTGGGATGGGTTTCCAGGTGGAATTTGCCCAGGCACCATTCACAGTCAGGAGTGTGTAAAAATGCTTTTAGAGGGTGGTTGAAGCCAAAACCCAACAACCAGGTTAATACTGGGATGTGTTTGCAGGAGCCCTGATTTACACCAGAGCCCAGCTCCTACCTTTGCTTTCCCCCAGGAGTAATTAATGGTGAATATTGTACAACTGAGCAGCTTTTGGGGGTTTGAGCTGTTATCAACTGCGATTTAGAGCCCTTGCACATGTGCCAGACACACGTATGTGACATCCTCACACATCACTTGCAGTGTCTGGATTGACATCCAGGAACACAGAACAGCACAGGGGTGTTGGAGCAGCTGGAGAGGCACAGGAGCTGGGGCAAGGCTCCCAAATTCCAAGGAAAACTTGCTTTTCCTCATCTGCACTGTGAAGCTGTCCTTAAGGAAGTGGATTTCACTTCTAAACCATTGTCTGTTTGTTTGCTCCAGAGTAGGGTGTTAAAATTGGAAAAAGTCTCCAATCTCAAGTGACTGATTTGTTATTCCTAAATATCCAAATATTTACCAAACCAGTTTCGTTTTTAGCTGTACAAACACTAAACCTTTGCAGAAAGGGATGATATCAGGGTTCCAAGTTAACTGTTCTCTGAAAATAACACCTTCACTGGAACTTTTCCAAATGGTAGTAACTACTATTTCTAAGAGAGAATATGAAGGCAAAGAATTGTTGTAGGAACATAAATCACCTTTTAATGTCATTTTATCCTTTGGGGATTTGAACTAAATGATCTTTAAGGTCCCTTCCCTCCCAAACCATTCTGTGATTTTCTCATCATTGACAACAATATTACAGGAAGAAAAGGAATGTCTTGGCAGTCTCCTCATCTTCTTTTCATGGGTTTGTTCTTCCTGGGACAGAATATTTTACAAGGGCTTTAAGAAAAACAGCAATTATTGTAATATTAAAATTATAGTCCCAGGGACTGGCAACACAAATATTTTTCTACATAAATGTGAAAGAACAACAACCCAAGAGCATCCACGGGCCTGAAATGTGTGAAGTGGGTTGGGGGGCAGGAGGCCAAAGCTCAGCTGGGAAGTGGAAGTGGCTGATTCTCAGCACTTTTTAAACTGTTTGGTTTTCCAGAACAGCTGCCACCCAGTCCTGGATCTTACAACAGAACTCTTGCATGTGTGAGTCCAACTTTAGTCATGATACTCAGTCATGGCTTTAAAAACCACTTGAAGCCTCAGTTTTTAGACACGGTTTTAAATACTTTATTCAATTTTTTGGAGGTTTCTCCCATTTTAGTGAATCTGCTCAGCTGCAGAAATGGGATAAAAAAACCTTAAAACATGAATTGCAACAGTTTTTTTTAAACTTTAAAAGTTATTTTCAAAGGTGACTACAAAGTCTAATAACTTCACCAGCATAAGCTGAATAAGCTGAGTATGTCTTGCAGGCTCTCTCAGTGTGTAAATATATGTTATATTTGTATTGTTTAATTATTTTAGGTCCAGTGATGACAGTCCTCTGGAGACGCAGCCAGTTCCTGCAGAAAACTTGTTCCAGCATTTAAAAAACACAAAAACCTGAAGGCTCATGAAAAGAAAAAGTTTGTCACTGAGTAGTGAAGTAAGTCCTAGTTTTGCAGAGAATGATGCTCTATGAAAACAAACCTTGAAACTTTATCAGGATTTGAGAATGGTTTGATGCATAATTGTGGTTCCAACCTGGTTCTGCATCTGGCTTTAAATACCAAACAGGTAAACCTGCTACTCTAGGACTTGTTTTCGGGGTTGTTTTTTTAAGCAGTGCATTTGCTCTGTTATTTTTCCCCTTAGGCTCCTCTCTATGAGGAATTATTAACCTTGAGAGGACTTAAATTATCATGAGAGTGAGTAGGATATCAGTTGGTTTTTGTCAGCAGGAAGTTTCTAGCTGTAGTATTTGATAATTCTGCATTTTTGTTAAAATGTTCTTCAGTTCTTTAGTGCTCAGCCTTCTAAGTAAACATTTCTGACTAATATTTCAGCAGGAACAAAAAAAAAAAATCCAGAATTATTATAATTCACTGCAAGAAAAGATTTTTAAAGGTCCAAGCCAACCTTCCCTTGCTTCAAAATTTCAGCCATATAGGACTGTTCTGTTCCATTCTGGGGGTTTTGGGGGCAGGATCACCCTACATTTGCCTTCTGCAAGGTTTTTATGCTTTCCATCTCTCCTCTGGAGTATTAAATAGCACAGACTGTTTGACTCTGTGCTGGATCACTGGGAGGTGTGATGGGCTGAGTGGATTTTAGTAGATTTTAGAGCTCGCCTGGAACCTGAGTCGTAAATTACTTTGTTTTCATAACATTACCTTGAGATTAGTTGCATGGAAAGCAACAAGTATATAAATATTTTATGTAAATATATTTTGTAAGAGCAAGTAGAGTGTTCAGAATCTGGGCTGGTACCTTGAAAGAAAATATTGTGGCTTTATTGGTGTCACGTTTAATGTGAAAATCAGAGTTTTGGTCTTAAATTCAAACTAATTCCTTGGTTTAGCTTCTCCTGGTAGCAGATTCCTGGCCCCTTGGTGTCACTGCCAGTCTCATCTAACACAACCTCAGGCTGAAATGCTGCAGTGATACAGAACTGGAGTGTTGCATGTTTATCAAGAGCTAATGAATGTGAGGGACCACAAAGTATTTTATTCCTTCTTGGAAGTCCAATTTCTGTCTGTAATCAGCAAATACGAGCAAGCATTGTGTGGGTAATGCCTCCTTCACACTGGCTGTGTTTTTGCCTTGGAATTTGGCAGGTTTGTTCAGGATTGGAGCTCGCTGTGAGCTCCTGGATGCAGAGGGCTTTTCACAGAGGATATTCCGCACCCGTAACCGGATTTGGGGATTTGCACGGGGTGGAAATGGAGGCAGGAATCAACTTCTGGAGCTGAATCCCCGCCCAGGAACGATGGCCCAGCTGCACACAAGGGCTCTGAATGTCTCCCCAGCAGAGAACAGGAGGTTGTGCCTCAATGGAACCCCATGGATCTGGCACCTGCTGGAGGAGTGTGTGGAGAGCGTGGGGGAGTTCTGGAGCGTGGTCACAGGGCTCCTCTCCATTGTCTGCTTCCTCTTTGCTGCTCTGCCGTGAGTTCAGAGTCTTAAGCACTTCTCAAACATGAGTAATCTTGCCTGGAGCCTTTTGCAAAAGCTGCCTTTTTTTATTTTTTTGTTATTTTATCTTGGATGTGTTTCTCTGTCTGCATAATACAGATATAATATGCCAGAGAAGCATGTTGTTCATGTTTGCAAAAATATTTGGTGGTTGACAAATGAGCTTGATGTACTGTGCTGTTGTACTGACTTGACACTAATCTCTGCCACTTAGAGCAAATGAGAATAAATCACCTCTTCCCTCTTATCTTCTGCACCCTGAGTTGTGTGTGCACTTGCAGCAGAAGCTGCTCAGGGTTTATTTCAATCCCATGCCCTGTCACCAATCCTGTCGTGCTGGCTCCTGCCAATTAAATTGGGATTGGGCAAAGGTCAGAAGCAGCACCTGAGCTGGCACTTCCATAGTGCTGAATCACTTGCTGTTTGGTCACTGGCTTCAGGTTTCACATTTGTAGGTCGGAGATGACAAAGCAAAAGTAGGAATGATCCCAGCAGGTAAAAAAGCCTGAGAAACAATAGGACTCCAAATCTGTCCCCATAAGGGGGATGTCATTTACTGCACTGGTAAAAAGGGCTGTGGAAACGAGTGAAGTACAACCACACTTAGTAGCGTGCTGAGCTTCAGAAATGGGAGTTGAAACATCAGTTGGAAAGGGGTATTACATTAAAACTGATACCTTAGTGAGCATGGAATCCATCCAGCTATGTGTGGTGGAGTTGGGTTTGGGATTTCTCCCGACTCCTCCTTGTGGAGCTGCATCACAGCTCTCCAGGTCAGAGCCTTAAGTGTAGTTGTCAACCCTCTGCTCATTCCGAGCCCTTTTATGTGAAATAACAGAGGTTTTTCTTATTTCAGCCTTTGAAAGGCTGGTATTTACAGCAGTGGGGTGTGAAATACTTGTGGTGTAGTTCTGGTGGCCAGAAAATGGTGTTTCAGTGCAGGCCACCAGCAAGGAGCACCTGCAGGTGTTGGGCTTGTGATTTGTGCCCTCTGTGTTGGGGCAGGACATGGGGAGCTGCAGTGACCCGAGTTCCTCTCCTGAAGGGAAGTGGAGCATTGCTGTGATAGTTCTCCTGTGGCTACAGTTTGATTCTTTCTTTTCTCATGTTTTGGAAGATGAAGTTCAGAGCTTATTTGACCTATTTTTTCTTACATTGTTTTACAATTTCTTCTGGAATTTGTTGCAGCCAAATTCACGTTTCCTGCCAGAATGGAAGAATGGATCAAGCACTGTCCTGGGGCTTCCTGCTGGGCTGGATTGCTGGAGATCTCACCAACTTCATAGGCTGCTATTTAACAAATCAGCTGCCAATCCAGGTAATCTGCCAATATTCCTGCTTTTTCATTTATCCTTTTCAAACTGCCTCTTTAAACTCTGGGACACCTTAACATTGCACAGCCAAATACTGGGAGAGGAAACAGTTCTGTATTCTGCTCACTGATGTGCCATCCATAAAACAAGTCATAATTTCCCAAATATTTACATTGATACTGTTTTTCTGGCAGTGATTTGGTGTTTGTCATTCCCATTATGATTATGAAGCAACATTTCCATGCAGTTAAGGTATTTCAGACTATTTGTCTACTGAACAAGCAAATGTATCTTCTCTTTCAGATTGTCACTGCTGGTTTTCATGTTAACATGGATCTAATTATGATTTCACAATTTGTCTACTAGAAGCTCAAGAATCAGAAGGTGACAAAATGTAAGTTTTTTCCATGATTGAAATGTTCTCCAGGATGTGGCACAGTCTTTACTGACATATTTTCCTGCAGCATTTAAAGACTTTTTTTTTCAGAGGGATAAAAGACAGAGTGTACAAATTCTGGTTGGAGTTTTCAGACCTATTGCTTCCAGTTTTCCCTTTCTTCTCCTCTTCCTTTCCTTTTCTGACCCACATATATCTTTAAATATCTTCCATGTAGTATTTTCACTTTATATAGACATAAAAAATGCAATAGATTTGTGGAATCTGACTCCATATTTTAACTTATTCCCAGGTTTTTGTTGAAATCTGCAGAAGTTGAAAGCAAACCTCATTTCTTTGTGGGGTTCAGTTGGTTTCCTCCACACTGATTGAAACCTGACTTTATTTGCTTATAGCATCGAATCTCTTACATCTTCATGTGTTCTCTTTCAATCTCTGCATTTAACAAAACATATTCAGGGGGAATGAAATTACTTGAGTTGTGCTTCAGAAAACCTGGCAGTGGTTGGAGTGCTCAGCCTGCCCACCAACTACTGTTTTGACTGGAATGGAAGGCAGAAAGCTCAGTTCATATTGTGTCAAATCAAAACCATTAACTCATCAATCTGAAAAAGAAAAAATGAAAGAAAATCCGTGGTACAGCAGAGGTAACAAAAAGCTGAAGCAAAACAGATGCCTCCCAGCAGCCTAAATAGGGATAAAGCAGATTCCTTCAATATGGAACTGATAATAAACCTGGAGATGGGTCAGTGCTGAGGGATTTCCTTCCTGCTGCCTCCTCTGGAGAGCAAACCCAGGCTTTGGTGCATTCTGACTCTCAGCTCGGGGGTTTGCAGAGCTGGAGAGGGAGGAATCAGACCTTACAAGAGACAGTAGCCACTTCTGGAACAGCTGGACACGAGTGGGTGAGTGCTGCACGTCCAAGTGCAGCCTGTGGAGCTGAGTGGGAGTTACTCAGACTGCAGGTCTTTAGGACAGGCTTAGTGAGGCCACACAGCAGTTTGTGGCCCTGGCAGCAGGGACTGCAGGGCTGTAGCAGCATCTTGCAGATACAGATGGCCACATACTGTGGCTCCAGATTTCTGTAGGATTTCCCACCAGTTCCAGGTTGTCCTTGAAGTGTCCAAGAAGACTTTGTGTGTGGAGTCTGACTTTGTGAGTCTCAGTAAGGCTTGATACCAACTAACCATGGACACAGAGACTGATCCAGCACAGCCCTTGGATTACACAAATCTCCATGACAGAAATATAAAGAAACTTATATAATCATAAAGAATGATATTTTAGTAATTTCCATTTCAAATATCCTTGCTTTTTCAGTTTTTAATCAAGATATGTTGAAAGAAACTTCTGCTCTGCAGTTTTCTGCACATCAGCTGTTATTTAATGACAGATTTTTAGGGGTTAATGTAGGAGATAAGGTGAGCATGAACATTTTCTCTCTGTTCCCTCACTACTGCTCAGTTGTTGCATGAAGCACAACTGTGACAGCGAGCAGGGGTGGGCACAGAGCCCAGGAAAAAAAAGAGGTGGGACTGACATGCTGCCAAGAAAAAGAGACGTGAAATTCTACCTTTACATTTACATATTTGTATTGCAAACAGCAAGTAACCTCAAATCAACAGCAGATGTTATTTTTCCAGCTAATTTGTTTGTGTGTCATTCCAGGCAGCCACAACCTGAGGAATTTCTGCATCTCCTCGTGGTATGTGGAGCTCTGTGTGTCACTGCCCTCTGTCAGCTGCTGCTGAGGAACCAGGAGCAGAGCACAGCAATCCCAAGAAATAATGTAAGTTCTTGCCTCTGTCTATT
>VYXB01000457.1:346795-410925 GCA_013397135.1 Pachyramphus minor | reverse complement strand
AAAAAAAAAAAAGAAAATCCCACCCAAAAGTGTCTTGAAAAGTTTGTGTCCTTCAAAGAAATCTGGACTTTTTAACAATGATTTAGAAATCATGTTATGTGGATGTTTCACCCGTAAATCCCAAAATAAAGAAGTTATAAAATCGCTTCTTTTAGCAGCTTCCTGGGCTTGTTCAGTCCTTTGGGTCATGTCTGGGATAATGTGTATAAATGTTGTATTTCTGCTGGTGTGAAGTGCTGTAAGCATCCATGTGGAGCCCACACAGCCCCCCAAAAATCAATAAAAGTGGAAAATCCCCATTGTACCTGCTGCTGTCATTCCAGCAGGAAAGTTCACAGGCTATTCCAGCAGTTTGATGGCCTTCCTACTAATGCCAGGGAAATAATTGTAATCCAGCAGCATTGCCCAGCAGGGAAGCAGCTTGTTTTCAAAACACAGCCAGAGTGAGAAAACTCTTAAGCTGTGAAAAATGAGTATTTTGCTTTCTCCAGACAGGATGATGCATGTCTTTTTTATTATTATTTTTTTTTAGTGGCTCGAGCTCCAGTTGTTAGTTTTGGTTTGAATTATTGTGCCTGGGCTTTTTTAGCATGGATTGATATTAGTGTCATATCCCAAAGCCTGGCACTGGCTTTGATCTGCATTGTTGTGAGATAAAGATGCAGCCCTTTGCAGCCCTGTTTGGTCACTTGAGGAGCAGCACTGAAGGGCTTTGCAAGGATTTCTGTCCAGAGAATCAGCCCCTGGACTCCCAGTTTAATCCTCTGAAAGGCCCCAGCCCATTCTTGCCAAAACACACTTTTCTTTTGCAGAGCTCCCTTGGCATGGTGGAAGTGTCAGGCTTCATTTGTGGCTCCATGTCCTGTGTGTTTTACCTGGGAAGCAAATTTCCTCAGCTCTATGAAAATGTGAGTAGGTTTTGGGCTGAGTGGACTTTGGGTGTTTTTACCCTCTGTTGCTCCTCCCTCACCGTGGAGTTCCCTCTGGAACTCAGGCCCCACTTTGCTTTTGGGACTGTAAAAAGGGAAAGAAAAAATACAGGGTTTTTTTCCTGTTCAGAAAAGTTTAGGGAAATGATGGTCTTTGCTGGAAGAGGATTGATTGGCAGAGGAAGAAAAAGTGGAGTATTTACAGCTGCATTTATCAGAGATAAGCAGGAACATACTTTGTATGATTGTTGTCATGAGCAAATAACATCTCCCCTTTTCTTTCTCCCAACTATTCCACCCTAAGTCACCAACCACGGGAATAAAAGAGGAAAGTTAGTTTGGAATTTTAGCCCCTTTTCACAAAGGTGCCATTAAACTGACTTCTATTTTTTCCACTCTCTGTGTGTGTAAAAACAACCAACAAATGCTTCAAAAGACCGGAAGGTTTTCCATTGTCAATTTTATACAGACAATTCATTATGGAAATGGTTAATTAATTGCTAGGCTTATTCATATCCCCTCTCTACCTTTTCCTTCACTGGAATGCCACAGTATTTTCAAACAGAACTACAGAAACTCATTTCTTAACAGATTCTTTAAGCACTAGGTAGCATTTGGAAGCAGATTATCCTTGCTGTTTGCACTTCCATAAAAATGGCATTAAATGGCATTAACCAGAGTTCTAAGAACTTGCTGAGCATAGCAAGTTGATATAAAATACCTACATTGCACAGGGTAATTTGTATCTTGGGACAATAAGTAGATACTGCAAGTTGGGGGGGTGCACATTGTGCTGGTTTTTTCAGGTTTGCTGTCTGATAAATGCAAAGAAAACCCCCCAAAACCCCAAACATATCAAAACAACCCTCAGACTTCCTTGTTTTTAAATGCAAATACAGAATCACAGCTTTGAGAGTTTGGGTAAATTGTAGTTGCTGTTGTAAGACTGTGTTCATGTCACAGACTTAACAAAGAAATGCTGCAGCAGCCTTTAATTGTGCAAAATTTGGGCCTCTGGAACCAGCTCTGCTCTCTGAGTCATGAAGGGCCAACCAGCTACACAGTTCTCCAGCCTCCTGTGCCAGTGTCTTGAAAATCCTGGGCAAACCTAAACCCCTATACCTGATATTTATAATGAACACACTCATACCTGATTCCCCCAGTAGATTAGTTATTGTTAGCCCTGCTCTTTCCAGGTGGAGCAGGAAATGCTTGTTGGCATTTTGTGCTCAAGAAACAAAGAGCAAAATCTTTAGAGGAACGTTGTGCCTCTGCTTTAAAAGCCTTGGCACAGGGATGCTCTCCCTGGGCATTGCTGGTTTATAGTCACCTGTGTTGTTGCTACAGCTTGGATTTCCACTTAAAAGAGCTTAAAGAGGAGATACTTTGGTTTTTCCTCAGGTAAGAACTGTAGGTTTGTGTGTGAAAACCTCTTGGTGCTTCAGTCCCTGAACTGAAACCAGGCTGAGGTGATTTCAGCAGTGCTGCAGCACATTGAGTTAATCCATTCCAGATTAAAGGGAAATTCTTTCCCAGATTTACCTGGAGCTGCTCCAGAAGTTATGATTCCCAGGCATCAGTCTTGTCTTTCTGATTAAAGGAATTTCATAAGCCACTGAAACTGGATGAGTGACTGGAGAGCCAGACCTGGCCTTGGGATGCACTGTGGCATTCCAGTGTCATTCCAAGTCCTGGGCTCTGTGCACTATTTAAAACATTCTGCACAAATACCCCACCACAGACTAAACTGTGGTTCCTGACCTGTTCTGAAGCAAAGTGTAGTTTTATCTTGTTGGGGACAGTGCACTTTCTTCTGTGAGCAGACTCTGGGGATTCAGGATTTCATTCCATGAACAAAGTAGTGACTTTCTTCTGCCCCAGCCCCCAGCTGCAAACATAAACCTGTATTTATTTACCCAAAAAACCCTAGAACTTGATCTTGATGACCCTCACAGTACATTCTGTACATATTTGCAGATGCCTTTCTGCGATGTGCTCTGAAAATCAACTTTATATTGGCCCCAAGGCTCCCCCCTCTCCATTCCTTGCCCTGGGATTGCAGTGCCAGCCTGCACATGACATTAATTCCTGGGTTCTCTCTTGATTGGGGTCTGAATCCAATCTTGCTAATAGTCCTCCAGTTCAAATTATATGGAAAACAGATGCTCCCAAATCAGGGTGAGGAGCTCGCAGGAATCTAGTGGAGCACATAGTGTTAGCTGGAAATGGATGCAGTATTTGTAATCAAGAGAAAACAAAAGCAGACCTCCTGCTTGGAGAAGCCCTGAAGGTAAGGAAGGCAGTGCTTTTAGAAAGAGCTTCATTACTGTCTCTTGCCAAGCAAGAAAATGAAAATCTGACATTTATACATCACTTGAGTCCAGAAACCGAAGAATGGGATCACCTGGGCTTCGGAAAACAGAGGAATTAACCCAAAAAAGTCCTAATTTCTAAGAGAGAAATGTTTCATAATTGGTATTTGTGTACCAGTCTCTGTTTTGAGGAGTAGTTGCAGAAACTGCACAATTCTAGTGGACTTTATTCCTGATTGTGTCCAGAGTTTCATTAGGTGGAAAATAAACTCTCATTTCTCAAGGTCCAGGGCAGGATTAGGAATTCACTCACTCTGTGTCTGCTGCTGTTCCTTGGCTTCCAGCTGCCAGGGCTGGCAGTGACTAATTCTAGGAACAAATGGGCTCCTGCTCCCAGCTGGAACAGCAGCTCCAGTGCAGGATTACCCTGGAGTCTGGGTTTAACAGGGTAACATTCTCATCCCATTCCTTTGGTGGCTGCAGTTATTTGGTTGCACAATAAGCCAGTGATTTCCATAAATAATGCAAGTGCCCAATTGTTTGTAAAGTAGGAGCTGTCCTCCTTTTCATTCTAAGAGGAGTTTCATGGCATTACACACTGGAATTATAAATTAGACACATTTTCTTTTCCAGTAAATGTTTGCTTCCCCTTTGCAGCAGGAGGTGGTTGAAGTTTCTCAAGATTCTGAGGAGCTCAGGGTTTACAAGGGTCTTGTTGGAGATGCTTAATCCAGGTTTGGATCTTATTAGAGCTTTATTTTGTGTGCATGGTTATTTAATGTTCCCCTTGCACACAAGGATGCAATACTACATATTTGAAAATATTACATCAATCAAGGAGCAGTTCTGCCCTTGGTTTTGTAGCAACTATCACTTAAGTTTCTAAAAGACTGAATCTCATGCAAGTTTTTCTGGAAAACTTCCTCTTTTTCTCTCCATCTCCTGCCCTGTGTCCTTCCTCCCCTGCTCTCTCCAAACCCAAACAACTCTGCTTTGTGTTTAGACAGACAAAGCCCTTCACCAAGATTTTCTGGCTTGTTTTCTTTCCATCAGCCATTGTCAGGGCTGTGTTCAGCTCCTCCTCGTGTTCTCCTTTCATTAAACAGTCAGGTTGTTACTCAATAGCCCAAGTTTATTCAGCAGGAGTCTGTACACAGACTTCTCCTGCACCTTTGGAATCCTTTATGTCCTTCCACAAAACTCCACACTTCAGAATTTAATTATTGTGCTAAAAATGTGCCCATTCAGCCAGGAGAGTTTCCCAGCTGAACACACAGTTTCTCTGCACTCCTGGAAAATGCTTGGTTTTGTCCTAAGTTTTTAAAACTCAGCTTTTAAATTCATCTCAGTTCTCAAATTGCCCTTAAATAGCTTAATTCCATGGAACAAACTGGATATGTAGCTCTGTGGCTGTCAGGAAGTTTTCTGTGGAACTCACTTTGGTTGTCTCCTCC
Source organism: Pachyramphus minor (assembly GCA_013397135.1). Taxonomy (NCBI): domain Eukaryota; kingdom Metazoa; phylum Chordata; class Aves; order Passeriformes; family Tyrannidae; genus Pachyramphus; species Pachyramphus minor. The sequence continues at coordinate 406,230 of VYXB01000457.1, read as the reverse complement.
ACTTTGGACTGCTCAGATCTTAAAGTTTCCCCCAGAAAGTCAGGCTTAAAAAACAAGTTAGTTCCTGTATTAAGTATTCTTGGCAGTTTAGCGTGTTTTAAAAAATAGAAGCAGCTGAGGGCATTTGCTCCAAAAGCATATTCTGGAAACCCTCTTTGATAAGCTCCACATAACTTGTGTTTATCATTTATTCACCTTAAAAGATGGGTGGCCAAGGGTGATGATGCCCTGTGCTACTCCACAGCCCTTTAAACCTAATTCCATGCAAATCCTCATGTTGGACACTCCCTGCTCACCCTCATCCATAACCTCTGCCAGAAAACAAAGTGGTTTGTATCAAGTTCAAAACTCAAATATAAAGCTCCCCAATTATCCATCAAAACTTCTGAAGAATTCCAATTTTTAAAAAAAATTTTTGCTCCTAGTAAATAATTTTACTTGAGAGCTGGAAGCATTAGGAAAAAGGACAAGTACGTACTTGCTAATTCTTTTTAGATCAGCACTGTTTCCAAGGGTCTGGTTTCCAATGGGAATAAATAATTATGTCTAATTGCACAATTCCTGTTGAAAACAGCATTAAATGTTGAGTCATTTGTTGTCTGGGTGTCAGTACCTGGAAATTTAACTGCCTAGACTTTTGCAGGAGATGAGAATTGTGTTTTCTGCTCAGGCCCTGCTGATCTATTGCCAAGAAGAGGTTTTTTAATAACTTTTTAATAACTTCCCCTCCTTACCTCCCCTCAGCCCACCCCACTGTAGTTAGGGCAGTGATGCTTGGATGGTGCAGGGCAACATGTTTGATTCCACATTTTTCCTAGATTAACCTTGTTCCTATCCTTCCCCTCTTGCATTTCACACCTAGGACCCTTGCAAGCACAAGGATGAGGTGCAAAGGATATTTTCCTGGATATTTGAGCCAAATGCCCAAAGGGATCTGAAGCTTGGAGTTAGAATTCTTCTTTATTTTCCCTTTTCTAGTGTTGCAGATGAAGAGAAGTACTGAAAATGCGCCTTGAGTAGGATTTGGAAAAGGTTCTGTAGTAAATTCCTCAGGCAGGGTTAGATACATGGGTCACAGTCCAGGAATGAGGGCGAGTTTGAAGCTTTGTGGTGCAGCGTGTGGTGTTCGGAGGTGATGCCAGGACTAAGGGGATGCTGCTGTTATTCTGGGGGGCTGGGTTTGGGTTGAACTGAAACCCAGAGCTGCAAATGCCCCCTCTGTGTCCCAGTTGGGGGATTCCTTAGCCCAGAATGACTCTGCAGCTCATCCTGTACCGGCAGCACAGGGGGAACCCGGCGGCTTTGGTGGCACTGGAGGTGGAACCGCTGCTGCTGAACGAGGATCCTGTTTAGTGTCCAGTGGGATTTGGCTCCTGTTTTCCCAGAATCTTGCAATCCTTAAGGTTGGAAACACCCTCCCAGCCCATGGATCCCCCCTGTGCCCCAGCCCAGAGCCCTGAGTGCCACAGCCAGGCCTTCCTTGGGCACCTCCAGGGCTGGGGACTCCACCAACCCCTTCCAGTGCCTGACCACCCTTCCCAGGAAGAAATCTTCACTGGACTTTGCTTTTGGGTGACTTTGGCAGACCATTAAGGTTGCAGTTGCTTGGGGACCAAATTTATTTCTTATTTTTTATTATTTATTTTGCCATTCATTTGTCACAAAGAACACGCCAATAATATTTAATATTTACCGTGTTGCTTCCAAACAGACACAATTTTTATCCTGACTTTTCCCCTGATTTTAGCTGTAGCATGGAGTCAAAGCAATAGAAATATTTACTTGACATCAATACACTGCATGTTGTGGGATGACTGTTTATTTTCAGATAAATACACACATCTTGTAGCACAACTGGTTTAAAAATGATGGATGAAATTATCCCTGTGCCTTGAACCCAGCCTGGAGCTACAGCTTAGTCCTGGGGTGTTGCATGGTAAGATTTGGCTTTGTTTTATTCACACCCAATGTTTGATACATCAGCAAACATCCTGTAATTAATTAACTTCACTGCAGAGGGTCTGTTATCGATCCTGGTGGGAGCCTCACGTACAGCTCTTACTAATATCACTCTGAATTATTATTTAACTCTTATTTGTAAGAGTTAAAGCATTTCTACACCAATTCCTGCCTGTTCCAAGGGTTATAATTACTGCATGTCTTCATCAGTCCATGTAAGGTTTTCTACATGTGTTGTCTTGGTGACTCCTGGGTGACAGAAACACCACTAAGAAAAAAAACCCTTGAATTGCAGATTTTTTTTTTGCAATACTCTGTTTTGTTGGAAGAAAACTTTAATAAATTACCTCAAAGAATAAACTTCTTGTTAACATTTCATTGAATATGTGTATAATATGTATAATTCACTAAGTTCATGAATAACAGGGCTGGGTTTTGATAGGTCAGTATGAGCTTTTTATACATTTGTGGGCTTTGAGTTCAGGTAAGTTAAAGCAATACAATTTAATTTTGTTTTCAAACAATAAAACCTAATAAATAATATTACTAAATAATGTCTAAATAAATAATAATTATACAAAAATAATAACATTATTTAAGAATAATAAACTAAACAAATGACTTCAATTGATTGTATTTAAATTGCTGCCAAAAGCACTAAAAATGAAGTGGTTTTCTCTGGGAAGGGTTTCTGAGGATCCACCTCAGAGAACTGTTCCTTTATGAGTTTCAGTCTCTACTGTCCCTGATTTCTGAAGTGAGTAAAGGGTATTAAAAATTAACCTTTCCAGTCCATAAATTAATCTGCAGTTTGTCATCCTCGCAGATTTATGTGCTGTACACATGAGTTTAGCAATCCCTGCCTGGCTGGTGACTGAAACCATGACTTGTTCCTTCTTAATGCCCTTAGAATTTGTTCTTCCATCACTTCCTCAGAGATTATTTCCCCTTTTATTGCTGCTCTGTGTAATCCTATTTTGGGATGGCTTTTTATCCCCGTTTCATACTGGTTAGTGGAACAGCCAAATACGGGGTGTGGAAAGTTGCTGTGATTTGATGTGAGGCTTTTGATGGCAAATAATTTAAATTTTTAAGTGTGAAGCAGTGATAGTTATTTATTGATAGGCCATATATAAATCCATGGGTTAAGTAAGTGCTTATACTTGGAAAAAATGTTATTGCCGTGCCCAAATATTCCAGGTTAGAGGCTGAAGGGCAGATCCTGCTCAACTCTTCCTTAATCTCAGGAAAGCACAGTGTGCAGCTCCATCCCAGCTACTTTGATGGAAAGCAAAGTGTCTTAATCTTCTTGATTTATTTTACTAATTCTTCCCTGGTGCTGCTTGTAATCCCAGATTAACGGCATTGTGTGCTAATTTTATTTTTATAACTATCATGGAAATCTCATTAACTAAAGGAAACATCTAAAATGTCCTCAGGGCTTTGTTTTTAAACAAATTATCACATCATTTAGCTCAGATAGTTCTCTGTTGTCCTCAGAAGACTCTCCCAGGGCTGGAGTTACTCCTGGCTGTCACACGAGGAGTTTGATCACTTGTTTCAATAAGAAAACTGTGCTTAAAATAAGAAAAATGTGTTAATTTGCAACTTCTGACTGCCTTTTGGAATTTAAGGCTTCCTTAAATTCATCCTTGTGTTCTCACTGTCAAAACTGATATTAGTCCAAGGGAAAGTTGGTTCATCATAACCAGGGAGCGCCTCCACGGTCGGCCGCTCCGGCGTCTCGCTCCCTGTGTTCCCAGCTTTTCAGGTCTGTAGAATCTCCTGGAAGCAGCAGCAGCAGCTCCCCCACTGTTTTGAGTGCAATTCCAGCGGGAGGGGGGTGTTTACAGCCATGCCAAAAGCACAGCAAGAAAACCAGCTTTGTTTTCAGGTGCCCAGAGCAGCAGCCAAGGCCGTGTCCCCGCTGTCGGTGCTCCGACTGCACCTGTGCAGGGTCATGGCTTTATCCAGAGGTACAAGAACCTCAGGCAAGAATATCCCACCTTGTCCTGGTTCTCCATGATGGTTTGCTTACATATTCCTCTGTCGCCTCAGGGATGCCAGGGAAAACCAGGTGGCATTTTAAGTGAAGAGTTAAATGTCGGCGTGGCCCCGTTGGTGGGAAGCTGCAGGTCACACAAATCAGAGCTTTTTGGGAACTTTCCCAGGACTTGAGTCCCTGCAAATGATATTTATTAGTCCTCAGGTAACAGAAAATGAGGAAGAGTCAATGGAGAACAAGGAAAAGACTTGGTTCAGTGGCTGCAGGGAGCTGATGCCACGACACAGAGGCAGGGTGGGGCCTCAGCCACAGCCTCAGCAGCACAACAATTCCCTGGTGTCCCAGAGGGCTGGAAGGGAATGTCCTGCACAGGAGGGACCTGTGGGTGAGGATGGGCAGGGCTGGTGGTGCCTGTGAGGAGGAGGGAGGAGGGGGTGGGTTTGGTACCCAGGCAGGAAGAGGCAGTGATGGATCCAGTCTGCAGCCACCTCCTGCTCCAGGGCCTGGGTCAGGAGCCACCTCCTGCTCTGGGGGCAGGGTCTGGGTGAGATGCAGAGGTTTGGTTCCCAAAGCCACTGGTGACATGTCCTTGCTCCCTGCAGCAGTTGGGCAGTCAGGAGGACGATGCTTCCTGGGCTCAGGGGGCCTTGGGACAGCACCCACGCTGCTGGAGAAGCCCAGTTCCCACGTTCCATGTTGGGATGAGCCCTGATTGCTGCTACTGTGGGCACCACATGACTCTGGGAAGCCACAGGGATGCTCCCAGAGCTGCCCTGGTACCGCAGCACTTGCTCCAGCAGGTCTGGATCTGTTCCCTGAAGGCTCAGCACTGCACCAAGGCTGCTCCAGCTTCTCCAAATCCCAGCCATCCTGAGGGCAGTGCAGAGTTAATGGCCCCCATCACACCAGGAGAGGTGAATCCAGCCACTGCTGGGGTATGTTTTAAGGAAATCTTAATGTAGCAGGGATGATTCATGAATATTAGTTTGTAGTACCTTGGTGACCATGTGGCTGCTTGTGAAATGCTGCTGGAAATATATGGGATGGAGACAGGGCATTGATTCCTTCCAGGATGAGGGGGGGTCATCCAAACAGCTTTTAAATAATGGCTGTGGAGGAATTAAGACCAGTTTAATCCCACTAAATAATACTCCTAATGATAAACCATTAAAATCAAGTTGACTTTTAGATTCTTGCAATTGTATGAGACAAGGTGATTACACTCAACATCAGTATTGATAATCATTCAAATAGATTAAACTATCGACTGGGAAATAAGAAACGCTGCTTGACTCTGCACAAGTGCTGGTTTGACTCTACAGCAGCAGGTCCTCCTGCTCCCTGGGACTTGTGCTGCTCCCTGGAGGTTCAGGTACCAGGTCCTGTTCTTCACGAGCATCACGTGCCTCAAAATTAACAACTAATGAAACAGTATGTTTTATGGTCAAATGTCTTTGGGGGATGGGTTGCAAACTTAAGGAAGAAAGAATTTCCTCTGGCTTTCTAGTGGGCCACAGGCTTGTACTCTCCCCTGCCTGGAGCCCTAAGCTGGAGAAGGTCTGAACACAGGGAAATGAGCTTTTATTTCCTCCAGCAGCAGCCTGAACCTTTTCCTCTTAATGGAAATCCTTGTAGATACGGCCCAAAGGGACTGACTGAGGGAAGGGCTCTGTTCTCCTGAGGAAGCTGAACACACGGAGCTGCCCAAGCCACTCCTGGGACATGAGCAGAGCTCTGAGGGGGACCTTGGGTGGGCCCGAGGTAGCCCTAAATCCACCAGTCCACGGGGTTGGAACTGGATGGTCTTTAAGGCCCCTTCTAACCCAAACCACTCTGTGATTCTGTGATAATGGGATGGAGCAGAGGAAGCCCAGAAAGGGGGTGTAATGCTGGGGGAGAGGAGAGGGAGGTGTGGATGAGGGGAGGGGAGACCCCCTCATCAGAAGTGATCTTTTGTTGCCAGAGGCAGCACTTCTGCCAGATGGACTGGCCAGAACTCCAGAGCCTGATGGTAAAAATACCTTCCCCATCAAGGAGAGAAGGTGAGAGTGGATGATGCAGGAGAGCTCTTGGGCACGTGGGAGGAAGAATTATTCAAAGAGGCTTCTTGGAAATGGAACCTCCCTCTCCAGAGCTCCCTGGGAGGCACCTTGTCCTCTGACAGACTGTGCTGGGGGTGCCCTGATGAAATGTGGCTGCAGCTCTGCCGTGGGGATATTGAACACTCACTTGTCTGTGCCTTCAATTGCAAAGGGCTTTGTAAAATTGATTACAGCTCTGGCTCAAGTTATTGTGTGACCCTGTAAATACCGAGTCAGGACGGGCGTTTTATGATGTCTGACTTCCCTACAATATTTTTTTATTAAGTAAACGGTAATGGAAATATTGGGTTTTCATTCCTCGCTTGCTTCTTTCCCAACAATTGCCAGTAAATCAAAGTTGCAAAAAGCTGTCTCCCCTCTGTGCTGGCAGAGCTCACGGCAGCCCGGTGGTCACTCATTTGGGAGATGCTATGCCCTCATTTCTGGGCACTCAGCAGACTCCAGTGCTGATGGATTGGCACTCCCAGCTCTCAGAAATAGTGCAGGGGAGCATCTGCAGCAGAGAAATGCCCATATTTTAAGGTAAGGACTGGCAGCTGCAGCGACGCCAATTTGCTGAGGCACAAAAATGCCACGCTGAGAAAGCAAGGGAGTATTTCTTCCCCTCTTCTTCCAGCATCCAGGTTTGTCTGTGTTTGTCTATACAGCACATCAGTGGGATGGTGCAGAAACCCACTGTGAGCCCCTGGGGCCAGGCTTGGGCCATCTCTCCCACCACACATCTAACGATGGTTTGACACCTTCTGGGGCAGTTTGATATTTTCTGTGGGGATTTGATCCCTTCTGGGACAGCTTGGTCTCTTTTGGAGTGATTTTTTTCCTTTTTGGGGTGGTTTGATCCCTTCTGGGGCGGTTTTATCCCTTCTGGAGTGATTTGTTCCTTTTTTGGGTGATTTGATCCCTTCTGGAGCAGTTTGATCTCTTTTGGAGCGATTTGCTCCATTTGGGGCAGTTTGCTCCTTTTTGGGGCAGTTTGATCCCTTCTGGGACAGTTTGATCTCTTTTGGGGTGATGTGATCCCTTCTGGGGCAGTTTGATCCCTTCTGGGGCGGTGGGAGCCCCTCGTGTGNTGGAGCAGTTTGATCTCTTTTGGGGCGATGTGATCCCTTCTGGAGCAGTTTGATCTCTTTTGGGGCGATGTGATCCCTTCTGGAGCAGTTTGATCTCTTTTGGGGCGATTTGCTCCATTTTGGGGCAGTTTGATCTCTTTTGGAGCGATTTGCTCCATTTTGGGGCAGTTTGATCTCTTTTGGAGCGATTTGCTCCATTTTGGGGCAGTTTGATCTCTTTTGGAGCGATTTGCTCCATTTTGGGGCAGTTTGATCTCTTTTGGAGCGATTTGCTCCATTTTGGGGCAGTTTGATCTCTTTTGGAGCGATTTGCTCCATTTTGGGGCAGTTTGATCTCTTTTGGAGCGATTTGCTCCATTTTGGGGCAGTTTGATCTCTTTTGGAGCGATTTGCTCCATTTTGGGGCAGTTTGATCTCTTTTGGAGCGATTTGCTCCATTTTGGGGCAGTTTGATCTCTTTTGGAGCGATTTGCTCCATTTTGGGGCAGTTTGATCTCTTTTGGAGCGATTTGCTCCATTTTGGGGCAGTTTGATCTCTTTTGGAGCGATTTGCTCCATTTTGGGGCAGTTTGATCTCTTTTGGAGCGATTTGCTCCATTTTGGGGCAGTTTGATCTCTTTTGGAGCGATTTGCTCCATTTTGGGGCAGTTTGATCTCTTTTGGAGCGATTTGCTCCATTTTGGGGCAGTTTGATCTCTTTTGGAGCGATTTGCTCCATTTTGGGGCAGTTTGATCCCTTCTGGGGCGGTGGGAGCCCCTCGTGTGCCGGGACATCGCGGCGGCTCCGCTCCCTCATCCCCCTCTCGGAGCGTTCCCAGCAGATGGAGCAGTTGCTGTTCCAGCGCTGCCGAGCCGGGAAAGCCCAAACCCTGCGGGCTCCGAGGGGCTGCAGCCCCGGGAGGGACCCGCTGGTCTTGCCTTCACTCCTGGTGTAAATCTCCCCCGAGCCATGAGACCCAACTCCAGCTCCTGTTCTTTTAGTCCTTCGCTTGTTTTCCCTGGCAGCCCCTGTTTTCTGAGCGTGCCCGTGGTCTGCCCGTGTTTCCCCCGACTTTGCTGTTTTCAGGGGGCACCAGGGCTGGTGCTTTTTCAGCAAACTCCTTTCACCTGGTTTGCCCGAAGTGCCGAACAGGTGATTACAATCCTGCAACGCTTAAAACCAAAATGTGACCCAGCTGTGGATTGAGGGGGTCTTTCCCAGGTGGGAATAAATGATGTGCTGCCCACAGAGCCAACACTTCTGCTCCCTGCCTGTGACTACTTTTGTGATAACCAGGGGCATTAAAACTTAAGGGATTTCCATCTGGGCTGCTGGAGGTGAACCTTGGGGTCCAGGTACCCCCAAAAGCTGGAAGGCTCAGCCTGAGCTCCACTTGTTGCAGCTCTGGTGAAATATAAAGGTGTGATTTATTGTTGCATGCAGTATAATCCATTTTTACATTGAGAGTAATATTATGTTACTTAATCAGATCTCATTTGTTATTTTTTGCTTTCTCTCCGTGCACAGATGTGGATGCTTCACCCCCTCTCCTGGTGCATGATCTCTGTGGTTTTCCTGGTGGGGACCCAGCAGTGCCCCCACCTTGGGGCTTTGCAAAGAAAACCAACTTTTTTTTGCCAGTTTGTGCCTAGAAACAGTAACTTCTGCAGAGGGTGAGCTCGGAGCAGCTGGGCTGGTTGGCAGCAGGATGGGAGCCACGGCTTGTCCTGGGAAACGAAATGTTTGGCTATTGAGCGGCTGCTGTTGCAAAAGACCCCCCCAAAAGGATGCTGCTGTCCCCAAAACTCACTGTTGCTTGTGCAGGTAACTCTCCCATGCCTCCTGCTGCCTTTTCGTGGTGCTGCCCTGGGAGAGGTGGGGCAGGCAAAGCCACTCACAGGCTCCTACTGTGCTTCCTGGCCACGAAAATACAGATTTAGGTGCTGCCAAAGTACAAATCTTGCTGTTCAGTGAGAGAAGAACCTGCAGCACAAGCACTTTCCTTGCCACCCTCCAGGCCCAGCAGCCTTCCAGAGCCCAAGGACTGTTTGGACAGTGCTCTCAGGCACATGGAAGAACTTTGAGGGTGACCTGTGCAGGGCCAGGAGTTGGACTTGATGATCCTATTGATTATAATACACAATCCACGTCTCACCCTTTAGAGCTGTCTTTCCTCCCAATCTTCCCCGTGCCCGTACTCATCAGTTCAATTTCCCTAAGCACAACAGACACTTTATTTTAGTTGTGTTTTGGATCCCAATACAACTGACAACAAATTTAACACAACCCCGGTGGCTGCAGCACCACGTGAAGGTGCCCCAAGCACAAAGCTGGAGACAGGTTTTATTTTAAACCCTCTTCATCCAATATTCCATTTCATACTTAAAAGCAGGTATCTGGTGGGGACATATTAAACGTTGACCTCCTTGCTCAACTATCTGATAATGTGATTTCTCATGGAAAATCTGAATTCCTGTAACTTTATGTAAAAGTGCTGTCACAAACCCTGGCAAGTTTTCAGTGTGATGAGACCCTTGGAAAAAAAATAAAAGGGAGATTTTTGTTGTGTTGTAGTTACTGCTGTCTTCTGAAAGGAGATCCTGAAGGCTCAGGAGCAGCTCTGCCTGTGTTCTGAGTGGCTGGGATGGGTCCTGCAGGGAAGGGAGCCCTGACAGTGATGGATAACTCCTCCACTTCTCAGCAGCTGCCTGGGCTCATCCCGCTTTGCTCTGTGTTTGTCTCGGGTTCTCCACTTGGGACCACGCTCAGCTCTGTACATGCCCTGCCTGCCTCCCTTCCCCACCGTGGGCAGCACAGGCAGAGCAGGGGGGGGACACTTTCCCTGCAGCCCCCCAACCCTGGGCAACCCCCTCAAACCACCCAGGGAAGCACCAAGACACCCCTTGTGGGCAAGGTTTTGCTCTCAGCGGTGAATTGGGGTAAAAGAAGGCTGGGAGCTCAGGGAGGGGGTTATTTCTCAGTGACTCCACGTGTGTGTGTGTCAGAGAACCTGTTTGCAGACGATGCTGGGAGCAGCAAACCTTTGAGGAGCCTGTGGCTCACAGACAGAGACCTTTGGGTAAAGACCTGAGCACACCAGGACATCCCCTGTGCCCCTGGTCCTGGCAGCTGCGCTGTCTGATACCACAGGGCTTCCCACCACCTCTTGTCCGGGACTTTTTCCTCCAGATCCAAGTTCTTTGTTGATTTTCTGCTTGAAATATTTTAATCAAACCACTGCTCTAATATAAAAAGGACTTCCCTTGACAGCTCTGTTACTTGTATCACTCACTGATTTCATTCAGGTGACCTGGTGGTAGCCAGGAAATGAGTGTGTGCTTGGTAATGAGCATTTCAGGGGGTTGGTTTGGTGTTTGAGGTCTTGCAGAGGGGAGAGGTGAGTGTTTTGGCCATACTGCCTGAGCAATAAACCAGTTATAAACATGGGAAATGGCCTGGGAGACTTTGTGAAATCATCTTCACTTAAAAGGAACTGGTGAGGCTTTAAAAAGGAAAGAAGAGAGAGATGTGGGAAGAGGATTGATGGGAAGTGGAGTGAAGGTGCTGAGACAGAAGGTGTTACCCTTGAGGTTATATTTGAAGTTGTTCTGTGGTTGTCCTTGAGACTGTCCTGTGGTTATCCTTGAGGTTGTTCTTGGGGTTGTCTTGAGGTTATCCTTGAGGCTGGATCCCCACCTGGGGGAAGCCCAGCAGGGGTGTCCCCTGGGGGATCCCCCCAACCCTACCTCACCCTGTGGTCAGGGCACCTGGGTTCACCCTCCTGTGACCAACCCCATCAGCAGAGTCATGAGGGAAATACCTGATGCCAGTTCTTCTGTCCCACAAAGGGCAGGTATTTCAGGGCAAGCCCACCTCTAATTAATAGCAGGATTTGTTTAAAGGAATCAATGTCTGTCCTTGACCTCAAGGCACAATTGAAGCTATTACTGTAGCACCAGACCTGAAATGAGCTGTGATACATGAGAGGCAAACCACTGATATCGAACCCAGCAACGCAGAGGAGAATCTGTTATTCCATCCAAGGAAAGCTGTGTGGTTGTATTTAAATACTCCAGCTGCCAAAGGCTGCAAGGGAGGACTTTTCCGTGGCTAATTTACTGAGGAGAGTGGGGGAGGCTGAGGCAGGGCACAGCATCTCTCCCAGGCAGAAAAAGTTGTTTTGGAGTGAGGAGCTCTGCAGGGATGCACGGAGATATAAATGTGAGAGGGAAAGGCAAAAGGGAGGTAGAAGACACAGTGAAGGTCTGCAGTCCCATCCTAAGGTCTGTGGTGGTGTCACCCCTGTTGTGCAGGGCAGGGGATGTGCCCAAGGCACAATAATCAGTGAAAAAGCAGAGGGTTGGACCTCAATATCCATCAGAGATTCATTTAGGCTGGAAAAGCCCTCTGAGACCATCAAGCCCCACCCTTTACCAGCACTGCCAAGGCCACCACTAACCCATGTCCCCAAGAGGCTTTTGAACACCTCCCCCCAGTGCAGTCAGCACTCAGGGAATGCCTCCAGTGGGAGCAGCAAACCCAGAGCTGTGATAACTGGCTGCAGGCTTGGCCTCACAACGTGCTGCTAATTAGCAGCAAGTTTGGGAGCCTCCTGGAGCACATGGGTAACCAATATCTGGGAGTGATGCAGGGGCTGTCAGTGGTGCTTTTATGTTCAAAAAAGCCTGTACTGTGCTGTGGGTCAATGAGGAGCTGGGAGGGGTGAGGGCTGGTCAATATTTGTGGCCCAAGGTCTGCAGAAATCTCCATAACACAGCACTGGGTTCTGCAGGGACGGGAATGCTGCGAGGAGGCAGCACCACCCCGGGCAGTCACGGGTTTGCTGCACCATAAACATCATCATTAGAGGGGCACCTTTATGCTTTCCTGTTGTTTGTTTGAGAACAAAGAAAAAACACCCAAAAAAGCCAAGTATTAGGAAAAGAAGGAGCTCTGCTGGTGCTGGTTGTGCCCTTGGTCAGTCTGGTTCCCTGAGTGGTTCCTTCAGTCACTGGCATTGTTTCCATGGGTCTGTCCTATATTTTCATGGGCTTGTCCAGGACTTTCCACCCCCCCAGTTCTGTCTAAATTCTTTGTTTGTTTTAATAATTCACTTCTATAATATAGAAAGACTTCTCTTGTTCCCTTTGCACTGCCTGGATGAACTCACTGGTTTCATTAAGGTGGTAGCAAGGGGCACAGGGGCAGTTTCCCTCTCCATGCAAACCTTCCCTCCAGGAATGTTCTCCTGGCTCTGGCTGCTGCACAGCACGAGGGTTTTTCATTTCCAGTCCCAAAGGTAAAGTTGTTAGTGAATGCTTGATCATTCCTCTTTAGTCTAAATTAATTAAACGACACAGTATCTATTGTATGAAACAAATGGGGATCATTTCACAGGGTACAGTGTACACAGCGATTAGAATGTGTGATCTTCCCAGAGAAATATGGGAAAACAATGTCCTCTGCAGGAGCAGGGATGGCACTCCCCTCTCTGCCATATATCTCCCTGTTAGGGGTAGTGCAGTGTAATCCCAGCCCTAATAACCAGCATGACAGATGTGGAATCCAGAGCGATGTAAAGCGCTGTAAGCACCAGCTGCACGCAGCCATCCTTCATCCCAAACATGTGGGAATCTCCAGCATTCCCGTGCCCCTGGCAGCAAACAAAAGCTGCTGGAAGTGCAGCCCATGAGCACCCAAACACTGCTCGTGTCTCCAGTCCCTGTTAAATCACAGCACAATCAGAGCCCCTGCTGACCCCACACCCCAAATTTATTATACATTTATTATAAAGCAAGTCTGGTTTGCTGAGGGTTCCTCCCTGGCTGCCTCCCAGCCAGCACCACAGAATTATGGAATGGTTTGGCTTGGAAGGGAACTTAAAGCTCATCTCATCCCAACCCCTGCCATGGGCAGGGACACCTTCCCCAGACCAGGAGCAACCTGTATCCTTTGAGTATTCCAGAAGAAAAGCCTTTGCACTACTGAGAGCCCACTCAGGAGCACTCCAAACACGCATTTACTGAAAATTCCACTTTTTTTTACAGAAAATACAGGCACCAGCCACAGGAGAGGGGTGACAGTCGCTCTCTGAACCGAGGTTTGTCTTTGGAACAATTATTGAATATTTAGGAAGTGTTGCTGAGGGAGGAGCATCAGCCCAAATTCATCATAAATAATTTTAAGTAGTAAGACCCCAGTCAATAAAACACATGGAGGAGGAGATTTGGAAATTCCTTTGGAAAAGATTTCTCGGAATTATCCCAAGATGTTTCTACTCTGGGCAGGAGCTCCAGGGGTGTTGGGGGTGCAGTGCCCAGAGATGTGCCCAGGACAGGATGCCCTGCACAGCATGGAAGGAACAACTGTTCAATCCTTTGAAAAACAACAACAAAAAGGCATTTTTGGGCTTTAGGACATCAAATTTCCAGCTTTTAGGAGAATAGTTGTTCTCACTGTGCTGCTCTTTGAAATGTTGGGGCACAGTGCTCGCGGGGTCCCCTCATCTACAGGAGTTTGGGGTTCCTGGGTTCTGCTCAGGGTGGAAGGTGTGGGGAGAGGGGTTTTTTTTTGCTAATTCTGTTGGTAACTTTGGGTTTTACAAAATTCCTCAGCTCCTGATAACTGAACTGCTGGTATTTGCTTTCCAAAAGAGCAAATGGGTTTTTTTCCCAGCCACACAGGACTTGGGCTCCTGATACTTGATACAAACCCTGTCCCAGTCAAGCTCTTCAGTTGCCCTGAAGGAAAACAGGAATCTGCAGGGAATGTGGAAAAAGGGAAATCAAACAGAGTACAAAGAAACAAAGAGCCAAATTTTTGGGAGGGATGATGAGCACTCCTGTGCACATCCCCCTGCTCCTGTGCTCCCTGTGTTCATATATTCTTGTTTTGACTCATCCTGTACCTCCAGCTGTGGCAGAAGCTTCTGAGAAAGCAGTTCAAATACAAATTTTATGTTAAAGTGGAGGAATCAACAGAATTATTCAAGTGGTGCAGGAACAGCCTCAGCAAAGCGAGTGTGTGCAGCATTCCAGCTATTGATGCATTATTCCCTGACAGCATTCCTCATCCTTTGAAAGAGCTGAAATGCCTGATTTGGAATGCTCCAGTTTATATAAGAATATTAAATATGCAAAAGCTCTTCCAAATAATAGTTTTGTTAGTCCCTGGTGGGATCACACAGGGATTTGGCACATTGCTCCCGCTGCGGGATCCGCTCCTGCTCCTGCAGCACCCGGCTCCCCTCTCCCTGCAGCTCCCAACCTGACCCTGTGCCCACATCGTGGCTGGAAGGGCTACTTGGTTCCTCATTTGCATAAGAACTTCATTAACAAGTAATTAAGTGGCAGGAGCTGATGGGCCCCAGACCCCTGAGCAGGCAGGGCAGTGGTGGGTGGGCAGCATCCCACCGTGGAGCTTTTCATGGCAGCAGAGACACTTTTCTTGGTGTATTTTCTTCCAATTATCTCTGTGATGCTCCAGAACCACATTTTGTGGGGTTTTTATCCATCCTGCTTTTAAGTAAGAGGGTTTTTGTGGAGGGCCTTGGCCACACATGTTTGGAGTGATGGCACAGAGCCGGGTGGGCTGGGAGAGGGCTCTGGCCATGACTGTCGGGCCATGGCAGGGTGACACCTGGCACGGGGCTGCCACGGGGGTCATTCCATTCTGGAACACATCTAAAACCCCAGGATAAATTCCCAGCAGTTCAGTGGTTGTGTGGGGCACACAGCCTGAATGGAGAAGTGGATTTCCATCAGCCCTGACTCAAGGAACACAAACCCACCTTTAACCCTTGGACTGAGGCAGTGGGAACAGCCCTAACCCACCACCCCACCACCTTGGATCAGCGTTCCCATCCCCAGTTACAAAACCAACTTGAGCTGCCCAATCCCCCCCCAGTCACTGGCACAGGTGCCAGAAGGTGCTGCTGGTGCTGGGCATTGTCCTATTGGCACAGGTTTGGGAAGTTTATAACTTTCTTTTTAGTTCTTAGCTTTGAATCAGGACATGATGCCTTGTGCTCCTTTCCCTAGTCCAGGAGCACTTGCTGGGAGTTCCCACATCCCCCACACCCCCTGGCTGATGTCACACCACACTCCCAGGTCCAGGTCTGCCACTGGAGACGGGCTCAGAGCTGGTATTTGGAGCTGCTCAGTATTCAGTGGCACCACTTTTCTAATGCACATGGATTTAATTCATTTCTGATTGATCCCATAATTACAAAATTTGTTTAAAGCTGTTATATTATCTCCTTATTTGACACAATATGGCACAATTTTGTTATAGTATTGAAAACCAAATAAGACAACTGCAGCTGGTAGCATTTCAAAGAGCTCTTCCCTTTAAGATGAAATCAATCCTGTTTCAAGTTTATTCCCTTGCTTTAGGATTGAGGCTCTAGGGGTGTATTTTGCTGAAAAATGTCTTTTTGATTTTTCAGAAATTCTTTAGATTAATATGCAGCTGTCATTGCAAGGCAAATCCAGCCCTGCTTTCATGTGCCTGCTCTCTCCCCGGGCTGTGGGGAGTGCCCACCCCTGCCGGGAGCTGCCGTGGTGCCCACGGGAATGGCCCCCAGCCCCTGCTGCCCCCTCGCCCCCTGCCCAGCTCTGCCCAGCTCACACCCAGCACCCATTTTTAGGGCAGGGTTAAAGCAGAGCCCCGTGACAATACAGAGAGTTTTGGTCCTTTGTGTGTCCCCTGGTGTATCTTTTGAAAAGTTGTTTAACTTGCAGATCATGTCGGGTAAACTTTCCACCGGAGGCTTCGGAGCAAACAGGAGCTGAGGCGGCCAGTGAAGCCTAAATATTTCTATCAGTGTTTAACCACTTGTTCCTTCAGTCACAGAGTCACACATTGGGTTGGGTTGGAAGAGACCTTAAGGATCATCCCATTCCACCCCCTGCCACGGGCAGGGACACCTTCCACCAGCCCAGGTTGCTCCAAGCCCTGTCCAACCTGGCCTGGGACACTTCAGGGATCCAGGGGCAGCCACAGCTTCTCTGGGCAACCTGTGCCAGGACCTCCCCATCCTCACACCCACACTGGGTGCAATTTCTTCCCAATATCCCATCTAACCCTGCCCTCTGTCACTGGGAAGCCATTCCCCCTTCTCACATACGTGCTCCATAGATACCCCACTTCAATTATGGGACATCCCTGCTATTCAGGAAGGAGCTTTCCCATTTTCTTTCTCTGTTCCATCACTGCAGAGCCCTCTGGGCTGCTGAGGATGGGGATTATCTCAGCCCAGCATGAACCTGCCCAGGGTTTGCCAGGGTGGGCAGAGGAGACCCTGGGCAATGCTGGAGCTCCTGCCTTGCAGGAACCCCTGTGACTGCTCCCGATACCTTGTCTGAAAAAAGGAGATAATCCTATTTTTTTTTTCTTATTCAGTTAAGTAGGAAGAAAGAAGGAGTAGGAAGAAAGAAGGGAAAGGGTTTTTCAAGTGGACTCCTGAGCCTCCCACCCTCTGGTGTTCCTGTGCTGGAGCCCAGCCTGGGCAGGTGAGGCAGCCGTGGAGCGGCGGGACGGCCGCGCTCTGGGAAGGGAACGGTGCCGATTTGGGGGGTTGTGAAGGCTTTAAAGATCCCGAGTCTCTGCACAGGGACAGGAACAGTCTGTTTGCTTGAATCTCGCTTCACAGAGAGCCCCGTTCTCCCATGGCATCTTCAAACACGGCGCTGGCGCAGCGATTGAAACCGCGGCTCCTGCAGGGACGGGACGGGGCGCACATGAAATGTGCTTAGAAGCCTCTCCTGCCGCTGCCTCCCACCATCGATCTCTTTAAAAACAGCATTTCTCTGTTTTCCCTCCTCCCCAAACCCGGCCTCGGCTTCTGCAGGGGCTGGGGGAGCTGGGGGGGCTCCCGGCCCAGGCTCACCCAGCCAGGCCATGGGTGCTGGGGATGCTGGAGGGGGTGAGGGCACTGAGGCTTCTGGGGTGCTCAGGGTGCTGGAGGTATCAGGATGCTGAGGGTACTGAAGTGCTGGGGGTGCTGAGGATACTGGGGTTACTGGGGCGCTGGGGGTACTGGGGTACTGAGGGTGCTCCAAGTCCTGATGGCACTGGGGTGCTGCAGGTTCTGGGGGTACTGGGGCCACTGGGGCCACTGGAGGTACTGGGGTGCTGGGGCCACTGGGGCCACTGGAGGTACTGGGGCCACTGGGGTTGCTGGGGGAACAGCAGAGCAGGGTGTGAGGACACAGGTCTCAGCCCTGCCCCGCTGGTGCCCGAGTCCCTCCTCCCTACCCATCACCTGCACTCAGAGTCTCCTCCCAAAGGTCCCACGATGGGGGGGAGTTCCCACGTGTGTCCAGCCGAGGGTTTTCCAGATGCTGAGCAGCTCCAGCCTGAGCTCAGCCCCCTCCAGAGGTCACTGCACCGGGACACGACCCTTCGGAGCCCGGCTCACCCCGGAGCCGCCCTCGGACCTGCCCCTCACGGGCAGGGATGCAAATGAACGGGTTTGGAGCTTGTTGGATAAATACAATGTTTGTTCTTCCTAATGGATTTCAGCAAGATGTGGTAAATATTAACTCCCAGGTGGGGCAAATGCATAATTCATGAGCAGGCTCAGCCTGCTCTGCCTCACTCCTGATTAACGTGTGCTGGCTTTGGCTGGGGGAGAGTTAATTTTTCTCACAGTGGCTGGGATGGGGCTGTGGTTTGGGTTTGTGCTGGGAGCAGGGCTGGTAACCCAGGGATAACCCAGGGATGTGTGAGCAGGGCTCACACAGCATCAAGGGCTTTTCTGCTCCTCACCCCACCAGTGGGGAGCTGGGGGTGCATGAGCAGCTGGGGACACACAGCCAGGACATCTGACCCCAGGTGACCCCAGGGATATAAAATCTCTAAAATCTCTGCAAGGGAGTTAAGAGTGAATCTGAAAACCTTGGGTGAGTGGTCGAGCTGGGACCAGCTTTGATACCACTTCTGGGGAGAAAGATGGTTTTTGGTAGCTAATTAATCCTCTCCCCTCTGTCTGCATCAGTGTCCCTGTGCAAACCAGCCTGCCCCAAATAACTCCCTGCTTCTCCATTCATCTTCCCAAATCCCAGCTGTAAGTAGGTGTGGGCTTAGGAAAGGGTTAAGAGGTGAAAACCTCCTGCATCGATCCTTAGATTAATGTCATTTAACCCAATTAATTCCAGCCAAGTAAACAGGGTTTAAATTTCTGCTTAAGTGATTTGATAAATATGGGCCTTCACCTCCTTCCCCTTAATTAGATGTCAATCCATGAACACGGAACACCGGCTGATGCCACGGCAAAAACTGCCCCCAGAAGTGATTAGAGCCTCTCTTAAACACTCAACCCGTGCAGGAAATCTGTCTTCCAGCCTATTGGCCTTCTCCTTCTTCCTGGGCATAAATTAACCTCCTGCCCACGTCTCAGCAGCCCCTGTAGCCACAGGCCTTTGGTGGCCACATCTCGATGGAGCTGCTCCATCACCAACCTCGTGCTGACACTGGATTTAAGCCCAAGACTAAGAAGTCAAGGCTGGTGCACTGATTTACCACTTCCCAATTTTTTTCCCTCCCTTGAAGTTGTCTTTGCCTTTGCACCCGTGTGGTGACAGCACAACCAAAAGCCATCTTCCTAAATGAAAGGAGTGACATTCAGCGATGCAATTTAAGACCTGGGTAAGTCAGATGTTAAACACCTTGGGGGTATAATCTCCTTTTAATGTGAGCACAACTCCCATTAACATTAATAGGGGGTTGTACTGCGGCTTCAAAAGGAGAATATGCACCTAAAAGTGCAAATTAGCACTTACAAACTCTATTGATAAATTATTAAAGCACATCATTAAAGCATAGCCACTCCCCCAGATCATTAGAGCAGGTCCCAACCAGCACAGGGGCATGCGCAGAGCTCCCTCATTAAACTGGGACTAAAATGCCACTTAGTCCCCAAAATGAAGCCAGTGTAAATATTGGCTCATCAGCCGCAGCTCCACGCACAGTTTGGAGTTTTAAGAGCTTGAACTTCTCTTCTTCAAATGCAAATGAGCACCAGAAGGTGCTTTTAATGCAGGTCACCGCTTAGAAATCAGTGTTTAAAAGGTAAATGAAAGCTCAAACCTCAGGGTCTGCTGTCACCAGAGCTCTTTGTTGATGTTTGTGTGGCCCCACGACTGGGATAAACCAGCACCTCCCTCCTCTGGGTGCAGGTCTGAATTGCCAGGTCTGCCACAACCCGTGTTCCTCAGACTACTTGCTCCATACAGGATCATGGGGGACACTATAGGATCATGGGGGACACCACAGGATCATGGAATCCCAGACTGGTTTGGGTTGGAAGGACCTTAAAGCTCATCCAGTCCCACCCCCTGCCGTGGGAAGGGACACCTTCCATAGACCAGGTTGCTCCAAACTGGCCTTGGACACTTCCAGGGGTGGGGAGCCTACAACTGGGAAGGAAGGATGCAGGGTATACCTGGAGCACTGGGACTGGGCAGCTATTCCCACTTCCAGCACTAACCCCAACCTCCAACAGCAAGAGAAAGCAAAGCAGGACCAAGAAACCATCCCAATCCTTCCAAACGGTTCCTGTGGCACCCAGATCCTTGGACCTGCCCCAGGAGATCCTGTCAGCCAGGAGAACCTGTGGCTCTTCAATTATTAACTGTCTCTGCCATCTCATCCACATGAATTCCTCCCTTCCAGGACTTTGTACCTCCTGGATATTGCCCTTTTACTCTCCCTTTTGTCACATTAACCAGACCTGGGTGTCTCCAGCTTTCTTCATAATTCCTGGCCCAAAGCTGAGACACTTTTTGGTTGCCCCCCAGAGCCCCTACAGCCCCAGGATGTCTCCTGTTCCACAGGGGGAGCAGAATTGTCGCCAGCAGCCTCAATCAACCTCTCCAAGCTGGAGAGTTACAGGATTACAATTGCTCTGTAACCTGGGGAGGGGATTCAACAGGACATTGTCATCCTTTCCTGAGAGGGATTTGCTCGTCCTGCGATGATTTTTAATGCACTAAAACAGTATTTCCTCCCACTCTTCAATATTCAGATTGAGATGGTTTGTAGTAACTCAGTGACCAACATTCCTAATTTATAGGAGTTGTCTTCGATTTACATCCCTAATTTATAGGGTATTGTCTTCACCCTTCCAGGGATATTTATTTTAATATTCAAAACATGGGTTATTTTTTCATCAAGGTTACATTGCACAGTGTTGTAACCACTATACTGAAACAAACCAGAAACACTAAACCCATTCCTGGGTTAAAAGTAATTACTCAAATTACTTTTGAAAATAAGAGTTATATTATTGTAGCTGCACAAGAAGTAAAGTCAAGAAAGCAGCACATCAGCAGTGGTCCCGAGTTTGAAGTGATGCCAGCTCTTTCTGCTGGTGAGAACTTTGCAGCAGGTGGAGTGAGTGCAAAGAGTCCCAATTTCTGGAGCTAAACAAATGTACAAGTTCAATTGAGGAGGTTAAAACAGAGCAGAAAAACTGTCCTTTATTCCTACGAAGAAAAGCTGTAAAAATAAATATACAAATTCAGTGGAGCAGGTTAAAACAGGTAAACAAAAGTGTCCTTCGTTCCTGTGAAGTAAAACTGTAAAAGCATAAAAAAGGTGTCCAGGAGGTCTTCAAATAAAAATTAAGCACATTTTGGTTTTCAGACTAGTTTAGCTAAAACAATAGCCTTGTGAGTGTGGGGCAGCTGGACCCTGATTCTGGAAGGTCTGGAGGTGGCAGCTCCAGGTGAACTGTGGTTCTGCACACAAAACACCAGGCAGGATGAGCTGGGAACAGGAGAGGCAGAGTGAGATGAAGGGCAGAGTGACACCTCCAGTGATGGCCTATAATGAATTTTTTAAAGTTTTCCAACCAAGAGCAATAAAGGTCAGCTCCCTTCCCCTGAATTCACCTAATACTTTATTAAACCTGATAGAAATGACATGAATACAGCAAAAGAGACAAGTCTGTCTGTGCTTGGCTACTGCTGAAATCAGGGTTGTCAAATCTCTCGCCTCATACTCAGTTTGCTGCTTTTGGCATTGTCTCCAAAAATGGGCATTTTTGTGATGGCAGCTTAAACAAGCAGAACCAGAGGATGGTTAAACAACCTGCAACCTCTCCTTTGCATCTGCTGGAGGATTTGGTTCACCCCAGCCCCTGCCTTGCACCCAGACCTGACTGGTAGCTGCTGTCCAGCCCACAAATCCACAGCCTGTTGCCAAGGAGCAGCTCCCTGTGTTGCACCATGGAAAACACATGGAATGCCATCTCCACCAGCTCCTGCCAGCAGAAGGCTGGGACAAAGGCCAGGAACTGGAGCTTTTCTCCTTGCCCTGCCTGGGGTCTCTTTGGGGACACCCAGAGAGGGGAAACCAGAGAAGGGGTTGGGGCACCATCAGCTGGTGGCTGGTTTAGGTGCTGCTGTGACCGTATTTTCCAGTAAAGTTGAAAATATGGACTTTTGGGCTTGGGTTTTAGCAAATTCAGCTCAGGGCAGGAGGCTCCATGTGAAGTACCTGCCCAGGGACCTCTCCGACAGCCGGGGGTGTCACCAGCAGCCACTGGAGCCCACACCAACCCCCCCTCAGGAACCCAGGCAGCCTCATCCCCATTAAACAAGTTCTAATTATTCCACACATTACACTGAAAACACTCTTTCCTTTTTAAAAATAATTATCCTGAGAAAACACGTTTTATCTCTCTAATAAGAAATCATTAATTAGGAGATGTTGACCCGATGAGCTGTGATAGTTGGGTGGATGATGAACACTGCCTTTAATCAGACCTTTTACAAGCTAGTGGATGTTAACTTGTGGCTGTTAATTATTCACACCTTCAAGTATTCTGGTGGCTGGAATATTTCATGAATGCCCTTCTTTTTCTTTAATAGTGACGTTGGATTTTATGAGGCAGGAATTGCACTTATTAATTTACAGGCATTTTGCACTTCCATGCCAGTCATTTAGCATTAACTCTGTGTTTAAAAATAATAAATGACCCCTGACTCTCTATTGTCTGTCCTAATTAGCATATTGTCTTTTCAAGAGGAAAGCATGTTTTCTCTTCATTAACAGTAATATTACCTCGCAAGACAATCAGGAGGTCCGTGATCCAGAAGCTGCTGTGGACGCCAAATTACCTCCTCTAGCAGGACAAAATCAATTAACACCACCAGGGATGTCATTATTGTCACATTATGTCACGGGATATACTCCAGGGTAAATAAATGATTTGTGGAATTTTTAATGCCGCTGCTGGAAACCCGAGGTGGAGCCACATGGGTGGTGGGACCGGCTGGCCGGGGGTCCCAGAGCCACACGGCCCTGCCCCTCCCCGGGGGCCAAAGTGCTCCTGGTGGCACAAGGAGGGGGAAAAGGTCTGTGGAGCGTGGGTCGGTGGCACTCGTGTCCTGCCACCCTTCAAGGAGCATCACCCAAAGTCACTTGGCAGTGACGGACTGGGCCGGTGCTGGGCAGAGGGGAGGAGGCACACAGAGGGCTCAGGGGACAGAGAGAGATGGTTTTGTCAACAATTTCCCTGCCAGAACTCCGTCCCTGTGTTTGCTGCTCCTTCAGGCACCTCCAGGCTGGTCCTTGGCACATCTTCCCCCCTCACACAACACCCAGCAAATGCTGTTCTTAGAAGTGTCCCCAACTTCTGTATTTTGCCCTGTGTCGGGGGTATTTAATTAAGTCTGCTCTGTCTGACACGATCTGATGTCATTGTACAAGGAGATGTTCTTTGTTAGCAGCGCGCTTAGTTTCAGGCTCCTCTGTGTATTTGAAACCATGGTAACAGAAGAGTAAGCTAAAGCCAATGAGATAATGAGATATTCTCATTGTAATTGTGTTTCATGAGGGCACACGCTCCCATGGGTGGGATCCGGCTGCCTTACAACTGCTCACAGAATTTAAGGGACAGGCACATATTAGCACACTGCTGTTTTCCACAACAGCCACGAAAACACTCCCCACACGGCCTTTGCTGTTGTTTCCAGCGCGTCCCAGCGTGTCCTGGGCGTTTGTGTCTCGGTAAATAACGCTGCCAGTAATGACCAGTGTTTTTAAAACCCTCAGAACTTCAAGGAACTTCAGGTTTGAAAGGCATTAATGAGGCTGCGAGGTGCTGGTTTGCATGATAATTGCACTGGGTGCTGGAGGGGAGGGATGGAGGCAGGGGGAGAGGGATGGGGCTAGAACTGCCACAGCCCGGGGTCATTGGGGTGACCAGGGCAGAGCCCCTGTGGAACACAGCCCATGGGGTTCATCCTCCTGCTCCCTGGGAGCGAAATCCAAAAGTTCAGCCATCGTTTTAATTCCAAAACTTTCTGGAGGCTCTGGGGAGGGGAGGTGTTTGTCTTCTCCCGCTAAGAAGGGAGAGAAAACAAAACCCAGGGTGTGGGTTTCGGAGGGCCCTTGGTGAGGTTTTATTCTGCTCCCAGGTGAAGAGGGGCCAGGGAGGCCACGCTTTGAGCCCTTTACTCATCACAGGAACGTGGGGTGGCACACAGAAGAGAAACAGCAAATATAATTTGGGGAATGGAGAGAAACAGATCTGCTTCATGCCCTCATTGTCTTCACCCTATAGTTGTCTCTGTCCTGTGCAACTCCCAGCAAATGCACAATTATGACTTTTCCCCAGAGCACTTCAGTGTGCAGCAGGACCATTTGGGATGGTGAGGATGCACCCATGGAATATGGGATGGTGTCCTGAAAAAAGTCACAAAATATCAGGGAAAATCCATTTTTCCTGGAGCAGAAATAGCGAGGGAGTCCCTGGGAGCAGTGGTGGGGTGATGGATCCTTGTCCAGAGCCTGGAGCTGCTCCAGCACCCAGGGCAGGCACAGGCAGGGGAGCAGCCACAACGTGCTCCACATTGTAGTCAGGGATGATTCTTATTAATGTTATTATTACTGTTACTTCAAAGAGGACACTTCTGATGTGGGGACAGCTGACAAGATAAATTATATCTGTTGTCAGCTGCATGTATAGACCTTTGTGAGATTTTAATTAAAAACAGGCTCCCAGTCAGCCTCTTGTGCATCTTCACCAAGGCTGGGGCTGCCAGCACTGGCACCCACACGGCCACCACCCCATTCCAGCTCCTTCCCACACCACAGGGATTTTGGGTTTCACTCCTGCACATCAAGAATTAGTACCTGTATTTGTCTGAGGTGAAACAAGACCGTGAAATGCAGTATTTTAGACATGATGGGCACCACTTCTGGGAGCATTTCCCATTGAAAGTTCCTGAAAATCCTCATCAAAATGGACATAATCAGACATAAAGATCATCCAGTCCCACCCCCTGCTGTGGGCAGGGACACCATCCCCTAGATCAGGTTGTTCCAAACGCTGTCCAGCCTGGCCTCAGATTTTGTTGATCCCATAGTAACCCCTGTGGGACACTGCAAGGACTTTGTAGATTCATGGATTTAACCATGCCCAGGGTAACCAATACCCCATCAGGGGTTTTGCCCTTCCATTGTAGGAGCCTCCTGCTCCTTAATCACTTGACAAGCCCCCAGACCCCAGAAACTGCCCCCAAATGCCCAGAGCAGTGCTGAGGAGGAGTTCAGTTCACCTTCACAGCACCATAGCTTCTCATCTCAGCAATTTTTCCCCCCAGTTTGTTGTTACAGCCGCGGGTCCCAGTTCAGCCCTTGTAAAATAAATCTGTTATCAGAGCTTGTGTGTAATTACTGCTAAATGCATGTGGTTTATTTCCAATATCAGCATCCACATTAGGCATCAAAACCACTTCAGATGCAGCTATAACTGCACTTTATGGCTCTGTCATTTACTGAGTCGAAGCAACAAATATTTAATGTGACAGTGACACTAAAACACGGCTCAGCCTGTCCTGTGATCTGCATTTCCACGACGCCACGATGAGCTGCACACACTGACTGGGACACAGCTTGTCTGCTCTGGGAAACCTCTGCTGCTCAGACACGGGGAGCCAAGGCCTGTGTCACCCTGGCAAGGGGAGGACGAATATTTTTGGCTACTCCTGTAAATAAGCAGCTGGGATTAGCCTGGGTTTCAGTGGAAACAGTCACGAGTCAAGATGCTTTTGTAGGTGTTGGGCACAACAGCAGCTCCTGTGATAATCAAAATTTGAGGAGCGTCTCTTGTGAAGGTGCAGCCTTTCTGGGTGCACCTGGATTTTCGTAGCACTCCTTGGCTTTGGTGACTCCTGGCACCAGGGCAGGGACCATACCAAGCCCCAGCTCCTTGGTTCCATCCCTCCTGGCCCAGTGCAAGGACAGGGCAGGTCCTGCACCCGGAGTGACCGTGAACTGCCCTGGAAGGGGACACGACCTTTGGGACGGGCTCATGTGCAACCCAGAAAGTTTATGGGTTTTGCAAGGTTTCAGGAGTTCTAGGGGGTTTTATGAGATTGGGTCCAAGTTCCTCCAAACTTCAAAGGTACCTGAGGGCACTGGGGTTGGGACATGTTCAGAGCATTTCCCGGATCAGCTCGTGCCCCCTGGCAGCGCTGAGCAGGGACTGCACATCACTGCCACCACCCCGAGCCCATGCTGGCAGTCTGCCACTGCTGTCCCCACCTCCCCCAGTGCAGGGGGGAATATCCTCGAGCCCTGAGGTAACGTGGAGCATCTCCTCCTCCCCAGGATCTAAGAGGTGGGCGAAGCACCCAGAGATGTGGAGCGGTGGATGGAGGGGATGTGGTCTGCTGTGGTGAAAATCATCCCAAAATTAATGTTATTGGCATGGTTTGGAAAGCTTAATTGCAGCACTGTGGAGGAGGAGTGCTGAAATGACCCACAGCTTGGGCTCCTGGGTGGGCATAAATGTTTCTTGAGCAGCAAAGCAGGAGCAGAAGGACCCTCCATGGTCCAGGTGTGGGGCTGGGATGGTCAGTCCTGCCCTCTGAACCACCCACATCCATCACCCTCCACCAAACCCCAGGCCCTCCCACCTGTGCCAAGGAGGAAGATTATTTTATTTGTTCAATTCTGCCCAGAAAGAAACATGACCCAAATGTGACTGCAACCCCTTCTTTCTCCTTCCCTAACGTGCCCATGCACAGAACAACTGGCCAAGAGCCTCCTCGCAGAATTTACTGCAGCAAAAACTCTGACAGCCTTGTACAGGAAATCGGAGTCGTGTCGTGGCTTTTTTTAATTTAAGCAATACACACAAATCAAGTGTATTTATTAAATCAATGTATAGTCATTTTTACAAGGAAGTGTAATTTAAAAACAGACATAAAAGATTCCTGAAGTAACGATACACATCTCTCTTGGACAAATGTTATTTCAGGGATTTATGATAATCCCTTTTCTGAAAGAAAAACGGAGCTAATTGAAACAAACTTTGTACTTTCTATTAATGCCATTCAAACACAGCCTGTGCTGCCAGTTATAAAGTGACACTGAAAGCTGATGCTGTTCTCAACAACATCACGGCTTCTCAGTTTTATGTACTTTTTAATTTCCTCTGTGGAAAATCTGTTCTTCATAAAAGGGCTGCTAAAAAAATGTGGAAAAAGTTGATTCATTCCATATTTACATTCTTGCTGGTACCTGGAAACGAACCAATTACCGACGTGAGCCAAAAGAGAAGTTAGAAAAGTAATTTAGAAAAGTCATCTTCCGACAGGCTCCGCTTCAGAAGTGCCCTGGGAAAGTTCTGCTCTGATGGCAAACACCTTTCACACTAATAGGATTTGGATCCTCAGCCCCTCACTCGTGCAGCTCGTCTGTGCCACCACTCCAGACCCTCCTGAGCTGGGGGTGGCTCTGGGGAGGGGCCTGGACCCATATCTCAAACCCAAATTCACACTGGAACTGGAAATTCAAATTGCACTGGAACCTGAACATGTTCTCAAGCCAAAACCTGAACAGGAACTCAAATCCAAACCCAAATCCCAAACCAAGCCCTAACCTGAACCTGAACACAACCCAACCCTGAGCCCAAACCCCAGCCAACCTCAAAAATTAATTCAACCCAAACCCAAACCTGAACCCAAGCCCTACCCAACCCCAACCCCAACCCAACACAACTGAACCCTTCCAGAAACCCAAACCCCAAACCAAACTTGAACTTTAACCCAACCCAAATCTCACCCCAAACCCCAGCATCTCCTCAGCCCAGCACATCAGGGCAGGGCTGCCATGGCTGCAGGAGAATGCACTCCCATTTAACCCTCACTACCACCTGCACTAGTTTCACTCACAAAGTAAAAAACCCCAACAATTTATTTCCCCAAAAGACGATGCAGAAGGGGCCTTGCTTGGTTTAAACCTGACCTTTGGCATTGCTGATATCCACCCTGTTGAAGTGATCTCTGGTTTATGGTCACTTTCCCCAGTTCCACCACGAGAGCTGGCAGAGGTGCCTCACCCCAGCTATGGCTGCTGCCACCTCCAGCCTGAGCAGCTCTTCCCTCTTTCCCTCAAAGTTTCACTCAAGCAGATGCAACTTGCTAAAAAAAACCCTCCTCTCTGGAGGGACACTGTTTTTAGCTTCTGTGTCTCCAGTTTGTTGCTCAGTTCTGCAGGAATACCCCTTTTTTCCTAGGACTGGGTTTAATAAAGCCTTGCAGTGGTGTCTGTGCCGTGTGGTCACCCTCGAGGTTCCCTGTGCGGGGCCTGTGCGGCTTCAGCACCGCTGGGGCCGGACAAGGGTTTATTAAATTCTGGTAGAGGAAGGAAAGGAGAAAGTTGAATTTCCAGGGCTAACATGAATTTTATTCTTTTTTTTTTCTTTAAATTTCTGTTGGTTTTTGAGTCTCATTTCAGTCAGCAGTTTGATGGGCACGACGTGGTGCTGCAGCAAATCCAGGACGTGGCACTGCCGGCCCTGCCCTCGCCCAGGGAAAGGGAGAAACCTTGTCCCACTTCTTGCTCCACAGTTGTGGGAGTGTGGATATAATACAATGCAAAGTTTTGCCTCGTGGACTCTGGTCTTCACACCCCATACCTGTAATCTCTGTTTGGGTTTGTTTTGGGGAGGAATTAAACTCGGCATCAGTGCCCGGCAACCCCCTCGGTGCTTCCCTGCCACAGCAACATCTGGAGGATGCAGGGAGGAGCAACCCCCCTCCTTGCAGGTGGGGGTAAAATACTTACAGAGACACTTCCCACGTTCAGGAGAACTGGGAAAGAAAATATTTGATTTTCCTGAAGAGGGAGGGAAAGCCATTCCCTGATCCTGCCCCTGCCCTGGCAGCGGAGCCATCGAGGAGGTTTGTGGTCCCTCACCCAGCCCCTGGTGTGTGGCTTGGGGTGCAAACCCTGGCTCAGAGCCCCCTGGAGATCCCAAGATGCCCATCCAGAGGTGGCTCTGGGCAGGCAGGATTGATCCATTGATCTGGTACCCGATTCCCAGAGATCCCATCACAGCAGCTGCACAATAACCACAGTCACAGGAGATATACGAGCATTGATCTGACACTAATAATCTTCTGCACTTCCACGGGGCTTTTAGGGACTCTCAAGGGTTTCTGGCATTGCTGTTCACATCCATAGCCCTGAAACAGCCACTCCCAGCCCTGGAAGCACCACAGACCTCAGATTTTTAGAGCACCAAAAATTAAAACTGCTTAATATGCAACAGGTTTCTCAGGCTCCCTGCCCCAAATCCTGTTTGTAGATCCAGCCCCTCGTGTTCCTCACAGCAAGCAGTGAATGTGGAAGTTGCTTTGTGGCCTCCAATTAAGTTAGGATTGATTTTATTTTATTTTTCTTTCCTACAGGCAGACTGAAGAAATATCTCCAGTTGAAATTGCTTTAACCCCATTTTAAAGTTTGCACATTTGTACTGGATTTAGCACACAGGCTGTTGGGGTTGCTATTTTAAATTAGCTTAAAAATCAATTGGAAAAAGCAACTTCCATGCACAGCTGCAGAAAACTGTGGGAGCTCCAATATCTGCTCCAAGGATGCATCTGCAACTTCTTAAATATTACGAGAGGTTACATGAAACACTGACTGTGGAGGCTTTAAACTCACTCAGCCAAAATACACCACCATGGCATTCATTAAATATAATACATATATATCTGTCAGTGTTGGGTTAATGGCTGGACTTGATGATATTAGAGGTCTTTCCCAACTTTAAAGATTCTACAATTCTGTATTTTATATATATATAAAATCTATCATATAGATATCATATATAATATATAATATATAATATATAATATATAATATATAATATTCTTAATCTTGCTTTTTCTCCTTCCCTTCTTCTTTTTCTTCCTTGTCTTCTTCTTCTTATCTTCCTTCTTTCCTTTCCCTTTTCCTTTTCCTTTTCCTTTTCCTTTTCCTTTTCCTTTTCCTTTTCCTTTTCCTTTTCCTTTTCCTTTTCCTTTTCTTTTTCCTTTTCCTTTTCCCTCCTTGTAGTAGTATTAGTAGTATTAGTATTTTTTCATGTCCAGCCCTCCCATTCCTCCTTCCCACCTCCTCCTGCCCATTCCCATCAACCAGACTCAGAGCACAAAATGTTCATGTGTCTTTTTGGAGCTTTTCCTGCCTGGTGTTATCCAAGTTTCCAGGAGACAGGGCCCAGGTAATCCGTGGGCTGATATGGCCCTTTGGTATTAGGGCTGAGAGATGAAAAGCTCTAATATGTTTGCAAAATTTAATGGGAGGAGAAAAGCAAACCCTTGGCTAAAGTGGGGAGAGCCACCAGCTCTGCCAGATGTGCAGCTTCTCTCTCCCCCTTGGAATTCCCATCCCAGTGAGGGTGGAGGTTGTCCGTGGGATTTACACGCTGGCTTTTGTTTTGGGGTTGATTTATTTGTGCTGAGGCTGAGCTGAGTTCCTGCAGTGTCTGCTCAGTGCCAGCTGGATGGATGGCTGCTGGTATTTATTGTATTTGCTGTGGGGCCGCTGTTACACACTCGGATATAAAACCATTGACAGGAAATCAATGGGCTCCGTGTAAAATATCTGGACTATAAAGATTTTTCAGCTCTATCAGACACACGGTGTGTTTGCTGTATCTCCAGGCTGTTCCCTTGACATGATCATTGTACTAATTGTCCAAGTATCTGATTTAATTTGCTGTGGGAGCCGAGGAAGGGGCAACAATTTCTACTTAAGGGATTTCAGCTGGAGTTCAGGGAAAGGAAATTCTGTGTGCATAAGCAACCACAGGATAGAATCCCTTCCATAAATTTGACAAGACCAATCCAAGCGCCCCCGGCTGCTTCCCTTTCTGCCCCTGTGCTTAGATGGGATATTGGGGAGAAATCCTTCCCTGGGAGGGTGGGAGGCCCTGGCACAGGTTGCCCAGAGAAGCTGTGGCTGCTCCATCCCTGGAAGTGTCCAAGGCCAGGTTGGACGGGGCTTGGAGCAACCTGGGCCGGTGGAAGGTGTCCCTGCCCATGGCAGGGGTGGCACTGGATGGGCTTTAAGGTCCCTTCCCCCCCAAACCAGTCTGGGATTCTGTGACCCACACAGCGAGGCTGTGGGTGTCTGTGCACTTGGAGGTGCCCGTGTGTGTGGGTGTATCCTGGGATCAGCAGAAGCAGCTTTTAGGGAGCTGTGAGGGGGGTGAGATGCTGCTTTCCCAAGCACATTCCTTGTTTAAACAAACCTTTGGAGCCACGACACCACGTGTCCTGTTTCACTGGACACTGTGGGGCTGGAGCCCAGTTAATAGGAGGTTAATTGTGAAAGCAGTGGCCTGTGATAAAAGAGGGAAGCGTTTCCCCCTCAGAGCAGCCCCGGGCTGGCCACTGACACCTCACTGCGCTGTTTGGAGAGAAAGGAGCAGAACAAGCCCAATATTTCAAACAGCACTCAGGCTGCTCTAATCGCTGCCTGCTAGACCTGCCTCTGGTCACTAATGCATTCAAACATTGCTAATGACACCGGGGGATGACAAGATAAGGACGGGCTGGGAATGAATGACTCCACAAAGGCAACGTGGCAAAAGTAATTATAGACTCTCACGGGCGCCTGGCCCCGCGCGGGCGCCGACGTCGCAGCTCACGTCCCACTCAGACCCCCCCAGATAACCCCTGTGTGGGGCCAGGGCTGCATCACCCCTCTGATTCAGCTCACATTGGCTGCTGCTAACACCAACCAATTTGCAGCGAGGAAATAACTTCCATTCCCCTCGATTAATTAGACAAATTAATTAAAGCGCTCTTTGGTGCCGGGAATCCAGTCCCTATTCAAGACTAGGATGCTGCAGAGATTTCGTTAAATGGTTCAGAGAAGGCTTATTAATCCTGAAATGAATTCTATCAAGCCCTATAAAGCCCCAACTTCAAGTGCATTTGAGGAGAAAAAAGCTTTGCAAATCAGATAGGAAAGCTACAAAAGTGCTGAGTATTATCATAATCTGGGTAGTGTTTAATTTGACACTCTTATGTCAAGATATTAGAAGAGAATGAGCAAATGGCCTGATAAATATGTACTTAAAGAACAACAATCCTTATAATCAGTTAATTTCTATTTATCTTATGATACCCTTTTCCACAGAAACTTGTATTAGAAAATAAATAAGATTACAGGGTAATTCTGAGAGCTCTGGAAACATAAAACACTTGTGTGCCTCTAAAGGCAGAAGTCGTGGTTTATTGTGCAGCTCTTCAATAGCAACATCATCCACACTGTGACATTGGATTGGCTTCTGCAGTGACTGGTGCCATCAAATCCCCCACCAGGGGCATCTTCTCCCTGCAGCCACTCCCCAGTGCCCAGGGACGGGGCCTGATCCCGGCACAGAGAGCTTTGGGATGCATCCCAGCCACATTCCCAGCCAGCTCTGCTGCCAGGCACTGCAGGGATGGGATAGGGAAGGATTGGATAGGGGATGGGAGCGGGATGGGACAGGGACAGGGATGGGAGGAGGGTTTTCACAGCAGTGCATCAGAGATGGTGGTGGGATGAGGATGAGCTGGTGATGCACTGGGGACAAGAAACACCAGGACAGGGATGGGACAGGGACAAGGATGAGCAACAGCCACAGCAATGGGTTGAGCCCAGGCAGGGTTTTAGCCCAGGAGTAGCCACAGAGAGGGATCAGAGCTTGGAGAACAAACTGACTATGACAAGCCTCAGTGATTTCTTCTAGAAACCACGTTGCATTGAGGAACAGAGCCTATGTGAGGCAAATCTTGGACTGTGGGTCTGTGCCTGCTTCAGCACGTGTCTGAGAGGGTTTTAAGGCAAAATTCCTAATCAGAGAGGCCAAAGAACAGCCTTAAAGGCTTCAGGATATGACCCAGGCTAGAAACAATAGCCAGAAGAAATGAGTTTATTATCTGGTCTAAAGGGATTCTATTGACTTGCTGAAAAAAAATAAAAAGTCGTATTGAATATTGAAGTATAACTTTTAAAAACAGAGATGCTGACTCTATAAAAATGTGCTCTCGAGCTGAGACCTTGACTCCAAAGTGTAATCCAGATATTTTTTATAGCCGTGCTATAAATCATCAAAATTAAATGTTTGCATTAACAGCGGCGGGAGAAGCTTATGCAGAGCGTGGGGATGTGTCACCCAGCACAGAGCACGGGAATTCCACAAACCCTGGGATGCTTCTGACCCAGGGAAGGCGGGTGGGTGCTGCAAGCCTCTGTTTCTGTTCGTTTCTCTTTGGGGTTTTCCTCAGTGGGGCAGCTGAGGTGTGGGGGACCCCCCTGATTCTGTGATTCCTGGCACATCTTCCCGTAGGACTGCATCCCACACTGCCAGGGATGGGTGCTACAGGGATGAGGTGGAGGAGCAGGATGGTGAGGGGCTGCCCAGGCTGGAAAGTGAGGGTGAAAAGGTAAATGAGGGGGTTTCCCCCACTTCACATAGTGAGCACCAGGCTGGCAGCCACCAGCCCTGGGCTCTGCCTTTCTGAGCTGTTTCTCATCAGCAGTCATTGGAGTAACACCATCTCTTAACAAGTCACTAACCAGATCCTCCTTGCCAGCCTGGCCCTGAGGTGTTTGCAGCCCTGCCCTGGCTGGAGGAGGGTTTGCAGCTCTGTCCTGCACATGAACCCCTTCCCATGTGCCGCCGAAAACGCTCTCCGGAGCCCGGCCAGCCAACCTGTTAACATCCTCTCCTTCACACTCCCACACCGAGCCAGCTGCTCTGCCTAGCAAAATACAGCTGGAGAGGTTTATAAATAGTAAATTAAGGCTTGCTCCAGCCACTCCAGCTGGGCAGTGTTATAGGAGCCAGTCATTCATCACCGGGGTGTCATCCCTGCCTTGATGTGCTGCCCACCGGCACCGCGCCGGGCGGGCCAGGCCAGACTCACCTCACGGGGCTCAGCTCCTAATTCAGTGCCTAAACCTTTGCTCAGAATTAATTTTGCCAATGTAATCTAACTGGCCAGGCAAGTGTGGGTGGCAGATCACTCGCAGAGGCTGAAGTACATCCTTCCCAGGGAGCGGTGGGCACTGCAGGTTCCCAGGAACCCTCTCTGCCCCCAGTTCCCCACTGAGGGGGTGTT
This sequence comes from Pachyramphus minor, assembly GCA_013397135.1. Taxonomy (NCBI): domain Eukaryota; kingdom Metazoa; phylum Chordata; class Aves; order Passeriformes; family Tyrannidae; genus Pachyramphus; species Pachyramphus minor. The sequence continues at coordinate 372,691 of VYXB01000457.1, read as the reverse complement.
TGGGGCTGATCCACTGCACCTGAGCAAGCTCCATCTCCCTGGGCAGGAGGGGATGGAGAGATGAGCCCAGACATCTGACACATCCTCCTGCTGTGACTTTGCTGCAGGGAGAGGGGAGAGAGGGCTCAGTCCCTCCATCTGGCATGTGCATCAGCCAAGGGTCTCCTGGGGGTGTATCCATATCAAAACTCAATTAGGAAATGAGACCTGGATGTGAAGGACTATTGTATTTCAAGTATTTTTATAATTAAATCTGAGAAGGTGGAACAGGGTATTTATGAAGGGCCTTCAGAGAACGTTTCCTTGTGCATAGAGGAAAGGGGTGTGGAAAAGTTTATTTTATGTGTGGCTACATTATTTTCACAGAGCATAATAGGAAAAAGGTCTCTTAGGGGTCAGGATCCCAAATGCACATCATCACCATCATCACCATCACCGTTCACTGCTGCTGGTTAATTGTACAATACTCTACAGTTGCTGACCAGAGATTTCATGCCAGGAGATGATGGGATGAAATGGGGACCCTCAACCCCACCTCACAGTGCAAACCTCACAGGGCAGGCTCTGATGGAATTGCTTCTGGAATGACTTGGAATCACAGAATCCCAGAATGGCTTGGGTTGGAAGGGATCTTAAAGCTCACCTTGTTCCACCCCTGCCATGGGCAGGGACACCTTCCACCAGCCCAGGTTGCTCCAACCTGGCCTTGGACACTTCCAGGGATCCAGGGGCAGCCACAGCTTCTCTGGGCAACCTGTCCCAGAGCCTCCCCATCCTCACAGCCAAGAATTCCTTCCTAATGTCTAAACTACATCTCTCCTCCTTTAGTTTTTAACCATTCCCCTTGTCCTGCCACTGTCTGCCCATGTAAAAAGTCGTTCTCCCTCTTTTTTTAAGCCCCCTTTGAGTACTGGCAACTGTGAGGCTTCAGCTTTGTGCTGCTCCCCTTGAAGTCCTGCAATCAGAGAAAGTTATTCCTTTTCCACAGCCCTGACTGAATTATTTCCCACTTGCAGAGCTGCTACTTACAGGATATAATCATGAGCACAGTAAATCATTGCGCCGTGTCAAACTGCAAGTGGTTTTGGAGTTAGATCTGGAGTTTAAATCTACGCCTGACTGTGTATTTTATCTCAAATGTACTTTTTAATTTGTCCATCTGAAATTATTCTAAATTTAAGGGGTATCCAGCAAGAAGAGGGAAAGTTATTCCGAGTAGCTGTGGTTATTTTTCTGCCTAAGTCTCTGCAAGAAATCTCAGCCCAGCGCTGGAGCTGATTCAGGACTTGGCATCCTGTCCCTGCAGACACAAACTCTCCTCTGCTCTGCCTGTGTGAGAAAACGAAGTGTACAAACAGAGTTTTCATCTGCAATTAGCATTTTCTGTTGTTCACACAGATATATTTAATCCCCATCATGATTTAAATATTTTTTGTAAATCCACTTCCGTTAAAAAGCCGGTGTGTTGGATACTGTTCACCAGACGAGTGGGTGTTTAATGTTCCCCGTGGCAGGTGAGTATTGGATGTGCAGGTGCCACCTCCTCTGGTGGCTCCGTGTGGGGACACTGGTGTCAGTGTGAGCAGTGGGAGGGGATGGAGGGGGACAATGCCCTCAGCCCTGTCCTTGAGGCTCCCCTTGCCGGGTGCCCCGGGCGGGGGATAAGGAGGACTTGGCCGGGCTGATGCAGACACAGAACAATCCAGGCCCCAAACCAAGACGTCTTGGCGGTGTCTCGGCTGCTCCCCGGAGCTCCCCGCGCTGGCTCCGCCGTCATCCGGCTGCCAAGGACAAGGAGCTTCGCCGGAGTGACATTCATGCCTCGGAGTTCGCATTGTCTTCAGAAAATAATCTCCCCTTCAGAATTCCCCCGGAGTTTCCCACATGTGGGTCTGCGCTGCAGAGCCAGGGATGGGAAGGCAGCTTTCCCACAGCTGGTGCTCGGCTCTGCTGGCACCAAACCCCGGTGCCGAGGTCTCATCCCACGTCACGGCCCTGGCACCCGCTGGCCAGGGGAACCACAGGTCATGACTTCTGAATTTGCACTTTAGAAAATCACATCGTGTCAGAAGGCGCTGTCTTTAAACCATAAACACCAGAAATAACAATACATGAATACATGATATGTGTCCATGAATACATAATAAAGTTCAGTTCGCCATTATTTATCATGTTACTTAAGATTAAATTGAATTTATAGCGCAAAAGAAAGGACTTCTGTGGGCTTTTTTGAAAAGAATGCAAAATCTGTCATGCCGTTCACAAAGCATTTGTATTAGCACCAGTGTATACAGATTAATTTATTTATTGTCGTTAAATTATCGCTGCTTCCCATTGTTCCTCCATCCTCGGGGACAAGCCTCGTTCTTTCATGTATTTTTTAAGAACTAAAGAGTCACATGGACAAATGATGTGTTAAAGAGTCACAGTGGCTTTGGTTGTCTTTGGTTTTGGAGAGCTGGAGTAGCAAGAGTTGGAGGAGGCAGCCACGGTGGGATGGGCATTGGCATTGACATCAGTGTTGGTGTTGATTTGGTGTTGGTGTTGGTGTTTGTGTGCTGGGGCAGGGCCCAGGAAGAAGGGAGGCATCAAAGCAGAGAACCTCTCCAATGAGAACTGGACTGTCTTTGGAGGCAGACTGGCAGCAAAGCTTGGTCCCCATTAGCACACACCTCTGAAATCCTGGAAATTCATGTGTTTGAGCACCCGCTGCCTTTTGTGCCCTGCACACAAACATTGTGCAGGTGTCAACCAGGGGCTGCACACTGGGACTCCCCCTCCCCGTGCAGAATGAGGAGCAAATGCCAGCACCAGCCTTCCCCCGCCCGGCTCTGCCTTATCGCCGCCGTTTGTGCGCTGGCCCAAAATAATCATTTGTGAATAGAGCCCTAATTACATTATGGCTAATCCATTTTCCTCTCTGAAGCTGGTAGTCAACAGTTTATTCTCTCACCTCAGAGATGAAACCGAATGTCAGTTTTCGAGATAACATTGACATGAACTTATGTATCAGGCAAGTAGACAAATACCATTATAATCATTTATAATCCTTTAAAGCTGTGACTGAGAAGTGGCATTTGGACTGGATTTAAACTTGGCGTTGTCCATGCAGAAGATTAACCGCTCCATAAGACTTTGATTTCTGAACATTGCCCATTAGAGAGTTTTGACATAGGAAATTGAAGTATTATATATAGTTTTAACGTGGTTAACAGAGTCTGACACAAACAATAACATTCCAACTCCAGTTAATTCTTTCGCATCCCATTTACAGCAGGGAAAACTCCGCTGGCGTCCAAAAAGCACCCCAGTAGGACTTTGAAGATTATTCCTGCTGGATGGGAATTGCACATCCCGAGTTCATTTCTGCTCTTGCCGATCGCTATCGGTGCTCTCCAGGAGCTGCTCTGCCTCAGCCAAGGAGCTCTTTGTGCAACAGACCCAAGCCCAAGAAATCCCAGAATCCCAGAATCCCAGAGGTTGGAAAAGCCCTCTAAGGTCATGGAGTCCAGCTGTTCCCCCAGCACGGCCAAGGCCACCACTAACCCATGTCCCCAGTGTCACAAGGCCTTTAAATCCCTCTGGGGGTAGTGACTGCATCACGGCTCTGGTCAGACTGTTCTAGGGCTGGACAACCCTTTCCTTGGAAATTTTCCCTAATATCCAACCTAAACCTCCTCTGGCACAACCTGAAGCCATTTCCTCTTGTCCTGTCACTTGTTACTTGGGAGAAGAGCCCGACATTGGATTTTCCTGTTGTTTTTTGTGATAAAACTACAAGTTACAAACATCACCAGGGCAGGGGTGAAGAGCCAAAGCCCAGCAGGGAACGGTGCTGTGGCCCTGCAAGTGCAGAGCTGGATGTTCCCAGGCTGCAGCCGCTCCAGGGAAATCAAACACCAGGATCACACTGACAGCTTCCAGTAGGAAATTAGTGATTAGTGTTTAACACTTTTTATTGCCACATCAGAAGCAGCTTAGGAAGGATATAAAGGAAATGTCAGTGCTGGTTCCTGCTGGAGGAAGAGGAGGCAAAAGGAAGGGTGGCCAAGGGAGAGGAGGGAATGCTCAGGTGGTCTGTTCAAAAGTTCTCCAAGGCACAGGAATATGCCAGGCTGCTTTTGGCTTTTGGTGTGGGCTGGGCAGGGGCCTGCCCACTCCAACCTCTGGGAAGCTTAAGGTGCTTTCCATGAGGAGTTCACAATTTCCAGGATTGTGCCCCTGTTGGAAGCCTCTCCTTTTGCTGAAGGGAGGGAGGTGAGTGACTTCAGGCAGGCCCCAGGTGTGCAGAGTGCCCAGCCCTGGTCAGACAGGGTTGTTTGGGGCTCTGGAGGAGGTGAGGGCTGCATGACCCACCCAGGGCTGTGGGTGCCCCCACCCCATGTTCCCCCCCGGGTCCCCAGCCCGGAGAACAGGGTGTCTGTTGGAGGCACATTCCAGCCCATGCAAACAGCTTGCTGTCATCTGGGTTCAATCTCAGGATAAATGGGCTCCAGAAGGTTTGGAATATTTGTATAAGACCGCAACGCTTCTTATCAAAACATTTCCCATTATTATTTTCCAGTCTTTCCTCCGTCCCCAGCTACCTCCTCCTTCCCTTTGGTGCCCTGCCGTGCCCCAGCCATTAGCAGTGCTATCATTTTTTCTCTCCATATGGGAAGTAGAAGAGAGCCTTCCCCTAAAGAGGGCAGCCCCAGCCTCCCCGGGGCTCTCACCCCATCCTCCATCTGCGGTCACACAAGTGTTTCCTCCGGGGCATTATCACTGCAAATGGAAGAATGTGAACACGCCGGGCTCATTTGTTCTGTGTGTTTAATTTCTGCGTGGGTTTGTGTAAGTACTTATCGTCTTCTCCTTGGAAGATAATCGAAGACAAATGTGCAGGCGAGAGGCAGGTTTAACAAATGGAGCTGCCTCCCAAAAACGGGCTCCGCGAAATAAATCGGGACGCAGGAGCAGCGCCGGTGAGAACGGGGGGATCCCAGGGAGCACAGAAAGTTATGAATGCAGCTAAAATCATCATCAGTATTCATACAGCCCAGACAAAACATCTCATATTGGAGCTGCTCATAAATCAGAGAGAGAAGAGCGGGGAAAAGGGAAGAGGTGAAGAGAAAGGGGAAGATATAAAGGAAGAAAGAGCTGGGGGATGAAGGGATGGCGAGGGGGGACTCGGCTCATTCAGGGTAACATCTGCTGGGTCTGAAGTGGAACCACCTGTTAGTTTATTAAACTGTGCAATTAATTTCTGTGGAGGGCAGGGAACACCATATCTCATCAAAAATCTCCTCTTTGAGTCCTGTTCTCCAAAAGTGAGCTGAGGAAAACTGGCTGCACGTGCCAGGGGTGCAGGGCACCAGTGTTGTCACATGGAATGATGGGGACTCCACCCCTGCCCCGGGCAGCTGTGTCAGGGCTGGACAGCCCTTTCCATGAAGAAATTTTCCCTGATATTCAGCCTAAACCTCCCCTGGTGCAACCTGAGGCCATTTCCCCTTGTCCTGCCCCTTGTTCCCTGGGAGCAGAGCCCGACCCTCCCCAGCTCTCCCCTCCTTTGGATGGAGGGTGGGGATGACAGAGCATCTCCACAAGGGACCTCATCATCCAGACCATGCAAACGGGGGCTGCAAACAGCTGCTCAAACACATCCCAAAAGTTTGTCTCCAAAGTGCAAACAGCCCCACAGCAGCAGGGGAAAGGCTTGTGCAGGAGAGACTCCATCCCAGCCTCTTGCAGCCCTGACCTACAGCCCTTATCCATGTCAGAACACTTGAATTTTTCATTATCAAAAAAAAGCCCAAAGATTTTCAATACTTTATTTTGGGCATCTCTTTTGGAACATGCCTGAATGGCTCCTTCCTGCAAGTGCCCATCAAAGGAGGGACTGGAGTCCTTGATGGGGGACATGAGCAGGACTGGGCTCCAATTAAGTGTGATGCTCTCCAGATTTGGTTCCAGTTATTGTCTTCCTTTGGCATGACCGGCCAGAGCACTTGAATTGGAAAGGCCCCAGAGTCTTCAGTCTCCTAAAATATTTTCAATAATGCTGAGAGCAATTTTCCTTAGAGCATGTAAGGATTTCAGCAGAGGAGCCAACTTTCCCAGAGGAATGATCCAATTACAGGGACTGGATGCTCTTGTCAATCTCTCCCTCAGGGACGTGGAAAATCAAAATGATGATTTATTTTTTTTAATGTGACAGGGAGCGTAAAGGCAGAAATCTGAAGCGCGCTGTTATCTCCCCACGCACCCCCCGCTCCCTCTCCTCGTGCTCTTAGCTAAAAATACCCAATGGTTTGAGGCAGAACCTCCTTAAATTCTGCTCTAATGACAGCACCAGCAGGACCCAGCCCTGGGAGCAGCTCTGAATTATGAGTTTTTAATGGTGACCTTTGCATGTAAAAATGGAGTCAGGATTGCTCCGGTTCTCGCTAATGCAGCGAGGGGAATGCGGTTTGAACCCCGCGGTTTGTGTTCGGGGACAAAGGCGGGGAAAGGCACCAGCAGTGCCCCCAGAGCTAAAAATAGGCCCTGCAGGGTGAGGGCACTGGAGGAGCTGGTGGTTGGGAGGGGACAAGGCAGCAGGGAATCTATTGAGCCTCTGCGTGGGATGCTGCAGGTGATGGCCCCGAGATGCCAACCATGTCCGTGCCAACTGGGATGAGACCCTGACCCCAACACCCCCCACAGGCCCCTCATCCTGCCCACACCATCCCTCAGTGTGCACCCTGGGGGGGTGTAGCAGTGTTTGGGGTGCAGGGGTCGGGGTGCAGGGCTGGAGCAGTGTTTGGGGTACAGGAGATTGAGGTGCAGGGCTGGAGCAGTGTTGGGGTGCAGGGGTCGGGGTGTAGGGGTGTAGCAGAGTTTGGGGTGTCGGGGTCGGGGTGCAGGGCTGGAGCAGTGTTTGGGGTGCAGGAGGTTGAGGTGCAGGGCTGGAGCAGTGTTGGGGTGCAGGGGTCGGGGTGTAGGGGTGTACCAGTGTTTGGGGTGCAGGGGTCAGGGTGCAGGGCTGTAGCAGTGTTTGGGGTGCAGGGGTCAGGGTGCAGGGCTGTAGCTGTGTCTGTTGGGGTGTAGCTGTGTCATTTCCCAACCCCAGGGTGCTGGGAGCATTGTGCTGGGAGGAAGGAGCTGCCTTTGTCTGGTGGGCAGCGGGGGGCCTTTGTCCCCAGGGGGCTGCCGAGATCAAGGGTGGGCAGTGGGATCTGGAGCCTCCACGCGTCGCCTGCTCCCCCTTAGAAGTTGTTGTTGCCATGGGGTCTATTGTTGGCAGCTTTCCCCTGGTGCTTTACATCCTGCACCTTTCTTTTCACAGGGTGAACAATAACACAAACTCTTTTTGCTGCTACAGTTGCCTTTTCACTTTCCCCCCCTCCCCTTGCAACCCATTGTGAGGGATCACTCTAAAGAACCACACAATTCTTTGGGAGATCCCCCCCCCAGCTCCCACCATGCTGCTCACAGGGTTATTCTGCCCCAAAAGCCCAGGGAAATCTGCATATCTGGGGCCTGTATTAATTACCCAACGTGACATCTCTACCTCTGCAAAGCCTGCTCCTGGCTAATGAAGCTGTCAGGGCAGGCACGCTGCCGATGCCTCCCTGCCGTGGGCTCTGGCCCATGGCCAGCGCTGCTCCCGCTATTCCCAACCCAAGAGTGATCCCAGGAGCAGGATCCAGCCCTGGCACCTCCCAGAATCACCACAGCACATTCATCTCCCAGCTCTTCTGGATCATCTCTGCAAAAAAACAGGCTGGAAATGAAACCCCTTTGGGGTCTGTTGATTCCGTGAGGTTGAACCTGCAATGGGAGGAACCAAAGAACCTTGATCCTTCCAGGGTGTGACCTCACACCCCTGCAGATCCTCTATGTGCTTCTGCAGGGCTCTGGGCAAGTCTCTGTGTATGGAATTAGTTTCATATTGTGCCAGGGATAGGAGCAGGATCCCTGACCTGGGTGCCAGAGGGCACAGGACGGGCAGGTCCCTGCCTGGGGATGGGCAGGATCCACACACCACGGATTTCCTGCGCCCTGTGGTCAGATTCCCATCTCCTTTCCAGCAGCAGGGAAACATCCTGAGGAGTTGGCCCTGCTCCTGGGAAACCTGCCCCTGGCAGTGCCCAATCCCAGCAGCAGGATGCTGCTCTCATCCTCCAGGATCCAGCTTTCATGGAACCCATTGCAAGGGAGAAACAACCCCTCATTCAGAGCAGTTTTCCATGGTGGGACGTGATCTTTGCTGCTGACACAGACCCATCTCCCTCAGCTAAAAACCAAGTTGTGCCATTCCTTAAATGGCAATTTGAAATAAATGTTGAAATAAATGATTTTATTGGTTTGAAAATTCCTAATGACGAGGAGCAGGATCACGCGCCAGATCGTCTGGTTCTTAATGACAAATGTTTTAATTAAAATAATTCTAATTAAATGGATGTCAAAAAAATGTTTCAGTTGGAAACACACTTCACAACCTCACATCACATCCTATCAGGCAACAGAGCTCGTGACAGAACAGAAAATAAACTGAGACCTTTAGGCAAATATTCCTCAAAGAGACAGTGGTAATTCCCAAAGTGCCTGCATGGTGCTGGCTGAGGGTGGTGGGGTGGCAGGGCCAGCTGTCACCTGCACCCCAATGAAAGCCACTCTCAGAGCTTTAGTAATACCAAGACAAAGTGCATTTTTAGGGCTTCAAGTCTCCTGGCTCTCCCCAAACATTAATGAGCATCCAGACCCCACGTGGGCTCCAGGACATGGGAAATCTTCCCTCTCACCCAGCACTCAGGGAATCAGAGTCCAAGGCTTGTTCTCCTCCCACCTGTGGTGGTTTTAAGGATGGGATTTGGATACTTGAGGACATGGAGTTGGGGCTGCCTGCCCTGGCTGCTGCTTCTAGGAAGGGAAAGAAATGTCAGTGGACTGCTACGTGGGTGGAGAGCAGATGCATTTTTACAGGTACCTTTTTCCTTTGGAAAAGTTGGTTCTGGGATTGTAGAGTCATCCAATGGTTTGGGTTGGAAGGGACCTTAAAGCTCATCCCATTCCACCATCCTGCCATGGGCAGGGACACCTTCCACCAGCCCAGGTTGCTCCAAGCCCTGTCCAATCCAGCCATGGACACTCCCAGGGATGGGGCAACCACAGCCTCTCTGGGCAGTGGGTGGTCAGTGATGCAGGACAAACATGGGAGAAAAGCACAGCCCGGGGTCCCCACAGCACCCAGGTGCTGCCTGTGGCCAGAAATGCTGCAGGAGGGAACAGTGGGAGTGAGGGACACGAACACCAACATCCCTGGGACAGCTTTGAACTCTGCTCTATGACCCAAAAGTCATCCCAGGAGTATTTTCAGAGGGACCCCCCAGCCCCTCGCAGGTGGACCTGGCAGGAGCCATCCCATGTGCTCCCCCATCCTCTCTCCCACATCCCACCCTGCACAAGGCAAGGCTGCTCCTCCAGCAGGGCCAAACACTGTAATTGGATCTTAATTACACGGCTCTGCGAGAGGTTATTTTTATTTCTTTGTTTGTTAATGCAATTATTTAGCTGCCCTATTTTAGCCTTGACCTTGCAGGAAGAGGGTATTTTCCAGTCAGCATAATGCTTTATCTTTGAAAGCTCCAATCAATAAGGATAATTAATGATGCCTGCTGCAATGATAGCCTCAGCAATCATTATCCCACATTAATCCCTGCAGTCAGCCTGGGGTCAAGGCCATCTAAATCATTCACCTGGGGGTGGAGAAATTCAAATAATTTACCCATTTAAATCCAAGGAAACAAATCCCGCTGTATTTTCCGGAGCTGTTTCAAGCGTTACGCTTGGAGCCTGTTGTGGATGTGGTTCTGCAGGAGCTGTGGATCCTCCTTGCAGGAATCCAGGTGCCCTCATGGTGATGTGCCTTGGGGACATGTCACAATGTGCCACTGGTTTCTCCTGGACCCTGGTTTCCCAGCCAACACCAGTCCCAAACTGGGGACACTGGCTGTGGTGCCATGGGAGCAGGGAGAGGGTTGTGATCCTCTCCCAGGGGCAAAATGTGTCTCCCACCAGCCCCAGGAGGGGGGATTTGTCAGCCTTTGGTGCCACTTCATGCTGGGGATGACTCTGTACCCCAGGGGGACCCCCCACCCAGGGCCTTTTCTGCACCCAAGGGCACCCAGAGAGGGGACAAGGCATCCCCAGGACACCTCCTGGGAGCACAGGTCTCTCCCCAGAGCTCTACCAGCTCCCCAAAACCCTGTCCATGCCTGAGCTCCCCAGGACAGCCCCCTGCATGGCTCCTGTTCCCCCAGCTGCTGCTGCTGCAGGTGTCCATGCCTGCATCCATCCCTGCAGCCCATTCCCAGCTGGGGTGGAGTGGGATGCAGGGAACTGGTGCCAGGTATGAGCACAAACTGCAAACCCACCCATGTATTTTACTCACTTCAGCCTGTCCTTTGCACATTTATGAAGAGTTAGGGCCAGGAACACAGCGGGGATGGTGCTGGAAAGGCCAAGGGAAGCACTGGGCATGTTCCCCATCCCAGCCCTCCGGCAGCTCCGACCATCCTCGGGGCTGGTTCAGCTCCAGTGGCTGCTGTGCCGGGCTTTTTTTAACACTCCCTGTCAAAGGGATGCAGCTTTTTGACATCTCCATGCTAGGAGTGAAGATATCCTTCCCTCTGCTCCCTGCAAAGATAATTTTTGGGATACAGCCAGCACTGGGGTCGCATCCTGATACCTCCCAGGGTTCTCAGTTGGGGCTTTGCCTCCCTGTCACCCCAAGGTGAGGAGGAGGACAGGGATCCCACCCAGCCCTGCCCACTGGCCCCGGCCAAAACACCCACCCAGTGCCCGCTGGGGGGAGAGAGACACCAAGGACTTGGTCAGGAGATGGGAAAACCCACAAAGCCAAGGGCTGGTATTATTAGAGGCAGATTGCAGAGCAATGTCCTTGGCCAAAAAAAATCATCTTTGCTGATAATCAATAAAGTTTTGCTGATCTAAACCTGCTCCTGGTGGCTCTTGTGCATTTGGACAGGTTGTTTGTTGTGATGTCCACCTCGATGTCCCCCACACAGGGACCACCAGCACCAGTGGGGTCTCAGGGCTCTCTGTGCCTCCCCCGGGGTCTCAGCCCAACCTGGGGCCTCCAAATCCCCCAGGGCTGGATGAAGTTTGGGAGACACCCCCAAACGTGTCCCAGTGCTGATCCCTCCACTGAAACAAAGGGGAAATTTGGGTTAGTTTTGATTTATCTCTCCATTATGAACAAGTTTGTGTTTTCACCAAAGTCATTCTCCCTGCCTGCACCGAATTAATTACAGCATATCATTTATATGTGGACATACACAATAAATTACGGCCTAACTATATAATTCTACAGATATAATTAATTACATTAAACATCTACATTTTAAGCCTGCAATTAGATCACCCTGAGAGACAATCCCGTTAGCATTTTTAATAAATACTTGTGTTTGAAGCTGTTTAACAGAGCACCTGATAACTGATATAGCAGTGTTAACATCTGTTCCATTATTTCCAGAGGACGTTAGTTTAACGTAATGCTCCTCACATAAAATATGCATTTGTTCTTGACTGTCAAGTGCCTCTATTATTTTATTAAAAAGTCAAAAAAGAATATAATCAGACTTCATAATTTATGTGTGACATTTTCATTACAGAAAACTTTATGCAAAATTGAATTCTAAAATTTAATTTCCTGTGATGTTTAAATTACTTACTATCTGGCTCCTCTCCAAACATTGTGATCACTCCAGGCCCCATATGAATTCCATTAAGGATATGTTTAGCTGCTGCCAAAATGTATGGGGTATTTTTCTACGTAATTCCAAGAATATGCTCCTTAAATTTATTTTGTGCCAGTTTAAATAGTTTCCCTCATGCAGGAAAGAAACACAAGACATTTTTAACGAGTGTCATGACTTTTTTGTTGTTGTTTCCCTTGGGTTTTGGTGCCCACCCCAGTCCTAACCAGTGGTCCTTCAGTCCCCTTAGCTGGGAATTCCCAGCATCCCAGGGAGACTTGGGATGGAGACCAGGCCTTGGTTGTGATAAGCCAGGATGGAGACCTTGGCTTTCAAGGTGTCCTGCTCACCATATATTTGTGTGCACTGGAAATGCAAATTCAAAATTAAAAATTACCACATGCAAATGAAGGGTAATGAGTGTGTGGCAGGAGGAATATGGTTCGTGCTGCTTCAGTTCCCAAAGCCTGGGTCTCGTGTTCCTTCAGTTCCCAAAGCCTGGGTCTTGTGTTCCTTCAGTTCCCAAAGCCTGGGTCTCGTGTTCCTTCAGTTCCCAAAGCCTGGGCCTTGTGTTCCTTCAGTTCCCAAAGCCTGGGTCTCGTGTTCCTTCAGTTCCCAAAGCCTGGGTCTCATGTTCCTTCAGTTCCCAAAGCCTGGGTCTTGTGTTCCTTCAGTTCCCAAAGCCTGGGTCTCGTGGTGCTTCCACTCCATGTTATCTCCCTGGGAATGTCTTCAGCATCCAGTTAGGGAACAGAAAGCAAAGCTCAGGGCCTGGAGAAGAGCAGGAATTTGGTAGTGTGAGGGGTTTAATGTAACTTGGGGTGTCAGAATCACAGAATCACAGAATATCCTGGGTTGGAAAGGACCCACAAGGACCAAGCCCAGCTCCTGGACCTGCGGCAGTGAAGCTGCAGCGAGGGGTGTGGGAGACCCCAAGGAGGGGCAGGAGGGTGCTCCAACCCCACCAAGAACCACAAGGCATGTGAAATCACCCACTTCCCTCCTCCTTTGGTCCCATCAAGACCAGGGACACCCAGGCCACACCTCTCACCCTGGTCTCCCACCCTCACCCTCCCTGGAACAGTGTCCTCCAGCCGTGTCTGTGGCTGCGGACAACACCAGGTTTGAGGAGAAATATTTGACGAGTGAACCAGGTGCCCCTGCCATCCCTGCAGCTCTCCCAGCTCTTCCTGGCAGCTCTTTCTAAAATCAATCTGCGTTTTGCATGCCCTCATCCACCTGGAGCCAAGGCACTATGAGAGCTGGAGATCGATACATCCGTGCGGACCATCGCTATCGGGTTCGGTCGTTTTCTGAGCAGAGCACGTCAGTAAAACTCAGCTTGCCTGGGTAATACAGCCTGAGCCCATGGATCCTCAGAGAAATTCGGGGAAAACCTGAAGGCAGGCTTTTGGAAATAATTCCTCTTGTCGTTGCCGTGAGGTTCACAGTGTTTCATGTGCTGTGATTGATGGTGATGTAAGAGCTTCCAAAATGAAGGTGCTCTGCCAGGCTTGTGCTTCCCTCCCTTTGTCTGGCATCTGTGAGCAGCAGTCACATCCTGATGCCTGTGTGTGCCTGTGGGAAATGTGAACAGGAATGAAGAGATGGTGGGAAGAGGGGGATGCTTGGAGAGAGCTGTGCCCGTGCCCTTCACAGCTGTCCTTGCTGTGAATCTCGACCAGGGAGCTGAGGACAGTTGTGCACATACCAGAATGTGTCAGGATGTCCCAGCTCATTCCAGTACATCCCAGCTCATCCCAGCACGTCAGGATGTCCCAGCTCATTCCAGTACGTCCCAGCATGTGCCAGGATGTCCTAACTCATTTACAGTACATCTCAGCACATCCCAGCTCATCCTAGAACGTACTAGTTCATCCCAACAAGTGCCAGGATGTTGCAGCTGATCTCAGCACATCCCAGCATGTCCAAGCACATCCCAGCTCCTCCTTGCTCATCCCAGCATGTGCCAGCTGATCCCAGAACATCCTAGCAGCCCCCAGCTCGCTCCAGCTGATCCCAGCTCATTGTCTCTGCAGGGTCATTGAGGACATTCACTGACTCCCAGGCAGGTGTTCTGGAGAAGGAGAGCAAATCCAGAGCAAACCCAAGTGTTTGGATAGAGTGGGGTTTTGTACATTCTGGGGGGTGTAATCCCTTCCCCAAGGACATGGTCCCTGCTCCCTCCACCAGGGCTCCCTTTGGACCTGATCCCATTGCCAGGGTGAAGGGAACACGTGCTGGGTGATGCCAAGGGCAGAGGTGTCACTGCTGGGATGGGCCCATTCCCAGTCCCACACTGCCCAGCTTTCCTTGGGCACTGGTGGGACAAACTGGTGGGTGGGAAACGTCCCAAGTGCTGTTGGGTTTTCCGGTAACCGGATCCAAGCCCGGCCAGTTGTGAGCACAGAGCTAATAAAAGATGCAGCCGGGCCAATGCCGAAGGAAGCCTGGGCAGGAATGGCATGACAGAGCAATATCACAGGAGGTAGGATCCTGCTGAGTCTGGAAGTGCCTGATTTATTTATATTCAGCTAAACTATGCAGAAGGAGAAGATCTCCAGGCCCTACCCTTTCATTGCCTCCCTGTGTGTGGTGTTCACCAGGTACTGATCCTCACCCTGAACCTCTGCCAGTGCCTGGCCCCAGTTAATTCAAACAGCACCAACCCAACATGGATTTTCTCTCTGATACAGTGCAGTTCACAAATTGGATGACGACAAAAGAGATAATTCATTGCCACTATCTTAATTTATTTATTATTGAACTCTTTATTAACCTGTCTTTATTCACTGCCCACTCATCTTTAAGGGGTTTATAGTAAAAGGATTAATTTATTCCTGTGTGTGAGATGGTACCTTTAGAATGTGCAGATGTTAATTGGAGTGCTCAGAGTCTTTGCTTAAGGGTGAAACACTAAGTGAAGGTAAAGCACATTCTCATTCTGCAGAGCTGCTTCTCTCAAAATCCGCTTCCAATTCCAGGAGCAGTGGCAGGTCAGACCTCCTTGCCTGGATGGGTCGTGCATTTATATGAAGGCCAGATTACTGCATTGGGAGCCAATTTCCAACCCTAAATGGATCAGAGCTGTTTAGAAGTTTGGAATAAATATGGAGAAGTGGGTATGGAGGGTTCTCACCATTCCCTTATGGTCTTCATAGAACAGAATCATAAAATATCCTGACCTGGGAAGCACTCACAAAGATCATCAGTCCAACTCCTGTCTCTGCACAGACACCCCAACAATCCCACCCTGTCCCTCAGAGCGTTGTCCAAACCCTCCTGGAGCTCTGGTCAGTGCCAATCACCCTCTGGGGGAAGAACCTTCTCCTGAGATCCAATCTGACCCTGCCCTGGCACAGCTCCAGCTGTTCCTCATGTCCTGTCACTGGTCTCAGAGAGCAGAAGTCGGTGCCTCATGTTGGGTGATCAGTGCTGTTGGTGGGTGATGGAGCACCTGACACCCACGAGAAGATGTTCTCTGGCAGGTAGTGGTTTTTGGCTTTGAGCTGCCCTTTGCCACTTTGTAGCCAGTGCTGGTGCCTGGCAGAGGTGAGTTTTGGGGAGGATGAGGCAGCACCAGGGCAGGATGGGTATTTACAGCAAAAAACTTGAGTTAAACAACGGGCATCTCCAGTGCAGGCAGTAAAAATAGTAACGTGGGGATGCTGGGGGGGGGGGCGTAATAAGAAACACATTGGGATGGAAATAACTTAATTCTGTCACAAACACCAGCTTAATGTATGCCCTTAAAGTCGGAGCCATATAGGTTTCCCTGCAACATCCGCCCGTATCGGGAGGATCTGCTCCAGCCAGACACTCTGGTGCCTCGCGCCCCGCGCTCGCAGCGCTGCACCGCACCAGCAGCATGTTCTAATGAGCCATTTTCCTATTTATCTACTGTCACTGCTTCCCCGGCAGCCCTGTGCCCGTCCTGTCCAGTAAAACCCATTATCTCTATTAGGCCGCCGATTGCCGGCTCCCTAATTGCTGGAGCACACTCCTGCTCCCGCTGATAGATTACCCCGGGCTAACAGCCCCCGCGCCGATTCCCCAGCGCCCCGCTCCCAGCCAAGCCCCAGCTATTGGCTTCTGCTTTCAGGAATAAATCCTGACCTATCAATATATAATAGGGCTTAATAATCAACAGCTCTAGACGTTGTCTGCTCGGGAGGGCTCCGCAGCGCCGAGCAGTTTTTCTCCGCTATAATTAGCAGCAGTCGGAGCCCGTGTGTGAGACTGTCCGGGCTGTGCAGGAACGAGAGCAGGTTTCATGCACGTTCAAACGTGCTTTAATCGCCTGCTCTGACTGTCTCGATAATGTGCAGGGGTGTAAGAAAGTCCAGCTGGCCTCGGAACGTGTGGGAAACATAAATACTGTGCCGGGCGGCTCTGGAGGGAGCTCTGCCCTCGCCGCTGCGGAGGTGCCTTATTCCTGATAGCGCAGGAGCCGTCGTGGGAGAAATTCGTGAGGGGATCAAGGCCAGCTTGGATGGGGCAGGAAGGTGTCCCTGTCCATGGCAGGGGGTGCAACTCGTTGATCTTTAAGGTCCCTTCCAACCCAAACCATTCTGTGATTGTGATTCTACACTCAGCTTGGGGGTTTTGATAGGAGGGGCTCTGCATCCACCTTAGGAGGGGCTTTACATCCACCTTAGGAGGGGCTTTACATCCACTTTAGGAGGGGCTTTACATCCACTTTAGGAGGGGCTTTACATCCACTTTAGGAGGGGCTTGGCAGCCAGGAGCAGAGAGGATGCTGTTGGAAAACCTCCCCATCCACATACATCGGGTAAAGTAGCTGTGCTCAGCCCCACCAGCCACGCAAGGCGAGGAAGGGAAGGTGCCCCAAAACAAGGCAGTAAAGCCGTAAAGTTAATGAGGAACCCGTGTACTTTTTTACAGTATAACCCTTTACAACCCCCTCCTCGGGAGCCAGGCTTTCAGGGTAACACAGTGAACGCCATAAAATGGATGTTTAATGTAGCTGGGGGCCAAGAAAAACATTGTATAATTGTAGTAAGCAGCTTGCTAAGTAAAATGATAGCTTTTAAAGGATGAAATATAGCGGAGGCTTGCAGGGCTGCACAGGCTCCAGCTTCACATTTTCTCAACAGCAGTCGCTTCATTTCACTTACAAATGTATCTCTGGGAAGATTTGGGACAAATATCTCTGGGCTTGGAAATCAGATGCTAACTAGGTCTGCTCTCTGTGAATAAATGACCTGGTACCCTCAGCCCTCGCCTCGCTCCTCAGCCACGCCTGCTTGTGCCAAATTTGTTTGATTTCCATCCCTTTTATGCAAACAGGAGCTGCTCTGCTGTGTCCCAGCACGGCTGAGGTGCACTGGAGCAGTGGGGGATGCTCACCAGAAGAACCACCCCAGCTCTGCACCCACCCTTGAATTTGGCTGGGGGCTCTTGGGGGTTCCCTGGCCCCTCCCAACCCTCCTGGTCCCACCACAACCACAGTCCCACTGCTGCCCAGCCCTGTGGGATGTGGTTTGGGCTGGGATTCTGAGGGAAAGGGGCACAGGGAGAGGGGCTCCCTTTGGTTTGGATTGGAGTGGTTGATGGAGTTGGAGTCTCCCCTGTCTCCAAACACTCCAGGCTGACAGTTGCCATTGCACTTCTGTAAATTCAAATAAAAGGGTGACCATGGCTTAGCTGTGCTTTATAATACACAGGTTAATATATATTGTGAATAATGTATGCCCTCGTGAGGTGGGAAGGGGAGGGCACTGCTGGGGATTGGTGTTTCCTGTTGAGCATCTCCCCCCCTGCCCCAGCTGTTCCCTCTCCACAGTGTTGTCACATCACGATGCCCATCCTGGGCCATGCTCCAGGGTCAGCAGCTTCTGCTGGAAAAACTATTCACCTTTCATGGGATATTCCACATTAAAAGGTGAGGAGAATGCTACTGGCAAGCCCTGTCTGAGTGAAACAAGGTGCTGAGCCTTTCTGGTGGCAACCAGAAGGTACCACTGCGAAGAACTCTGACAAAAACCAAAGTCTGATATTAGAGCCACAATATTCTAAATTTTGGCAGAAAAAGTGAATTTCAAGCGCAGAACACCCCCCTTTTGGCTCCTAATTCTGGGGTCTGTTCAAACTGAAGATAAAGACATGCACCTCTGCTTTGTGTATCTCCACATAATGGGAAATTTCAGCAGCAGCAATATTTTAGAAGACAGGAATCGTGAGATATATCACATGTAAATGGACATATCATCTGAGCAAGGCACCATTCATCAATATCACTTTGAAATGCAGTGGATGATCTGATGGGATTATGTAGATCTCAACTATCTATGGGTGAATGAAATTGGGTAACCTTAGCAACCCCAGGTGCGTTCGTGCAGCCATGAATCAACCGTCAGCCCGATGAGCTATGCACAAAATAAAGGAATAATCCCCTGAAATATTCATAACAGTCTGCAGTGTATTCGTTTATAAGGCTCAGCCTGTTATGCATTTTGGAAGCCAGCTTTGAAAAGAACCAACATTAGCATTTACATACCCCACGCTGGCATAAATGCTTATAAATAAAGCCAAGATGAAACACAACCAGCAACTGCAACAACTCCAGGTTCCTTCTCTTAATGGTGGAAAGGGCAGCTCCCACCAAGCAAATACTCCAGCTGGAAGAACTGAACAGAGGAGGATTATTTGGAACAGTTCCTTCCATCATCAGACTGGATAGAAACAAAAGTTACACCCTGTAGTTTCACTTGTGTTAGAATAAATTCATCAAGCTGCTTCAATGCCAGGAAAAAAAAAGGTAGGAAAAAAATCAAAGTCTCCCTTAAAAGCAGATGAAGTCTAGAAAATGTATGGCTTGGGGTATTGTTTATTCAGTTATATGTAAGTATTTTGGATGACCATGAGATACTTTAAATATACACTGCATTGGAGTTGAAAAACAAATAATTACATATGTATTTGCAGAGATTTCCATATGAAATTGCAGAGATTTCCACGTGCATTTGCAGGGATTTCCACGTGCCTGTGCCCATAGGCTCATACCTAGATACACAAAGTGCTTGTGAACCCTCCATCTTTGGTCTCCTCCCCAGTGAAGCACTGAAGTTTTCAAAATTTCCCTGCTTTTCCCACATGGAAAGCCATCCCTTAGTCCTCTCATTGGCTGGAGACCACAGTTCTCAGCCTGAACATTTATTTTTAATTAGTTAATGGCCACTGCACTGACCTGCAGCAGTTGAGAGCTCCCACTCCAAGACAAGCAACCTCTGAGAAACCTGGTTTAGTGGAAGGTGTCCCTGCCCGTGGCAAGGGGTGGAATGAGATGATCCTGAAGGTCCCTTCCAACCCAAATCCCTCTGGGATCCTCTGACAGGACAGGGAAAAGGCAGGGCCTGGCTGGGGTGGTGGGGTCCCCACAGAGCTGCTCCCCAGGTAGGATGCTCAGGCACCTCCAAGCTGCTTCTCCACCTCGGTGCTGCCTGCAGACGTGCCAGGGTTTATTTGGGGTACAATCACAGAATCCTAGAATGGGCTGGGTTGGAAGGGACCTTAAAAATCATCCAGTTCCAACGCTCAAGTTGGAACTCCCCAGTTACAACTGTGAAGTTGGAACAAGGTAGCCAAAGTTTTCCTTAAACCCTGAACACCAGAAGTTACATCAATAATTAAGAATCTCAGCTTTCCCTGAAAATAATTCCTAGTACTTGTGGTCCATGAAAAAACCCCAGACATTTGACTCTTGGGCTTCGATTGCCTCTTGCTCTCCAGGTCCTGAACACTGGAGAACTCGGGTTACAGCTCCCCAGTCCTTCTCAGCATCATGTGCCACGAGGTCGCCTCTGATTTCAGAGCAGGGAACCCCCCATTTATTTATTTTACGATGCTCAAACCCACCCTCGTGCTCGGGCTGGCAAGCTCCGTGCTCTAATTTTTTTATTTCCCAGGCAGCTATTAAAGAATTAGTGTTCCCATAAATGCTTCTCATCCTCATTAAACATTTTCAGGCCGTGCTGCAGAGCTTGGCAGTTGCAGCACCCTGAGAATTGCAGCGGCAGATCTGAGGCAGGAGGCCTTGTTTATTCAAAACCGCCCTCTCCGAAGGCTCTCCCGAACGAGCTGGATTAATTGTTCAGGACCTAGAGCACATGCTTCAGTGAAAATAAATTACTTTATTTCTATTACACCACCGGTGGCTGTGTAACTTAATTTCATTAGCCCGAACCTGTTGAGGGTGTTCAGATTTCCATAGCAGGACGCACTCGAAATGAAAAGGCGCTTTCGATTCTCAATTAACAGAATCGTTCCCTTTCAACTGAAATGAATGTTATTGAAACCAATTAGCATAGACTGGAAAATCTCTCATTAATGAGGGGAGTGTGGGTGAGTAAACAGCAATGAAAAGATGAAATTAGAGAAGAGGCTCTTCTTGTTGGCCTGAATAATTACATGCTTAGTTGCCTAATTGTCTGGTGAAAAGCCTTGCCGTGCTAGTAACAGATTGCCATGTTCATTAGGCTGCAAAAGGCCACCTGCTGCTGAGGCTCATTTTCCTGCAGTCTATATACACGTGTTGCTCCCCGGGGACTGTTATTTGGACACAACACTAGCTGTGAAAAGCAAATGAGCTTGCCAATATGCTGCAATATTGTGTCCTTTATGCCAAGATACAGAAGCTTAATATGTCAAATATAATGAATAAAACCAACCGCGATAACGAAGTTTATGAGGAAAGTGACCTTCCAACACGTCCCGGTGCAGGAGTGCAGGGCCTGGGTGCCGGGCCCTCCGTACAGATGTTCCCTTCTGGCCTGGACTGCTCCAAATTACGGAGCACAAAAGATAAATTACAACCGCCCCGGCCCGAGCGGTTCCTCAGACAATGGCAGAATGAAAGCACACAATGGCAACTGTTAGAATTGGAAACAAATGTGAAATACCGAACGCTAAGAGGGGCTCATGAAGCCCAGCATTGTTCCTCTTTGCTCTGCTGTGGCAATAAACATCAAAGGCAGGAGGCCTCTGCGCCAGCCCTTCCTCAGATCACTCCGTGTCTTGTAACTGCTGGGTTTATGGGTCTTTTAAGCCAGGCTTTACTGAGCGGTGCTGTTTGCAGAGAGGAGCCACCCTGGGCATGGAGGTGGGGGGTTCTCTGCCCTCTGTGAGCCCCTGAACGTGCCGTGGGCTCCCACCTGCCAAGGCTGGGATGGAGGGATGGAGGCTGCTGGAGATGTGGCTGTGGGATGTTCCATGAGCAGGTCCAGAGATGGGAAGGGAGCTGGGAAGGGGCTGGAGCAGCAGGAGCAGCTGAGGGAGCTGGGGGGGCTCAGCCTGGAGAAAAGGAGGCTCAGGGGGGACCTTCTGGCTCTGCAACTCCCTGACAGGAGGGGGGAGCTGGGGGAGGTCGGGCTCTGCTCCCAGGGAACAAGGGGCAGGAGGAGAGGAAATGGCCTCAGCTTGTGCCAGAGGAGGTTTGGGTTGAATATTATGGAAAATTCCTTCCTGGAAGGGGCTGTTCATCCCTGGCACAGCTGCCCAGGGCAGTGGTGGAGTCCCCATCCATGGAGGGATTTAAAGGCCATGTAGATGTGGCACTTGGGGACATGGGTCAGTGGTGGCCTTGACAGTGCTGGGTTAATGGTCAGACTTGATGATCTTGGAGGGCTTTTCCAACCTAAACAATTCCATGATTCTATGATTCCATGTTATGCACTGAGCAGGAGGAAGTGCCAGAGTTCTGCAGGTTGGGCAGAGGTGGCTCCTTGCTTCACAGTCACCAGCAAAGAAATCAGGGATGTGTGGATGTGAATATGGATATGGATATATTTGAGTGTATTACACTACAACAACAACAATTATTGCCCATGTACAGCTGCCCTAATTAACAACAATTGCACTGGGAGGGGGCTCTCAGTTCTGTCCCCCAGCAGCATGCCCGGCCCCGTTGGAGCCTCAGGACAGTGGCACATCCCACCACTTCCAACAGAGCAGCCCTGGCTGTTCCCAGGTTGTGCCAGGGTTGGTGCCACACGGGTTAAACACCCTCAGCCTCAGGGCAGGGCTCGGGTGGCAGCACCGGGGACACAAACACGTCTGCTTGGCCGGGGCTCTGATTGCTTTTTCTTCCAACAAGCCCCCTCATTAATTCCAAGAACGGGAAGATGTGATTAAGAAATGGGTTTTATCATTTTGAAAAATGATAATGGGCCTGGCAAGGAGTGGGAAACAGCCGCGCTGGGCGCTCCCTGTGCCAGCCAGCACAGCTGGTGTTCCAGCGGAGCACCGGGAATGCGGCTCCCAGGGGTGAACCCCAGGGCATCCTTGGGCACTGCTGCTTCATGGCTCTTCCCCCAGGGAGTGGTTGGGCACTGAACTGGCTCCCCAGGGCAGTGGTGACAGCACCAAACCTGTCTGAGTTCAGGAAATGTCTGGACAAGGTTCTCAGGCCCATGGTGGGGGTTTTGGGGTGTCCAGTGTAGGGCCAGGAGCTAGATTTGATGATTCTGATGGGTCCCTTCCAACTCAGCATTCCCAGGGCATCTTTATGTCAATGCTGGGGAAAAATTGATGAACACATAAAAAGAATCCAGAGAATTAATAAACACATAAAAAGATCCAGCTATGAGCCAGGCCAGGAATTGCTGTTTGACTCTCTCACTGAGAAAAACTCTTTTTGAAACCTCCAGCCCCAACACCCGTGAAAATCATGGATTTACATCTGTTCTCCCTTAACTGTGGGGGCTCAGAACTGACACCAGTGGGTCAGTGTTGTGACACTTGTCCTGGAGTGTCTTGATGAAACAGAGCCACTCTCCACCTATGAACAGGCTCCTCCTAAATCCTCCTCCATCCCACGGTGCATTTACAGCTGTACCTGAGGCCATCTGCCCACCTGAGCCACAGGTCTGCATAACATTCCCAAACCAAATGATACTTTCTTCTTATTCCAAATGATTTTTACAGCTTTCTCAGGTTTTATTCCATGGAAAACCCAATGTGATTACATTATTTAGGCCACTTGCCAACTGGTTAAATATAATTGACTAAATTAATTACTAAGATCAGTTTTACAGCAGATTAGGATAATTTATTGGGCAGTTGGTTGTTTTCCTAATAGTCTCACCTGATTGATGGAGAGGGTTGGCTATAAATGTTTTTTTATGGCTGAGGAGCAGCAAACACAAACTTAATCAGGTGTTCCACTCTGGATTGAGTAAAGCCTGTGTACCTTGGGGAACATGAAGGTGTAATTATTTGGAATGCCTGGGGAAATTTTAAGTGGTTAAAGAGGAAAAAGCTCAGGGAGACACATCTTTTTGAAGCAGTTGGCTCAGGAGGCAGCTCCACCTCACCTCTGCTGAGTCTTGGGGTGGTGGGGATGTGGAAAACTGCTGGACCTCAGGATTCACCCCGGGGAGCTTTTAATTTCTACTGTATTGCCCCAGCATGGATAAACTGACACCTTTGGAGACATCAGTCTTAACATCCAATACCTATTTTTGGGGCCAAAATTTATTGTTAGTGGCAAATAAACAGCAGAAAATTGGGAAACAACAACCCAAACTTAATGAAGAAGTTCAGAGGAAGAGGAAACCTTTTCTAGTTCTGCAGTAAGAGCTTCAGAGTTTACATCTCCCATAAAGGTCCCACCTGCAGTGGGGGTGAGGCAAAGGATGCTAATTTGATTGCACTGACTCCTTTTAATGCAAAGAGTGAATTGTTTTCAGACTGCTGATGATTAATGTGGTTATTGATTAGTTGATCAATAGGGCCATGGTGTCTAATTATTGATAATCCTTCCCCAAATGAGAGATCGAGTGTAAGAAGTGCTACTTACAGAGCTCCAAACAGAAAGTGATTCAGTGTGAAGCCTGGTAATTGAAAGTCAAACTAATCCCATAAATTAAATCACAGCAATCCATAACATTTACCTGATAAATCCTTTGGAAAGCTTTATTTAACTCTCAGTGCTCATTGAGGAGGCTGTGGACGGTGTCCCATTTGGGGATGGAAGCCTGGGTTTGGCAGTGCCTTTTATAAATATAAAATTGTAATTTAGTATAATTGTGTAGAATAATGACACTGATTTAAGGCATCTAATCCCACAGGTGATTTGCTACACCTGAATACGTTTTGGGAATTCAAAGAAACTGGTGCCAGTCACGTGTACATCACCTGTGCATCACGTTGTTTGCCAAGCTCTGCCTCCAAGCCCTTTCCCTGTAACCCATTTATATCAGAAATAAATAGGGAAAAGCAGCCTCACTGCTTTTCCCAGGGACTCCTGGCAGCCCCTGCAAGACTTTTCAGGTACTTGGAGGAAACTGAAATAAAAACTGGAATATGTGATGACATATTCTGGTAAGTAAACTTGTCCTACCAATTAAACATCTCAACTTTTAGGTACCTGTTTCATCCCAACAGTGTCTTCTGTAATACTTGACAATCTAATTAGCCCAGGTCTAAGTAAGAGAATCTGATAATTCCAAAAATATTCCACTCCTCGGTCTCTGCAAATGGCCAGGCCGAGGACAGTCAGATCCCTGGGCAGTGTGAATTCTGCCCAGTGCCAGTGGAGCAGGAGCAGGAGATGGTTTTCCATGGCTGGGGATCCCGAGAGGGCTGTGCCAGCACTTCCTGAGTTCTCATTCTGCTGCCTGTCACGCAGCCCCCCTCGAACAAGCTGCAATTTGCTGTTTGTTCCTAATCTGATGTTATGGGTTTTGCCCAAATTGCATTTCAGGAGCTGATATAACAGGAGGCTGCAGCAGCCCCGAGTCGGAGCGGGGGATTTATGAATCCCCGTCAGCGGCTCCCCGGCCCCACAAACCAGCTCATGCAAATCCGTGTAACACCTGAGGTGTGTCACTGTGTGATATTAAGAAATCCATGTGTCAGACAAATCACATTGGACACCAACAATCCCTTCCCTTAATGCCAACTGTCACCTCCCCCTGTACCTCCACCAGCGGCGCCGGCGGCTCTTTCGGATTCTTCTCCTGTTTATTCCAAAGTTTCCACCACTCAGCTCCATGAACAGCTCCTGTTTCTCCTGTTTGGGAACAATCCCTGTGATCCTCCTCAGTTCCTGCTTTCTGGCCCCTCAGCACAGGGCAGAGACCACAGGGTCTCACCCACGGTCAGGTTCAACGTACTGCAAGTTTAATTCTGTCTCAGAGTTTCAAGGCTGAACTGAAGCACTTCCAGGCTCTTTCCTCTTGCCCAGGAGAGCTGTTTTCTGGATGGTTAATTGATGGTGGAAGAGCCAAATGGATCTCCAGAAACTTTCTCCAGTTTCTAAGTAGCAGGGAGGAATCCTAAGCCCATATACACCTATTTTATCCTCCTTTTTTATCATGAGTTGTCGGGGAAAATTCATAACTCCTGCACTAACAACCAGTACAATGATAAGTGTCCCACCTAGAGAGGTGATGAGCACCTTCTGGGGGGCCATGGATGCCCACCCAAGCAGAGGAAATGTTTCATGCAGAGGGCTGATGAATTTGGATGTATTAAAATGTTCTGCCTGGTTTTGGGCTGCATCTCTGCCCAGCTCCGTGAACAGCTTTTCATTTGCCCTCTCCAATTTTTTTCTCCCAGTGGAAAGGAAGGAAAACAAGACAAAATAAACAATATTATCTTTTTTTAAAGAAAGGAGTTTCCCTTTTAAAATCTGCCAATGGACTGTGCATTGGAACAGCATTTTGAAAAAGACATTCATTAGGAATTTGTGTTAAATACAATGTAATGGTCCCCAAATGACAGCAGTGATTTGGTTCTAAAAATTGCCCCATATTTAATAACAACATAAATCACATGTAAAAGATTCTTCACACCCAGTGAAACTGCTTTACATACATAACCCTCATAATTTGTTTTTATTGAAAAGATTCCGACAGTCGAACATTATTTATGTTTTTAATTTGTCTGCACCACTAAATAACTCCCTCCTCGGTGTGCAGCCCTTGATGGGCACAGGGAGACAGAGCTGCTGCTCCAGGGGCTTTGTCCCCAGCTCCAGCCTCTGGTGTGCCCAGTGTCCGTGATGCCCAGGCAGGAACGTGCCCAGGGATCCAGCAGGATCAGCTGAGGCTGCAAGGACTGAACATCCCGCTCCTCTCTGCAGCCTGGTGTCCAACCTGAGGGTTTGGAGCGTGTCCAGGGAAGG
>VYXB01000457.1:314111-346643 GCA_013397135.1 Pachyramphus minor | reverse complement strand
CTGCTCCCAGGGAACAAGGGACAGGAGGAGAGGGAACGGCCTCAGGCTGTGCCAGGGGAGGGGCAGGTTGGACATCAGGGAGAATTCCATCACCAAAAGGGTTGTCCATCCCTGGCACAGCTGCCCAGGGCAGGGGTGGATCCCCATCTGTGGAGGGGTTTAAAGCCATGTGGATGTGGCACTTGGGGACATGGATCAGTGGCAGCCTTGGAACGGTTGGACTAGATGATCATAGAGGGCCTTTCCAACCTAAATTCTGTGATTCTATGATTTTTTAAGTGCAGAAACATGCCATAAACAGCTGGGCAGGGGACAAGCAGAGGTGGGTGTTGGTGGGGCTGTGGCAGCTGGAGGGTCCCTGGGGGCTGTGGCAGCAAAGCATCACCCAAAGGGGGCAACCCAACCCCACACCTGCCCCAGAGCCTGGCAAACCTACAAAGGGCTGGAAGAGGGGGAGCAGGGTGTCTGCAGGGAGGGGCTTGGCACTGCTTGTGAGAGCCAGGAAAGGGCCACCAGGGTCTCCACTGCAGGGGACAAAACATCCATCTGTGCTGCAGAGGGTTGGGTAGGTGGAGGTCTGACAAAGTGCACCATGAACACCCAGCGCTGCTTCATTGGGACCATCATGTCAGTGGGGCTGGAGCTGCTGCTGGGGGTGGCAGCCCTGGCCCCAGCTGCCTGTCCTGCTCCTGGAGACCTGGGCACAAACACACTCGGTGCTGCTCAGCTACTGATGGAGCCAAAACACTCCAGGGTGTCCCCAGGTGCCAAAAGCCAGCTGGGTTTGAGCCTCCTGCTCTCCAGGCTCCCCAGCTGGGACTGTGCCAGGGCACAGAGCCCCAGCCAGCACTGGGACTGCAGGGCCCAGGATCCTGCTGTGGAGCAATCCCTGACATTACCCCTCCACCGTGGATGGACTGTGTGGAGGGGACTCCTGTGGGTTCTGGCTCTGTTCGGGATGAAGGCATTGCAGAAAACCCATTTTGCCCCGAATCAAAGGGAAACCTGCCAAAACCCCACTGTCAGATGGGACACCCCTGGGGCCAGGCAGCAGCTGGGGGTGTGATTTAACCCTCCTGGTTATGGAAACATTAATAAAGTGTTTGCAGTCCCCCATCAAAGTCCCACCTTCAAGCCTTCTCTAAGCCCTCTCACACCACATCATTACACCTGGAGAAACCTAAAAATAATGTCCCTGGGGCAGCTGCATAAAGTAGCCAAAAAAGTGAAATAGGTGTTTAAATACCAGCTGTGAAGTTGTCCTGGAACACTACGATCTGTCCATGGGGTGTGAGGTTTGGGGCATCCTGCCGGGTGCCAGCCCAGGGGAGGCTCTGTGCCCTTCCTGGATGGTCGCTCCATGGGATGGGGAAACCGGGGGCATCCTTCGTGCTGTGCTCAGCCCTGGGCTGCCTGGAGAGGGCACAGTGCCCCAGAGCCACCTGTGTGGGACCTCAGGTGTGCTGGGGTATCTCTCTCCGGACACAGCCCCGTGCCGCGTGCTCTGGGATGACCCCGCTGGAGCAGGGAGGTGGGACCAGGTGATGCACTGTGGTCCCTTCCGCGATCCACGCGGTGATCCCGGGGTTCTCGGAGGGTAGGGACCGTGGGATGTGAAAACGCTGGATTTGGGGTTTTCCTTCGCCCAAGAGCGGCGCTAAGAGTAAAAATCCCTTGCGCTGCTGGTGGGCAACACTCGGTGAGACGCCCCTTTCCCGGGGGGCACCGGCGGGGCACGGGCACCCCCTGCTCCCATCCAGCCGCGCCTTCTGCTGCCTAATCCCATTAGGGGTGGGGGGAGCCGGGCAATCCGATTTGGTGCAGGGAGAGCCCCTCTCGGGCTCAGTCCCAGAGCGGCTCCATCCTCTCCCAGCGCGATCGCGGCTCCTCACACGCGCCGGGCATTGTGAGCCGTGACAGCCTGATTTAATCTGCAGGAGCCTGAATGCCTCTGACCACTGCGCCGAGTCATTAACCTTGACTCGCATAATTGAATTCAAGGTTGATTGCCTGTGACCCTCCTCGGCGAGGTCCTCCAAATGTACATATTCATTATGAGGCGCGCGGCTAAATGGATTGCACAGTGAAAGCTGTAGCAATCAGCCTGCTTGGTATGCGGAGGGCGAGGAGGGCACTAATTGCATGTTAGAGCTGAGGATTAGATTATGAAAAGAGTGAGAAAATGAAGATAGATCCCCGTGACACTGTCAGATTAAGGGCAGCCACGCACAGGAATATGACATGGAAATTTACGGCGCAGTTAAGGGAAGGGACGTCGGAAAGGGGGTGTTGGATGTCATTTTTTTTTCTTTTTAATTCACATGTATTTGCTCAGTTATGAGCTATTTGAAGGCACAAGCTGATAGATGCATATTTTAAACCTCAATAAATTAAAGCTGGAGTGCTCTGGGTGTCTCTGCGTGGCTGCTGTGAGGAAGGTGTGCTCTCACCTACCTGTTGTTTAGCACAACCCTGAGCAACCTGGTCTAGTGGAAGGTGTCCTTTCCCATGGCAAGGGGTTGGAATGAGATGGTTTGAAGGTTCTTTCCAAGCCAAACCATTCCATGATGATTCTGTGACCACAAGCTGCCCACTGTGCAAATACCCAAGGACTGTGATGGGCCCAGGACGCTCCTGGTGGGATTCCAGCAAAGCCCACGTTGGGCAGGGGGCAAAACCCAAAGCTTTGCCTTGATCCAAGAAGTGTTTCCCACATCCAACTCCCTGCCTGGCTCCATCCCAGAAGGAAGGGGAAGGGGGAAGGTGGCCATGAGCAATCTGTGGGTTCAGGTTGCTGCTGTTGCAATAACTGAGGAGGATTTTCCCATGTTTTGCTGCAACTCCAACCAGATGTGATTTTTTTTTTTTTTTTGCATTAAACAAAAGATAAGTACAAAAACATTTTGGCCACAGGGGATTCTGATTCTCAATGTGCTTTTAATAACTCTTTGTAAAACATTTAGGAAAATCTATGGCAACATGTCTAGGAAGGGGAGGAAAATCAAGTTATTCTTGCCTGAAGTTGTTATTCTGGTATCTAAACTTTATGAATCACCCTGTGTGGGCCAATTTCTGGTCAGTCGTAGCGTGGAAGAGGATGGAAGTGTCTGAATTTATTCCATGTGAAATTGTTTAATGAAGATGCTAATTGGCTTAAAAATCTATGAATAACTTCATCCTAATTTGGATGTCCAAACCCCTGCAGTCTAACACAGCAAACCCAACCCCGTTCAAATCGATGTTCTTGTTAGGAATGATCACAATGTGTAGGCCCCCAGTCTGTGCCAGCTCTTTATGGCTACTCATGTTAAAATCAGGCTTAAAATCCCAGACTGGTTTGGGTTGGGAGGGACCTTAAAGCCTCATGTCATTCCACCCCCTGCCATGGGCAGGGACATCTTCCATCCACAGACCAGGTTGCTCCAATCCCTCTCCAACCCGGCCTTGGGCACTTCAGTCTGCCATAAAACAGTGTTAGAATTCCAGCATTTCTGGAGGGGGAAGCTGAATATTTAAACCCCAGTCCAAAGGCTTTGCCTGTTGTTAGGTAGCAAAGTTCATGCTGTAAATGGGGTAAAAGCTCATGCAGGTTTTTATCCCGATCCTGCAAATGGAAACAGAAGATTTTGGGAAGGTTTTCCCTTCCTGTTCCCTGTTACTGTCATCTCACGTGTCAGGGAGGCTGTGAACAGGCAGGAAGCACCCAAGTGTCTCACACAGGTACAACCTGCACCTTTTCCTTGCAGCAGTCTTATCTTTTATGAAAAGAACCCTCCTTTTTCATAACAACCAAACCCTGGAAAGCTGCAAAAGAGCTCTTGGGATGTCTTGGCTTCCCTTCAGGGGGAGCAGAGCTCCTCATCTGGGCTGCAGGTCACTCCCTGCTAAGGGCTTGTGTCCCTCAGCCACCTCTCCAGAACAGTATCTCCATTAATTTGATTAAATTCCCAATGGCCAGAGCTTGTGGTCCAGTAGTAACACCAGGATCGTAGGTGGCAACACACCCAGAAACATAAACCATGTGAACTGCCCGAGTTTTGGGGTTTCTGAGATGTTGAGGACATAATTAACAGGAATAACTCTGCGGTTTCAATCAGAGGGCTCTGTCCTGGAAGGAGGGTTTCTAACTCAATGATATGTCAGGACCGTGCTGGATGAGTCTGACCAGAATTTTTATCTGCTGCTCATTAAATTACCGCCGTGTATGACTTTATAAGCACTGAAAGTCAAGGAAAATCGTTGCTGACTGACAATTTGGGATTGCTGGAGAGTGCAGGTTACCAACAGCTGTCTCCAGTTGAATAAGACTGACAAATTAGTCCTCCTGCTCTGTGGACAAGGCTGTAATAATATTACCCTGCCACGTGTGGGTGTCTCCCGTGTCCGAGGACAGCAGCACCCCCAGAAAGACAAAAATAGTCATTTATTCACAGGGGGGAAAAGAATTAAGTTTATAAAGTCTTCAGATATTACAGCAGCACGTTGCTCTGTGCAGTCACAGACATGCAATGAGACAGCTAAAATCCATTTGTCTCCAAAAACCCCTTTGATTGGTTTCAATTTATGAATGAGCTGCAGAGAGCGCAGGAAGTGCCCAAGGAATGCAAATGAGGCGACTGTGCCACGCTCTGTGAAAAAGGCCCCCAGACATCTGATGAAGGAAATTTTCTGTGAGGAAACCCGGTTGTTGGCATTTTGTAAACCCTAAAAATACCCAAAGACAAATAGTCTAACTCACTACTGCTGAAATTTCATTTACTTACCAACCACACTAATGAGGCACTGCAGAGGGACTTCTAATTAGATCCACTTTATTCCTGTCACTGAAATTAATTTATTTTCCTTCAGCTTCTAGAACTAGTTTGATATTTTCCTGATTTTTAAGCCAGGCAGTACAAAGGCTAGAAAAGCTGGGGCTGGCTCTGATATTTTTATCCACCTCATGGCTGGAAGAGGAAGGTTTGGTGCAGGTTTTATCCGGAGCCAGAAGATCTTTATCAGCACATTTGGGGCAACTCTGTGCTGACCACGAGGCCAGGGATGGAGCAGCCCCTGGGCTCGGTGTCCCCAGGGCCCCGGGAGGGCTCTAAGTAAGCACTAAAGCAGCAATATTGTGCCACTTGGAGATTTCCTGCCTCATGCATATTCAGAGGGGGAAGAGGCTGGATGCATAATTCATCAGCCATTACAATTGCATTAGACTATTTATACTATTACTTCGGTAGCTGTTTAAATTAAGGGTTACAAATGCCTCATTTGTTTTCTGCTGCTCTGGCGAGAGGGTTCAGCTCCTCAAAGCCCAGGGAAGGCTTTGGCCAGGGCGAAGGGTGCAGGGGGGGCCCTGTTGAGGGCACCCACTAAAGTTTGCAAACTTTGTGTCCTGCTGCTTTCCTTGACATCAGCTTTCCCCCAAGCCATGGAGGGAGCCCCCAGTTTCCAACCCTGGGACGAAGCTGAGCCCCATCACTTGAGGATCCATGAGAATGGACTGATTTGGACACTTGCAATGCCAAATAAATCCCAGTTGTGTCAGTGATGTGGCTTGAAATGACCCTCTTCACACCCTAATAAAACCCAGAGAAACATGGGGAATCCTCAGCTGGTAACTAATTGTCGACTAACTACCAAACCCCAGCTCTGGATGCACATATTACGACTCTTGGTGCCTTTCCAAACATTATTTTATTAATATGAATAATATATTAACTATTGAACAGTCTGGACTTCATCCAAACCACTCTGCTGTGAGTGCTTTGCTCAGACTTACCAAGGATATTTACTTCTCTAAACAACAGGCAACATTTGTATCGGTTTTGGTTTTATTATTGTTTTACTAAATAGTTATGAGAGCACCAAGAGAGGGATCTGAAGATTTTCAAAACGATTTGAAAGATAGTCCATAAAGTGCTTTACATCTGCGGGAGTTTAAAAGGTGAATTACTGTTCTTTAATAATTTAAAGAAACCCCTCCAGAATGCATTTTTAAATGTATTTCCAGCTAAACACAGGTTCCTGTTCTCTGTTCTCATCACCAGGGGATCACGTCAGGATGAATCACAGCGAGGGAGCCGCAGTCAGGGCTGTGTAATCTAAAGCAAAGCTGCCAAGGGAAGATCTGCTCCCCGGGGACACCCAGCAGATACCGACGGATGATCTCTGCTCATTTCCATGTGCCCAGGTCACAGACCAGAGATGGATCTGATTTAGATGAGACTCAAAATTCAATTTCTCAAAGTTTACTTAAAATGACTGAGACTCACAAACGCTCTGCTCAAGGGCTGAGGCATTAAAGCTGAGGGGGGTTTAGATTAGATGTCACATCAGGCCTCCTCTGGAGGGGAAGGTCCCAAGGAGAGCTCGGTGAGCAGGAACTGGGCTCGATGATCCTTGTGGGTCCCTTCCAACTCAGACTACCCTAGGGTTCTATGAGTTGGAAGAAATTGTTCCCTGGGAGGGTGGGGAGGCCCTGGCACAGGCTGCCCAGAGAAGCTGTGGCTGCCCCATCCCTGGAAGTGTCCAAGACCAGGTTGGATGGGGATTGGAGCAACCTGGGCTGGTGGAAGATGTCCCTGCCCATGGCAGGGGTGGGACTGCATGGGCTTTAAGATCCACCCAAAGTGTTGTGGGATTCCATGATTCTGTGAAAAAAGGAGGGACTCTTCTGGTTGAGGTTTTGGTTTTTTGAGGGCTTTATTTTGTGTGGTTGTTGATTTACATAATTTTTTCTACCAAAAATCCCTTCAAAGACCACATGAAGCCATTGTCCAGGTTTAGTAAAATCGGAGTAAAAATCAGGTGGGAGTATCTACCTTCAGGCTGCATTCCTGGGGACGTGAGGACAGGGAGGATCAGTCCCACTGAGGGACAGGACAGCTTTGTAAACCTCTGCTGGGGCTGGAGGGGGATGGTGCCCACATCCCCTCCTCTTCACTGCAGAAGCAATTTTTGCTGTCCAGCTTGTTCAAATTTCGCTGAGCACCATCCAAACTCACTCTGACATGAGTGTGGACAGTTATGAACATCCACTGGGATGACAGTGCTGTCTCTGCTCCCTGCACTCCTCCAAACTCAGCATGTCCATCAATGCCTCAAACCACGGCAAGAGTTTATTGGACTTGTTTAACCCTCCCTGGGCTGTACAGACACAAAAGATACCAGCAGAAAACTCTCATTTATAAACCCTCAAATTCATGTCAGACTTTCATTAACCCTTCCCTAAACGTGCTTCTTGCCCAACAGACCCTTCAGGAAGCAGCATTTCCCCTTTCAGCTCTCTCAGGTTCCGCAGGTTTCTGCCCCACTGTTTCACCCCACCCCACATCCTGGGGGTTTGGCTGGGGCAGGGACGGTCCCACCACGCTGGGGTTAACCCAGTGCAGCTGGAGGGAGCTCCCTGCTGGGGTTTGAGGATGCTCTTCCAGACAGCCCATCATCTGCTAATGGGACTTAAGACAGTTGCTGCCTCATCGGCAGGAGCGTAATGATCGCTGGGCAGTGGAGAGGCCCATTATCCATCATCCATAGTCCTCCTCTGATGGTAATGATTTCTTAGTTCAACAGGAGTGCACAGGGACCTCTCTGCTTTGGGCACCACTGGAGTTTAATGTCCTGAGCAAGACAAACACAGACTGTGTCCAGGCTGCAGGGCTGGGCACCCAGGGCAAAGACAGTGAGGGTTCCCTCAAAAACTCAGAGGATTTGCACGATCCTAAGAAAACCTGGGAAGTGCTTGTGCTTCATGCAGCAGGGACTCTCCTGCTCCCCTCAACTCAGGGTTGCTCCCCTCAACTCAGGGTTGCTCCCCTCCCTGCCCAGTGCACAAGTCTCTTCCAGCTCAGAGTATTCTTTGAGATGAGGATTTGCATGAAAAGAATCAGATCAGGAGGGGAGGAGAAGTAAATAACTAAAAGCTTTTCAAAATGTGTTTGTACTTCCTATTTCATTTTTCTCCAACCTAAACCATTCTCTGATTATTGATTAAATATCAGCATTTCACTAATTACAATTAATGGATTTAAACTGAAATAGTGTAGATTTAAATTGGGTGTAGGAAGAAATTGTTCCCTGTGAGGGTGGTGAGGCCCTGGCACAGGTTGCCCAGAGAAGCTGTGGCCCTGAAAGTGTTGGACAGGGCTTGGAAGGTGTCCCTGCCCATGGCAGAGGGGTGGAACTGGATGGGCTTTAAGGTCCCTTCCAGCAGCTGGTTCCCCGTGCTGGTGACCAGTGTCACAGTGATGCTGTGATCAAGGATGTGCTTCCCTGTGCCCCTTCCCAGCTGGAGGAGCTGCACTCTCCGCTGGCAGGGAGAGGGTGAAGGCACCTGGCTGACACTATCAGGAACTTCAAGTCCAATAAACGATGCTCAGAAGAAATACAATAGCGGGAGCAGAGCCGCCGCTGAAAATTAAATCTGAAAGACAAGTATTTATTCTTCTCGGACCTCCTCGAGGAACATGGGCACACCAGCAGCATGTTAAACAGGGCAGAGGTGCAGGGAGACAAATGTCCAGGCAGCTCCTCTGCAATATCCATTTGAAAGAAGCTTAGTGCCACGAGGCTTTCATCTCAATATTCCTGAGGCCGGATTTGAAAGTGCTTAAGGTTAAATATTACTCACTCTTGGAAAGAACATCTCCATCTGTCTCATAAAAAAAGCTTTCAGTCTTGGAGGTACTCAGGGAAACTTACCCATAAACATGGTCATTAGAGACTTCAGAGAGAAAAAAATCCAAGGAGAAATTAGCTTTTCAAATCCAGCAATGTTTAATCCCACAAAGCCTTATACACAAAATCTGATCCACATTTCCTGTGGAGCTGAGCTGGAGGGTGAGCACAACCCTGCCTGAGGAGCTGCTGCACAGTGGGTCCTGCTCGCCCTCAGCTGGGCATCCTGAAGTGTGGGGCGAGGGGAAACGGTCCAGCAAACCCACCTCACCCTGGAGGATCCCAGAAGGACACTCCTGACATGGTCCCTGGTCTCAGGATGAAGCCACCGGGTGCTCTTGGCTGCCTGGAGAACTGCTGCAGCATCTCAGAGATGCTTGAGCTGCTAAATGCCCAATTCACTCTTGAAAACTGGATTTAAGCAGCTGGTTCTGAACATCTGCAGTGAGAGAGAGACCTGAAATAGCTCTGTGTGATTTGGGGTGAAGTGCCCCGAGGCCTGGTGATAATCATTGCAGACTCTTTAAACAGAGAAAGGACATTTTTTGCCGGGCAGTGAAAGCAGCTGATGACGTCCCCGGGGACCTCCTGCAGCTTCCAAGAGGAGAAATCCTTGTCTTTTCAGAGGCTGACAAATGACAGAGCTCAGCAGCTGGAACGTGGCTCGTGGAGTCCTGGATCAAACACAGCAGGATGGTGATGGTGAACACACCTTCGGGAACATCATCCTTGGAGAGATGGCCCGGAGGAAGCTGGTGGAAGCTCTGCTTTAGGAATCACTCCCTGTTCATCCTTGTGGGAGGAGAGGAGGTGGGTGCTGCTGACTTGGAGAAAAACATGGCTTGTTTTCCTCTCAGGTGTAAACCATCCTATCCCAAGGCCAGGAGGTGAGGTGTGAAGTATCCCAGTCCTTACTGTTGTCTGGTCTGTTAGAATAAAACTGATCTCAAGACTGAGATGTATTTAAACTGCTCCTCATTCTGTAAACAGCACATTATTCTGCAGGATCTCCTTCAGCTTGAGACCTCTCCCCATGCCACCATCCTCTTTACCGCTGTGCTCAGCCCTGTGAGGCCCCAATACGACATGGGGTGTCTTCTTCAACCCCCCAAACTTAATGAGCTCAATGAGATTGGTCTGAAGATGCTGCTGCACTGATCACTATGTGTTGACCTGGTGGCTGCACAGGGAGGCTACTGAGAAAATCTGGTTTTTAATATATTGATCGTCGCTATTTGATTACACCGGGAAAAAGGTCGGAGAGAAAATGACAATAACAGTGCAAAGCTTGGAAGCAAATTAATGCTTTTCCATCCTCACAGTCCTGCCTTCCCCCAGTGCAGAAGAGCAACAGCATCACACTGAGAAGATGTGGTGGTGGTGTATTCTCCTTCCTACTGCACGTGAAGTAGGGAAAGATGGGTTATTGTTACCAGTGTGGACTTGTCTTGCTTAAATACTCCCAATCTGTGCCCTGGTCTGATGTGCCCAAAGGTCAGACCACTCAAATGTGGGTGCTGGGACAGCCACAGGGGCTCCTCAGTCACATCCAAACAGGAAAAATGACGTCAGGAACCCAAAGCCAGGACACATTTTCAGAACACTGAGAATAGGTCAGAAATAACAGCTCTGCTCTTCTGGTTTCAAGTGACTCAGAAAGTTCAGCAAATAAGGTGCTATAAAAGTCAGAGGCACGTACACCATGGCTGGATATCCTTGACAGAAGGATTGTCATGGAGATTGGGATGCTCATCTGGAGCCAGCTGTCGGCTGATGCTCCCGAAACGGGCTCTGGCCTGGGTGGAAAATAAACACAGGGAGGAGACCAATAAGAGATCTCATAGAAACATACAAAAGGGAGAGAATCAATACTAATAAACTGCTTC
Source organism: Pachyramphus minor (assembly GCA_013397135.1). Lineage (NCBI taxonomy): Eukaryota > Metazoa > Chordata > Aves > Passeriformes > Tyrannidae > Pachyramphus > Pachyramphus minor. Next base: position 336,093 of record VYXB01000457.1, on the reverse strand, counting down.
AGATGGTGATTAATTAATAGCAATTAATTTTGAAAAGAAGAGGATATTGACCTAAATTGACAGAGGGGGTAACCTTTGAGCAATTCACAGCAAACATCTTTAAAACAGAGTGATTAAGTTGTAGAAAGTAATAAAAAGGCTACGCTGCCTCCAGGAACCCAGCTTGGGAGTGGTGTCAGGAGAGCCTCTAATTAAACACTGGAGCTTGATAAGGCAAATTGATGAGCTTGGCTCTGCCAGGCAGGAGTTAAACAGCCATGGGAGTTCTCAACCTGTCCCTGGTACCAGGACAGCCAAAATTTCAGCAAAAAATGCTGAAAAGCTTTGCAATCCTGAGGTGCTACAGCAAGGAAGGCTCCGTGGCAGGAGGCTGGAACTAGGTGGTCTTTGAGATCCCTTCCAACCCCAACCATTCCATCATTCCATGACATCTCACCTCCTCAGAGGTCACCACCATTCCAAAACTTCTGTATTCATCAGAGAACAAGTACCCAAATTTTACCACCTCATCCAGGCCCTGCTGTTGGCATAGGGACTGATGCTTTACTGAGAGCCATTCCTGAACATTCCCTACTCCAAGGAACCTTGGAATGTTTTGGCAAGTCTTTCCTCCTGACCCAAGCACACAGGTTGTCTTCAGGTGAGCAATGCTCCAGAGGAAAGCCTGGCTTAGGCTGGAAGTGAATTAAATTAACTGTGAACTGACATTACAGATGAAAGGACTAAGCTCGGCTCTGGTTAATTGCTGGTAATTAATTATGAGTACTTGGTCACTGTAGGCGAGTGGACACGGCCCATGTTCACAGCAGACATGAGTCAACCTTGGTCTTTTGACTTCTCATTTTCATGAGAATGTAAATTAATTAAACACTTCTGAAAATGAAAGAGAGGCATCTGGTGTGGCAGGGTCAGGAGACACAACATCTCAGCAGGCCCAAATTGTGTTCTGAAGGCCTTCATTTCTTCTCCCCTTTCTTCCTCAACATTGTGAAGCCCTGGAAGATCGTTTGAAGTGAGTCCTAACCATAATCAAACAAAACTAATTTCCCAGTCTTCATAAAATACATCCCACAGAATGACCCTCTATCACAACAGGATGCTCGGAAATTCCTGAACGCTCCTCCTGCTGGGAGCTCTCCCCAGCCACGGGTTTTCCAAGGAAGAGGCTGTTTCTTTTCCCAGTTGCTTTGCTCTACCTTTACTCTAGAGTTAAACCACAGTTCAGGACTTGGAGGAAATGGTTAATCACAGCCACGTTTTCTGGGATGCAGCACGTGGGCTTGGACACGATCCGATCGCTCTGTGGTTTTGGGAAAATGACCTTGTTTCCCAAAATGGGCAGTTTCTAGCTGGTTTTTACAGGTCTGGTGAGCACAGAGCCTCCAGGGCAGGCACCTCTGTTTACTAACAACTATTTCCAAACAGATAATTAAAGCCTGATTTAGATAAAACTTTAAAAATAAAGGGATTCTGGAGACGCTCTCGGCTCGTTTTGAAACCGCTCCGTTAAATGTCAGCGGATGAAAATATCACCCAGCGACAGGGAGCTGAGCCCTGCTCTGCAAAACAAATAGCTGTGATTGGATTCAGCTGTGCAACAATGGGAATGCTGGAAAATCCCAGCCAGGGCTTCACCCCCGGGAAGATCCCGGTCCTTCCCGCCAGCTCCCGGGCCACGGGCGGGAGGCAGAGCCCGGGAGGTGCCAGAGCCTGGTGGAGCCTGGTGCTGGGCAGAATGAAGATGTTTCTGTTGGTGGGGATTTGGGAAGGACCCCACGGTGTGATGGGGTTTCTCCCTCCAAGCTGAGAGGTTGAAGACAGCTCTGTCTGCAACGGAGCAAATTATCGTCGGGACTGAAGGCCTCAAATGACCCTGTAGAAAGGCAGCATTGTTATGGGGAGGGAAGAAACCCACCCCAAGAGGGTCTATTGTTAATAGCTGGCACAGCCATAAAGTTTACTATTGATAACTTATTTAAAGATTGGTTTTCCTCAGATATTTTTTTTCTCTTTTTGTCCTTGTGCAAATCTGACTTGAAAGGAATGCCATTCCTTCAGAATGGCAACACTTGTGTTTGCAGCCATGAACAGCCCCTGAGCTTGTATTTCAGCACTGAAGACAATTGAAGAAGCAGATCCAGATTCTGATAGGACGTTTTAAAAACAAATAAACATCCCCCAGTGGGATTTACAGCCCGTGGCTGCAGGACCAGGCTGATGAGTGGGAGCTGGAGAAGCTCATTTCTTGGGGCACAGGATGAACCAAACCAGTTCTTGGCTGTTCAAGCAGAGAATGAGGAAAGAAAACCAAACTCAGGGCTCTGAAAATTCGATGAGGTTTCTAGATTTCTCTTGGTATTATTAATCTACAATGCTGCCTTTTGGCACTGGGGACCAGCATTTTAATAGCATTTAACCTGGCACTGCTCCTGAGGGCTCGGGAACTCTCTCAGGATGGGTTTGGTGTTGTGTTTTTGACACATTAACGGGTGAGGACACACTGCATCTCACTGGAACCAGAGAGGAGGCTTCTTCTTGATCCACTGCTGGCAAAGCAACAGTGAGACCTCGGCCCCAGGTCATGCTCCAGCACCAGACCCCCAGAGAGCAACTTCCAATGTGGTGGAGCCTTGATCCGTGAAAAATGAAGAAAGGAAAAAAAAAAATAAGAGAAGAAAATTGAAACAACAGAACATTGGACTCGTTTAAATGTCAGTTTATCTCTGTTTTAAATATCAGTCTAATTCAATTTTAAATGTCAAGGCCTGATTCTCCTCCAGTTCACACTGAAATGGTGTGAGCCCTCCCTGCCTGCCAGGCTGCAGAGCCCTGGGTGCTCCACCTCACCCTGGGAGGGGGCTGAGGGGTTCAGAGCCTCACAGAGCCATCCAGTAGCAGCCTGTCTTCCCCCAAACTGGGAGGAAAAGGAGATGTGTGGGTCCCTGGTGCAAACTGATGGGACACCCCCGTTGACCCCAGCTGGGGACGTGGCCATGGAGGGCGAAGCTGCTCCTGCCGTGGCCCTTTGCACCCTGTGAACTCTGCTGCCTCCCAGGAGCTCTCAGGAACACGTGTTTGATAGCAAACTCTGCATTTTTGGGGTCAAGATTTGCAGCAAGGGGACTTTTCCAATAATATTTTACTAGCTGTAGTATGCCTGTTATTACACGGTAAGGAACGAGATAGGAACCACATGTGTAGATATTATTTGCTGCAGAATTTAAATTCCATCAGTGACCACAGAAATATTTACATTTCTAGTTTGTAATGAAAAACTGGGTTGTAATTATGGATTTGCAGAGGTGGGAGTAAAATATCATCACAGCATTTGCAAAAAAAAATGCGAATTCCCAATCCTGAAGCCCTGAGTCAGAGTGAATCTTGGAAATGCAGGGACACCTCACTTCATAAAGCTGCTACAAGTCCAGAATCCTTTTTTTTTTTTTTTTTTTATGATCTAACTCATGCACAGAATTTAATAAAATTGTATTTACTTTTCCAAAGGCATGTGAGTGCAAACATGTGGAAGGATATATAGGGAATGTCTTGGAAAGGGGGAAGGATGTTAAACTCCATCATGGAAGGGAGTGAGATGGGAACCCAAAGCCAAGCAAAGTCTGCAGCAGTAAGTCCTTGGACCAGAGACATCAACAGAGATCAAGGCAGTCTTTGGAGTCCTTGAAAGATGAATTTTTCACATTTTATCTCCAAAAGCTCCAACAGAGCCAAATTTTGCTTCTGTGAAGGCCCCTCCAAAACCCTGAAATCAGGAGCTCAGAAAGTGGCTCCTCCTGCTCTGGCTGCCACACAGGAAGCTCTTGTTTTACAGGATAATATTCACCCTTCAAAAGAACATTTTAAACACACTTGGGGACAGGGATATTTAATATGAGCTGGCAGGGGGGCTGATGGCCAGGGGAGTTACTGAGCTTGGGTTCTCCAGTGCTTTGGTCACACTGGCCCTTCCTCCAGGGCTTGGAAGGTGCAAAACCCTTCTGGGGTTACCCAGGAGTTGAGGTGTTCACAAAGCCTCTCTCATCATCCAACAGTTGACTCCAAAGCCATTTCAGAAAAGTCCAAGTGCTTGGTGGGGGTTCTTCTGAGAGGACCTGTGGGGCCACACTTCCCCAGCTCTGCTGACCAAGTGATGATGCCCCAACCCTACGTTTGATGGCCCAGATGGTGTTAGATTTTTTTTTTTAAATAAGTTTAAATAAATATATTATTATTATTATTATATTTAAACAACAATTTTTCAGTGCTTGGTCTAAGGATATGGCAGCAAAACTAAGAATAACTGAACTCCACTAATGAGCCAAAAAATACTTGGGTATGGATGTGTCCAGCACAGGGTGGGTGACGACTCATTATTGATTAGGTGGAACAGGATTCCTCTCTCATTATGTGAACCACAGACCCTCTAAAAATGTTAAAGAAAACTTGCAGTTGGAGCTACATGGCAGGTTATTAAACAAGGTTTTTAGCACTGGAGGCCAGGATTTCCCTTTTAATCAATCACAACAATGTGGTTGAAAGGACTAATTGAGCACATTTCATTTTTCACACCATTTTACTGGAGTTGGGTGGCAGAGGAGCCATGGACCACCATGACCACTCCATGAATTATAAGGAGCTAAATTTCCAGTGTCCCAACCAGCTCCTGGAGCAGTGTTCTCCTCCAGGCATTAGGGAAGAGCATTTTAATAATGAAAACCTTAAAAAATATAGATATGTGTAGATCGAATAAGCTGTCACACCTTCAATGAAGATAACAGATTTGTACAAGCACCTAAAATATTCCTGCAGACTTCGGAATTGAGGCTTATGGCATAATAGCATTTGCACAATAATTCAATCTAATTGTGGAGGCAAGCTGTAAAACTGCTCTATCTCTGATGGTTTACTGTGCAGGGGGGAAAAAAGGATGCTGTTCCACCTTTTTCGCTGACATCTAATGTTTCGGGTTTTTAAAAATATTGTATAAAGACTGAGATTTATTTCCTAAGATGTTTCATTAATGGTTGTGGCAGGCAGCTGGCCTGAGGTTTGACACACAATAAAATCCATGTCAAGAATATTAAAGATAGTGCAAAAGATAACTATGAATTTACATTCAAACAGGCTTTTGACAAAGCCATTGCAACAGGCTCCTAATCAGGTCTTGAGACCCAGCCTGCCCTCTCTTTAAACCCGTGATCTTGAAAAGGAGCTTTAAATTGGAAATTATTACACATTAAAACCTCAACATGGGCCGGATCGAAGCGGATCGATATCTTGCCGAGCACAATAAATCAGCCTCCTGCTCTGCGGTTACTGTTTGCTGAACATATTTAAATTTTCTTGTAACAAATTAATTCCAACATTTTCCCTTGATTGAATTAGGGCAAGTGTTGGAGCTGTCACAAGTATTTCACTGCTTCAGGGAGACAAATTGCTCGTCTGGACACGGGTAACAAGCCAAAGTGTTGAGTCCCTGATAATCTTTCCACTAATTCTCCATTACAGCAAAATGAAGCCATAAATCACCGTGACAGCTGATCGATGCAAACATTGTTTCCGCCATGATTGCCAGCGCTCCCCGCGGACCCACTGTCCGCTCACGAGCCGCCCAAATTACTCCCCGGGCAGGTCCCCGGGAGCGCTCCAGCCTCGCTCCGCAGGCTCCTGCCGCAGAAGTAACCATCTCATTTCGGGGCCCAGCCCACCCCCCAAACAGCAAATATTAATCAAAACGCCCCGTTGAGCCACCAGGAGGGGGATCCCTCCCGGCCGAGGAGCGTTCCCGCCGCAGTGGCTCTTTGGGCGGAAAAAGATGGAATTTTAACCCTGCCGTGGTATAAAAGCCGTCAGGCTCCAGCCCTGTCGCTGTCTCTTAACTAACTAGTGGCAACTTGGATGAAATTACTTGACCCTTTATCGAGTCCTGCTAATGTCTTCTAAAGAAGAAATTAAAGCCCCCTCGGCGTTGCCCCGTGGCGGCTCTGCGCACATTTAATTCCAGGGAAGATGGATTAAGTGGTTCTGTGTGGGACTAATTCACATGCCCAGGTGGCCTCGTGGTGTCCCCGGCTCTGACCAGCACCCAGCCAGCTGAGGAACCTGTGAGGGAATGACAGAGCCTGGAAAACTGTCCATGTGGGCTGTCAGCCCTGATCCAGACAGGGAATTCTGAATGGAGACGGGGCTGGTGTGGTGCTCCGAGGGAGGAGGGTTGTTGGGGTGAGGTTTCACCACCAAATAGGGATGTGGCAAGGAGGAAAAATCCCAGGATCACAGGATGTGCTGAGTTGGAAGGGACCCACCAGGATCATCAGTCCAACCCTCAGCCCTGCACAGGCCCAGCCCCAGAGGATCATCCAAACCCTCCTGGAGCTCTGGCAGCCTTGGGGCTGTGCCCACTGCCCTGGGGAGCCTGGGCAGTGCCAACCACCCTCTGGGGGAAGAACCTTTCCCTGAGATCCAACCTTCCCCTGCCCTGGAACAGCTCCAGCCATTCCTGCATGGGAGCCAGGGCTTCCCAAACCTGCTTTGGGACAGTTCCTCTGGATTTGTGAGCAGTGCTGGGAGCTCCACACAAACAAAGTACAGAATCACAGAATCATTTGGGTTGGAAAATCCCTTCAAGACCATGGAGTCCAACCATTCCCCAGCACTGCCAAGGCCACCACTGGCCCGTGTCCCCAAGTGCCACATCCACACAGCTTTTAAATCCCTCCAGAGATGGGGACTCCACCCCTGCCCTGGGCAGCCTGTCCCAATGCTCCACAACCCTTTTGGTGAAGAAACTGTCCCTAATATCCAGCCTAAACCTCCCCTGGTTCCCTTTGTCCCGAGGGCAGCAAGCACATCCCAGATGTCACTGGTGAGATGCTCCCACTGCTGCCTGCAGAGAGGGCTGACAACAAGTGTTCTGCATCCAATGCATCCAATGAGATCCCTGCCAGGGAATAACACGATATTTCAAAACATTAATGCTCCAGAGCTGGATTATTTTAGATCTCAGTGATGCTGCGTTATCAGCTCTGAAACTCCACTGGCAGGAGAAGAAGAGGCACAGCCTTGCCCTTGCAAAGGATGGGCTGGTTGTCTCTAAATAAAAAATGGAAAAGCAGCAAGTGGGTGACAAGCTCCATGTCCTCATATAAAATTTAACATCATGTCAGCACTGAAATCTCTCCATTCCACATTAAATAAAGTCCTATGCGTGTTGTGAGAAATTTCCTGGAGGTGGTTTGTGATCATCTGTGTGCAAAAAGAGGCTCTTTGAGGAGCCAAAATTCCCCTCCTGCACATCTCCAGTAAGCACAGCCCCAGTTCTCCCCCCAGGCAGCCGTGCCACGGATCCGGGCAGTTCATCCCAGGATTGGATGTGAAGGGTGTGAGGCTTTCAGAGCATCCATCACTGTCCCCCTCCGAGCAGCTCCCAACTGATCACGGGCTGAGATCAATGAGGGATCGTTGGGGAGGAGGGAGAGACGCTGGAGGTGACCAGAGACACAGGAAAGAATAACAAACCCTGTGCTGGCTGGGATATGATGGATCACAGAGTTTAAGGATGGCTTTCAAGACAATAACAAAAAAGAAAAAGCCACTTCTGCATCATCCTCTTCTTTGAGACTTTTCCACGCTGCAAGTTCCACTTTGGAAACTCTTATTGTAATTGAAATACACTTAATTGAGACACAGTTAAGTGAGACTAATTGAAATTCCACTGCCACAGCAGTAAATTAAAAAAGAGGGGGGAAGATCAGAAAGGGTGTTTGCTTGACGTGGCCAAACTCCAGCTTGTTTTGCTGCTCCAAACTGGAGCGCTGCTAATAAAAAGCCTTGTTCTTTTGCAGTAATTATGCATTTTCAGATATTGTTTTTAAGAAATAGAATCTGTTATTTACAGAGAATCAACCCTAATAGAATGGCAGTCCAAGCCATTGAGATGTTTTCACTGATGTACCGCACGCAAATCTGATTTATGTTGGTTTAAACAGTTAAGAAATCCCCCCAAAATAACTTCATTTATTATTTTATTGCCTGATTAATGGTCCAGAGGAACTGATTTGTAGCTGAAGTTTTACAGGATGCAAAATTAAAACAAGAGCTTTTTGTAAAAAACCCCCCGTATTTGTTCAATTATGTGTTTAAAACTGCAACAAATATAAAAACTTCAATAAATATATTTTCTTCCAAGAAATGACATGCTGTGGGTTTGCTGTTATTGTTGGGCTTGATGTTTTTGCCTCTAAGGAGGTCAGCAATATGGAAACATAAAGGCCAATTTAATTTGGGCATCTGTGGCTGCCAAGTATTTTAATTCCGACAGCTGTGACTGAAGAGTTAATATTTTACTTGTCAAAATCCCAAAGAAGGCCAGTGAATCACTCTAATTCTCATTAAGAGGCTTCCCCCCAGTAGCACCCTAATTCAAAATAATGAAAGTAGAGACTGAGTGCCATTCTAATACCAGTTGAGACCTATCTTTTAATATTTCTCTGGTGATGGATTAGGGATCGGGGAAATTCATCTCAGATCATAGAGCCTAATTTAATAAGGGATCATTCCAAGAGTATTGCATTTTATAATAATGTCATTTAATGTGTCGTCTTCCATTTTTACTGTCCCATATGTATGCTTACATGATGGTGCCACAGGGATAAACTTTTAAAGGACCAGGATCATTTTTTGTCCTGAATTCTTCTTAACGAGGAAGTTTATCAGTGAGATGGTCTATTAGTGAGCTGTTATAATTATTAGAGTTAAAAGAAGCAGTGAAAGCCAAGAGAATGGTGACACAAACAGCACTTTCAAGCCCTGGAGTGGAGGTAAAGGGAGAACATTTAAAAGTAGGTTAAAATCTGATTTTAGTGTCTAACACAATAGTGCCATTGCATGAAAAATGTGGTCACCTGGTTGTTTAAAACTCAGGATAATAAAATAATATTCCCCTATAACCACATCTCCATAAAACATTTCCCACTGACTTGGTTGGTATATTCCTGGGATTACCCAGGTAGAACTAATTACCTGTTTGGGGTGGGGGGGTTATGATTATTTTCCAATGCTCTTTCCCTCAAAATGCAGTGATTTGCCATCCTGTGAGAGCAGCAAATTATCAACAGTGATGATAAAGGATCAGACCTAATTATTGTGTGTTAATATTTGGGCTCTATTTAAAAGATTTAAATTAATTGGTATTTGCTGGCATTGCACTGAAGGGGAAGTTCTGGGTGATTCCCTCCCCAAAGCCTGAGCCTCTCAAGGTCAAGAAATAACCCAACCACCCAAACATCAATATATTGTTACTGCCTGTAAGTTGTAAAGCTGCAGCCTGAGCTTTGCGTAATCACACAGAGCCTTTAGGAAAAATGGGCTTATAATGAGGATTTTTGTTCCAAATCCATTCCCCTGATTAAGTCTTTATTTTCAGGTAACAACTCAACGGCTCCACTGTAAGGTTTGACAGAATTAGATCAAATACAGACAGGCTGAGCAGGGACCAGTTGAGTAATAACCTGCTGTAAACAATAATCTCATTACAGGAGTTTTCTTGCATTGAAATGTGTCGTTTGGAAGGGAACACAATTAATACAAAATGAGGGGTTTCATATTCTCTCTTTTTCCCTGAGTATTTTCATGGTGGTGTTTTCTTTAGAACATTGTAACCTGCGGCATTTCTTGCACTTTTTCTTGTACAACTCAATTTTTTGATTTTGATTTTTCTTTTGATTTTCTCCTTTTCCCCTTTTGCATTTTGCACTTCTTTTTTCAAGTCCCCATTTGTCTGATGATTCTTTTCATTCTCTTCCATTTCCTCTTCCTTCCATTTTATTCCCCTTCTCCTCAATTCAGTTATTTCACGTTTCTCAGGTTTAATTTCTGAGCTTAAACCAATATTTGTAAAACCCTTTGTACAAGTTGGAAAAGTTCATGTAAATTTTATAGCCTGGATTTTCTTTTTCTCACCATGTTATCTCTTCAGGTGTCAGTGTATTGCTTGTTAAACTCGTTGCTTCTGATAAAATATCACAAGTTATTCCTCCAGTAGGAATGTTGCACATGTACATGTCTGGCATCTGGAACCACTTTGGAGACTCACTTTCTGAAGAGAAAATCTTATTTATAACTCTTTTAAATGAGAAAAAACCCCCGGGGTCTGTTCATATAGAAAATAATTAAAAATGACAAGTTTATATTAAAGAATTAGAAACAAGCAAACAATAAGTTAAATAAACAGGTTTGGAGGACTGTTTTTTAATGAGTGTTGTCCGTGTGGGTCACCTTTTTCAATGTCCAAGGCTGGTTTTTCCCATATCAGCTTCATTTCCACCCCTGGAAGTGGCCCAGGCCAGGTTGGACAGGGCTTGCAGCAACCTGGGCTGGTGGGAGATGCCCAAGGAGTTTGGAGGGTTGGTGGAGGAGATGGGATTCCACAATCCCTGGGCACTTTTTGGAGCTCCCCGATGGGAAGGATCCAAAGCAGGAGGCTCCTCCCCCTTGGGCAGGACTTGGGCTGGTTTAAGGAAAGTTAAGGCAGTGTTTAACTGGTTAATGTGGCCCCAGCCCAGCTGAGCTGCCCATTCCACACCCCCCGTGCTATAAATAGCACAGTCTCAGTGGGAAAGGTTGGCAACAGGCAGGAATTGGGTCCCACTCAGACACAAGAACAAAGTGCCATCAGCAAGTGAACTCCCTGCCAAAGAACATCAATAAAAGAATGGTTCCAAACTCAGTCATTTCTTCCTTTTCATTTGTTCCTTCATCTCCCCCTCCCTGTCTCCTTTTCCCATCCATGAGCCCATCCCACCCGTCCCTCCCACCACCTTCTCCTGCTGGGCTCATTTTTGGCATATCTGCTCCCCAGGGCCGAGCTGAGCCTGGCTGAACTAATTCCAGGCTGGGAAACCACCTCAGAGGAGACATGTCCTCAAGAACACAGTGCAGGAAGAAGCTTTCCATGATGTGACCACCGCAGGGTTTCCCTCCTGCCTTACCAGACCCTGACAACACCTGCCAGGGAAGGAGTTTGGCTTCTCCCTGGACCAGGGATATTCCCATCCCATCTGAAGCTGTGGTGCCCCATCCCTGGAATTGTTCCAGGCCAGGCTGGATGGGGCTCTGAGCAACCTGGTCCAGTGGGAAATGTCCCTTCCCTGGCAGGAGGTGGCACTGGATGAGCTTTACAGTCCCTTCCAACACCATTCCATGATTCCAGGCTCTGTTCATACACGTTCAGCCTTCCATCCACACCAGACCTCTCCCTTCCAGCGTGTCAGGTAGTGGCCCAGTTCATGGCTTTCCCTTTGTTTTTTTCCTACCATAAATTAATTAGAATTCATTTTTAATCTGAATTTCACAGTCAGTTCACTATCAGAATTTGATAGTCCATACTTAGGGTAATAGGATTGTGCATTTAAGTCTTAGAGCATTTTTCTTTAGCTGTCTGGGCAGGTATAAATCAGTCTCACAAGAAAACCTCAGGCTGCCACAGCAAATCTTCTTTATTACAATACAAAACTGATTTTCAACAAATAAAATATGCTGTTGTGGTCAGTACTCCCCCAGATATCTGTGCTGGGAAACATTTGCAGACAGCAGGCACGGGAGAAGACAAACACCCCATGAAGTGCATGTTTTAAAGATCAACCCAAGCACACAAAACCTGCCAGGGGTCTGCTCTGATCTCACTGGGGCATAAAACAACAGCAGCTAAAATCTCTCACGTCTTTGGGAAGGCAGGGCTTGGGGATTTTCCTGGAAGCCCAGGGTTTTTTTGGTTTTTTAAATCCAAATAATAAAGCCTGTTAAAAAATGTTGATAAAAGTGATGATAGAAATGTAACCAGATTAGTCATAGAAATGTAACCAGATTAATGATCCTTTTCCCTCTGATATTGAAGGGATATTTTTCACTCTACAGTTACTTTGTTAAATGCCATTAACTTTACATCAAATAGTCCAAGTTCCAGTGGGGAGTGTCTTAAGAACAGAGATAACTTTGGTTCAGTTTAGAAGCATAACCTGCCCTTGCAGCCCCTGCACATGCTAAATTCCAGCACTGCCAGGATTTATATGCACAATTATTGTTAACTTTTATCTCCTGATGGACCTCCTGGGTCATCCCCAGTGATGTGTTGAGCAGAACACATCCATGTGGATGGAGGTGGAGATCCCCTGGGGCATTGGAAGCTCTTTGCTCCCCTCCCTGAGAAGCAGGGGGAGATGCTGGATGTGCTGGGTGTCTCCATGTGCCCTCCCAAGAAGCTGCTCCAGCGCGAGGCTTAAGATCCCAACACGTCCTCTCAGCTGGAACCCTCTTTACATCACTTGTAACAGAATCTGTTTCGTCGCCCCGCGCTTTGAGTGGGAAATAAAGACATTAAAAATGACTAATTCAGGAATGTTTCCCCCTCTGAAAACCCAGAGAGAGCCCACAAAGGGCGCAGGGGCTGTGAGGCCCCAGGAGCCCAGGGCTCTCTGTGATTTTGAGCAGAGCTCTGGGCAAACACTCACAGCTGAAGTACCCAGGGAGCAGCTTTCACAGCTCTGGTTGTGGCCACATTTTCAGATGTAAACTGGAATTCAACTTTGTTCTCTACAAAGAAATGTTTTATGGGCTTGTGTACAAATAAAATTTAAACTAACAGTTTATTTTGGGTACTCAATGGCCTTGCTGAGAACTTAGACATAAATCGTTACTCAGATTTAAATTCGCTTTAAAATGGATGTCAAAAATAAAAGTTATACTTTGTGAAGTTCCACTTATGCCAACAGATCTGAGCCACAGAGGGTGCTGCCCATGAGACTTTCCACTGACTCACAGGACATTGAAATATCGTCCATCTGTTGCAAATGAGGGAAGACAGCTATAATTAAATGATCTTTTGCATTAATTGTATTTAAAGGCTCACAGTTTGCTGGCAGCCAGGGTGAGGGTGACTGTTTAGATGTGTGTTTGTACAAATTCTTGTGGAGGGAAAAAATATTATATAAAGCCTAATAGTCTTCTGTCCTCCTTTCCATCACTGCCCATCCCCTTTCCAGCAGGGTTTCCAGCATCCTCAGGCCAAGAATTGTTGGCAGCAGGTCCAAGGCCAGCAGGGTATTTACTCAGCAGGAGGATCTTCAGACCCTTTAGGGAGTCTCCCAAAGGTGTTTTGGTTTCCCTGCCACTGGAATTTATGGAGACAGTGGCCATTAATAGACAATGGATTAATGGATATCAGGAAAATTTAATTTCCTGGTTGCACTCTGGGATTTTGGTCTTTCTGCAGGGACATAAATGCCCATGAGATAATGATAATTCCAGGGCCAAACTGTGGATATTCCCTTCCACCCTTTTCCTGCTGAACTCAGATCTGGCCAAAGGGACAGCACTGCCAGCCTGTGTGTCACAAACTCACTGTCCAGGCTCCCTGGGGTTGTTTAATTTAGGACAATAAACTGGTGAGTGGGCAAAGCATTCTGTGAACACCTCGGGTTTATTTATGGCCCATCACCAGCTCCAGCTGGACAGGAGCCAACCGACCTGGGAACACTCCTCTTCTGCCCACAGCTCCCACCCTCTCCTGGCAGGGATGATAACCCAGCTGTGCTTCTCCCCACCGTGGTGGTTTTGCCTCCTGCCCCATCTCCTCTCTGCCCTGTCACACGTGGCAGGGTCACAGCAGTGTGCAGCTCTGCTCTGTGCTGTCACCACACCACGAGGGTGCTCTCCACCCACACACTCCTGCCCCGTGACTCATCCCAATTCCTGGCTGCTTTCAGGGCTTGGTTTCTACTGTTCTGGCCACTCTGTTGCATAAGGAAGCTCAGTGGTGCCCAGCAAAGCTGGGCTGTGGCATCCTCCAGCCTCGATATCACTGGGCTTCGTGGTGGAGCTGCACAACCCAGGTCTCAGATTGCTTTATGAATTAACTCATCTTGCTCCTTCCTGGATGTTATGATTCAAGAATCCACGGCAGCTTCCTTCCAAGAGCTGTTTTCAGTTTATTTATTTCCTAGAAACACAGAATCACTGGAGGGTTGGGAGGGACCTTAAAGCTCATCTCATTCCCCCCACCACCACCTTGGTCCCTTCGACCCAAACCATTCTGGGATTCTGGGATTCAATGTTTTTACACATAACTGACATTTTTAGTTGCAAATGGCAGAACAAAAGTGCTTCTCTCTGCTCCAGTTACTCTCTTGCACACTTGAACCCCCAACATTAATCCCTGTGTCTCCTTCAAGTTTCCTGAAATTAGACAAGACCAAATTCACCATTTCCTCACTGACAAGACTTGGAGAATATTGAACCACCCTGTGGCAATGAACAATGACTGTACCCAGGAAACAGTTAAAAAAAAAGGAAATTCCTGATTAAGGTTTATTTTTTATTTTTATTTTCCTGAAAACTAAACGGGACACTTAGAGAACTTAAGCAAAGCTTGAAACCAATTTAAATAAATTCATAGCCAATAGAGATAAATTACTCCCAGGAATACATCCCACATAACTCAGCCTGACCTTGGACATAGCTTGGCTAATAACAGTTGTTTTGAAGTATATATGTTCCATTTATAACAGAAGGCTTAATTCATCTTTCTCCAGGCTCAGAGCAGGGAGCTGACACCCTGTAAATCTGCCTCTCCATTGTTTAACAGAGACGTCTTGGGGCAGATGTTATGCAAGAAAAGCTCAGAGGGAAAATTCACAGGCATTTCCCCAGCCCATGAAAAGAAGTTCTTGATTACAGGCAAAATGAGTTCATTAGAAACTAATCCAAATTAATTGCATCTGAACATAAAGTAATGTATGAATTGCAAATGTTTCCATTTCCTTTAGCAGGATTAATATGGTTAAATTAGTTTTGAAATTCATACAGAATCCTTTACCCAGGTAGGGAATTATTGTGAACCACTTGTGTAATTAAACTGATTACATGTGTCAAAATTGTCATCTCTTCATGGTACAAAGCTGGTTGTCAGCTGCCTGAAACAGGGACAGACCCCACCAAGGGCCTGGCACATCTCTGGCTGCTGCAGTGAGTGCAGGACAGAGCTACTGCTGCTGCCACCAGGTCAGACCTGGTCCTGAAGCCATCAGGGAATCCTCCCCTGCAGCCCTGCAGTCCCAACACTGTGGGAATAACACAAATCCCACCTGTGGGTCCAGGAAAGGGAATAAAAACAGCTAAAAACTGAGCAGACACCACGTGGGTTAGTTCCCATCCCTTTCCAGGGTGAGGATGGACGCTGTAGCAATGGCAGTCCTTTAAATTAATGACTGTTCAAGTAATTGTGATAATCTAAACTAGGTATGAGCTGCCAGAGGGCAGGGAGAGATGGAATATTGGGAAGGAATCCTTCCCTGGGAGGGTGGGGAGGCCCTGGCACAGGGTGCCCAGAGAAGCTGTGGCTGCCCCTGGATCCCTGGAAGTGTCCAAGGCCAGGTTGGAGCAACCTGGGCCAGTGGAAGGTGTCTCTGCCCATTGCAGGGCTGGCACTGGGTGATCTTTAAGGTCCCTCCAACCCAAACCAGTCTGGGATTCTATGATTTAAAATGCATCAAACCCAGTTAATTCATTAGCCTGTTTTTTTCTAATTGGTTCAGGACTTTGGGCTTCACCCCAGCAGAATTTCTGCTGCAGTCAACAAAGTCACTGCAAACATCCATGAATTTCCTGCTCAGGGAGAGCAGGAACATTTACATGTGGTTCCCATTGTCCTGCATTTAACCTCCCTGAGATATTTTGGGGGAATACTTTATTTACATTTTCTTTAACAAAGAACATGTTTACCTTCTTCCTAAAGATTACCACATGCCCAAACACTTCCAAACCTAAATATTTCCTGAAAGAGAATCTGCATAATAATTAATGTACACACATTAAGTGGAGGAACAGCGAAAAAAGATGTTCTGAGCATTCACAGGGATTTTGTAACGGGATATGGGCAGTATCCTAATTTTTAGCAGATTAGCAATAGGGGCAAGTGCAAGCCAAGTTTCCACTGCTTAAATATTTACTGAAAGGACAATAAGAAGTTGGTAAGTGTGTTGTTGTTAATATGAACAGTTTGCACACTGCTGCCTTTGCTGGGGGTCAGGGCAAGGTGTGAGGGCTGAAGCCCCCTCTGTGATTCTCCAGCACACAGAGGGGTCATTGCCTGGGGCCAGCTCTCACCACAAGAACTGTTTGAGATCCTAAATAGTTCTAAGGTAAAATGACCTCCAAGAAAAGTTGTTGTGTCTCTTTATTTGGTTCCATCCAAAATTCAACTGTTTGTTCTAAGAGCATGTAGGGACAGGACACAGGGAATGGCTTCCCACTGCCAGAGGGCAGGGTCAGATGGGATATTGGGAAGGAATTCTTGGCTGGGAGGGTGGGGAGGCCCTGGCACAGGTTGCCCAGAGAAGCTGTGGCTACCCTGGGATCCTTGGAATTGTCTAAGGCCAGGTTGGAGCAACCTGGGCTAGTGGAAGGTGCCCTGCCCGTGGCAGGGGGTGGCACTGGGTGATCTTTAAGGTCCCTTCCAACCCAACCATCCCATGAATCCATGATTCCATAATTCTAATAACACACAAACAGTTCTTATTTTCCAAACCCCCTTTCTGGCCTGAGCTGCTCAAACGTGGCTTAACTCCACCTTCTTGTACAAGCTGCATCTGGTGCTCTCATCAGTGGGGGGTGAGCGGTGGGTCGTGTTCCCCTGGAAGACAAAGAAAGGAATAGGTTTGAATTGTTGTTAGGGAGGCAGGAGTGGTGGCAGTGGTTGCCTAACACTGGAGTGATGAAATGTCTCCCCTATTCCACAGTGTGTGGAGCACGTCAACATCTCCCTGGAGCTCCAGGGCAGGGGCCGCTCAAGGGCAGGTGACTGAGAATTCAAATAGAATTCAAATAGAATTCAAATAGTTGGGTTTCACAGGGGGCAGGAGCTGGGGGGTCAGTGTGGCCCCATGGCCACTAAGTGCTGAGCAAATTTACCATTTCCTGTGTGAGATCACTTCATACAAACCCAGGAAGCCAAAAAGCTGAGTGACAACACATTGACCTGGGCATTCCAAACACCAGCAGTTGGATGTGACCAGCTGCTGCCCAGCCTGGCAACCAGGCAGAAATGGCTGTTGGTGCTTCCTGCCTCTTCCAGAAGATGCAGAATACAGGGTGACACTTGCAAAGAGCAAAATGCCAGCTCTGGCAGAGAGAGGAGGATGTGCAGGCAGCTGCTGAAGACCCCTGCAGCCACTCTACACAGAGCACTCTGGACCTGGAGACACACTGCCAGGATCCCAGTGTGATCCCAAGGCATCCTGCACCAGTGTGGGTATTAGCCTGTCACATGGAATGTCAGCCTGAAGGGTGATGCAACTGCATTTCCTTAATACATTATTAAAACTGGTGTCTTGCTCCTCTAAATTAGCTTAAGATGTTCATCAAAGATCACACTGCTGTGCCACTGTGCTCTATCAAACAGGGGGTTTTGTCCTCACTGCTTCCAGGGTGGCTGCTGAGAAACTCAAGCTGCCCCCTGTTCCTTTTGTGCATTTTGTACCTCCCCATTTCAGAACTCTCCCCCAGGATTTTTCCCTGGGTGATTCTTCCCTGTGTGAAAGGAGACAGTTGATGGCGCATTGGTGTGTCTGACTTGCAAAGGCCATAAAACCTTTGTTATGAAGGAAAATATTCCCAAACGTCCTTCACAGCTGCCGTTTAACAGAGAAAAGCCCTCTCTGGGAAAAGCTGAGGCTCCTGTGAGCACAGGAGGATCTCTCTGGAGGAGAAGCTGCCTCTGCAGCACAGCCCAGGAGCCGTGTGTGGGCACAGCACCAGAATGTGCTGGGTGATGCCACTCACGGATGATTCGGCAGATTCCCACAGATCCCGCAGGCAGGAGCCCCTGGCACTCCCAGCCTTTCCCACTGAAATCAAAAATTTGGGGAGGAATTAGCTTTGTGCTGCTCCTTTCTGTCAAAAGAAGGGACGGGGTTACCAGGCTGCCGAGAAAGACGGTGGGACCTGAGGGCTCTGCTGGTTCCTCCATTAGAGACTGAGCTTCTGGCCAGTCCCTAAAATTAGTAACAACAGGCCAAACAGCACAAATGCATCCTAAAACCTGTGGTCTGCCCCTGGACTGGGGAGACTCGAGGTGTAGAATATTCTGAGAATTTCCTTCATTCACACCAACTTAATTGCCTGAAGAACACCTGGAGGGAAGGCTGGTGTAAAGTGTGAGTAGTGACAGCTCACATTTATTAGATCCCCCAGCAAAACCAGGGGCAGTTGCTGCTCAAACATAGGAAAGGTTAAAAATGAGGACAGTTTTTCCAGCTCCTTTCAGAACTTTGCTGCCCACCTCAGAAGCCCGAAAGTGATACAGATGTGCTGCTTTATTTCTTACATTTCTGACCTTTCAGGTGCACTTTTGCCTGCTGGCACTTCACAGAAAGGCTGAGAAATAGCGAGAAACTGAAGATACAAGGGCAAATGAAATGGGAACGGCCACAAAATTGGACAAGTATCAATATTTGCTGGGCAGGAAGCAGCACAGTGTGTAGTGTTACACAAAGCCCATTATTTATTCCGTGGGTATCCAGCCACAGCTCACTCGAAGGACTGGAAGCCACAGAGGCTCAAGTGCTTTTCCAGTGCTGCTCCTCTGAAAGGCAAGTTTAAAAGCTTTACCTGCAATAAAGCTGAGCTGTGAGTGAGCAACACAACACACCAGTTTTATACACAGTATTCAGGAGGTTTTCGTGCAGTTTTATGCACTGGGCAGACACAGCGTTTCCTTTTCTTCTCTTTTCCAGGCTTTTTGTGCAGAGAACTGAGATCCAGGAGTGTGGCAGTGTCCCAGCTCCGTGTCAGACACCTGGCTGCCCTCACCCTGCCCTGCTCACCTCACCTTGTGCTGCTGCAGAGGGAGAACAAAACGTGGAAGCTGCTGCTTCAGACCCGAGGAACCCGCGTCAGGTCCTGCTGCGAACACACCACGGGCTCTGCGAGGACAGAAACAGGTGTTTACTCCTTCCTACACGATTTGTTTGATCTCTTCCCTCGATCCCCTTCCCAGGCCAGCGCATCTCCACGGAAATCCCACGCGCCGAGAAAGACGGCAGGAAGCACAGGCTGTGTGAGCACTGGCTGGCTCGTGGAATACCCATAATTATGCTTCAGGAAACCTTCGGGGTTTTATATAGGTTTTATATAGGTTTTATATAGGTTCAGACACTCTAAGAAATAAAATAGAAACAGAAGAGTCCTGGCCAACTTCTTTCAGCCTATAGACTTATTAGGTATTCCAGCCCAAGGAAAGCAGGAATGTAAGTATTCCTGTCCAAAAATACCCCGTTATTTTATTTTAATCACAGCTGCCCTAAAAAACACACAGTTCTCTTACACCATCCAATCGTCTTTTCTGGCAGGATGAAAGTACATTTTTCATGTCTTTTTATTACAATCATCTTGCAGACAGACGTGCCGACAGCTGAGTCAAGGCTGGAGATTCCCATTGTACACATCCACCAAACTTACACTGCACACATCAATAACCTGCACAAGGTTGTTGCACAACTCTACTTAAAGTGCTTGGGATTTAAAGAGAGCAGGTAAATCGTGCCAAGTTTGTCTGGAGGAGGGTGAGGATCCCCGAGGCTGAGCCCGGGCTCTGCACCGTGTGCTCATATTAATGAACTGCTTTATTGGGGGATCAATCGGCACCACCGCGAGTTTTATTGACTTTATAATTAGCAGTATCTTACTTTTGCTTGAATAAAGCTCTTTTCCCCTAACATAAAATCCATCATTTCCAGCCCGTTGTTTGCATAGAAGCGTTCCGAGCTGCTTTGGCTCTCGCTGCCCGTGGGATGGCTCCGGACACAGTGTCCCTGTCCCTGTCCCTCCCGCGGGGACACCTCGGGCTCTCTCCCGCCGCTTCCCCTGGTGTCACAGCCGGGCCGGGGGGACCCTTCCCGCTGCTCACCGAGGAGGAGCCCAGCGGGGGCTCCAGGGCTGCAGCTCCCCCTCCTCCTCACCCGGAGCTCCCCCAACCAGCCCCGTCCATTCCCGGAGCCCTCTCCTGCCGCCGGGATACCTGGAGCTTCCCAGGGCTCCGCCGGGAGCGAGCGGAGGAGCCGGTTTTGGGGGGCAGGAGCCCACCCGGGGACTCCCGAGAGCGACCCCGGGACCCCCGGTCGGAGCCACGCCGGGCTCTACCTGGTCCAATCTCCCCCTCCCCGCCGCGATCCCTCCCTGGAAAACATTCCGAGCCGTTCCACTTTCCTCGATTTTATTACCTGAGGGAACCTGACAGAACTTGTAAAGACACAATTGCTATAGAGCTTCCACCGGCCGCTTTGGCTGCAACAGAAAAGCCACCGCGAACGCCGCGCCCCGGGGTTTGTGCAGCCGAAACTCTTGGAAAAAAAAACTCAGATAAAGTGGTTTAAAAAAAAAAAAAAAAAAAAAGAGATGCGCTTTCCTCGTCGTGCTGAGCGCTATCGGCGTGTCGCGATATCTACGGAGCAGAAAGAAACGTGCGAGCTCTACAGAAGGGTGTAAACACAGAAAAGAAAGAACATCACCGATGGTTGGACATCGACAGGACCAGGAGGGAGGTGAAACCGCCCCCCAAACCGTCCCCCCTTCAGTCAACAGGTCGCAAAGTGTCTTAAATTCATTACTTGGCACTTATTGAAATTCGTGACGTCGAAAATGGATTAAAAAAGGTGAAGCAAACCTGAGTGAAACAAAATATATTGTACTGACAACAAATGCAATGAGATAACAGCATCTTGCTTTCTTTTTTTTTTTTTCATTTTCTTTTTTAAATAACTTAAAATACACTAGAAAAAATATGGTCAATATAAATAATTTTGTTTTCATGGAGAACAAATAGATACAAAGCCCGTCCATACCAAAGTTCACGTAGAAGAGCTTTCCCTCTGTCTTGGCAATAAGCTTGAGGGTCTGATGGCAAAATCTGGGATAACAATCACCGACTGCAGGGTGCCCCAGGTTAAATAGCTATACGTCTCTCAAATAATAATAATAATAACCAAAAAAATCACAAGATTACGTGAATAGATACACCTTTATGAGATAAAATGTAAATGCTTGACAGTCAACTATCAATTCACAAGTTATAGCCAAAATAAACTTTGTTCGTGTGTATCAACATATTTTACATGTACCCAGTACCTCTTATTGGAATTTGCCGTGGTGTCAAGTGGTGGTTGGTAATTAAATACTCTTTTTTTTTTTCGTTTTCCTTTTTTTTTTTTTTTCTCATTTGTTTTTGCCCTCAGGACAGGAGAGACCCGGCAAAGGGAGGCACACTCCGCTCTCCTGATGCTTTCCGCTCCCTTTTATTTCAGAGGTGGGACAGCAAACGACCAACAAAGATTTAAGAGTGGAAAAGGTAGTGCTTGATCTCCCTCTCTCTGCCTGCTTCCCTCCAAGATTAAAGGAGAAAGAACCCAGCCACGTTTGTTTGTTTGGTTTTGTGGTTGTCTTGTTTTTTTTCTACTAAAGATGAGGGTGAAGTGCAAGTGAATCAAAGGACTCCATCAATGAAATACAAATACATGCAACCCGGAATGCTGCTGGAGGAAGTATCCCGGACAGTTTCCCATTAGAAATTCGCAGAGAAATCACTGTCTTTTTTTTTTTTTTTCCCTTTTTTCCCCCCTTCATCGTCTTTCTTCTTTTTTTTTTTTTTTCTCCTTTTTTTTTGTCGCTATTCCAGACGTGGTTGTTAAACTCAAGTATCTGATGCAACGTGAAGGGAGGCCCGCCTCTCTTATCAAATTTCTTGTATTAAAGTGAACTTCGCAGAAAAAGGTCAGTTTCAAAACCTGTGAACTTCCCAGCTGCGCGTCGAGTTCCTCTAATTCCTTAAATAACTATATATCTCCCGTCCGTTTCTCTCCTTTTTTTTGTTTTCTTCCCCTTTTTTTTTTTTGGTTTTGTTGTGGGGGGCTTTTCTTTTTTTTTTTTTTTTTTTCTCTTT
>VYXB01000457.1:200117-308472 GCA_013397135.1 Pachyramphus minor | reverse complement strand
CCCAGTGCGCCCGCGGGTCGTCGCGGTTGTCACCGCGCTGTGCCCGATGCAGACAGAGCCCGCTGGGCTCTGAGTGCCCCCGCCGTGTTGGGCCGCCTGTTAGACACGCTACAGAGAGCGTTCCGTGGGCTCTGCATCCCCCCGTGGGCAGCGGGACCCCCACCCGGGATCACCCACGCTGCCCTCCTGCCCGTCCCCCGCGGCGTGCCGCGCAGCGTGGCACAGTGGTCACGGCGCTGTGCCTGGTGCAGACAGCTCTCGGTGTGCTCTGCATCCCCCCCCGTGTCCCCTCCTGTCCCCCCCGTCCCGCGTGGGCGTTCACAGGGCGGCGCATCGATGTCTCGGCGCTCGCTGTGTTGGGCTGTGCGCGCTCGGCGGTGGGTTGGCGCTGCCTGCCCGGCGGCCCGGAAGGCGCTGGGCTCGAACCGGGGTCGCGGCGGCTCCGCGGAGGTACCGGGATAGCGGGATAGCGGGGGAAAGGGGAGTAAAGCGGGGATAACGGGGGGAGCACGGCTCCCCAGGGGGGTAAAGGGCCCTGCTGCAGGGGCTGAGGGTGCCCTGCGGCCGCTCCCGGCGCCGCGCGGCCTCCGGTGCGGGGTAACCCCCATAACCCCAGTGCCGCACGTGGACCCGGTCACGGGGTTGTCCCGGGATCCAGAGGGAGATCCGGGATCCACGGGGCTGTCCCGGGATCCAGAGGGAGATCCGGGATCCACGGGGCTGTCCCGGGATCCGCAGGGAGATCCTGGAGCCGCGATCCGGGGTGTTTGGCCTCGCTCCGGGGTGAACTCCTGTGGCCACCGACGGACATCCCGGTGTTAAGGGGCTGGCGCGTGTTTTACATGGAAAATAATGGGGGAAATCTGGGAATTCTGGAGGTAGTTGACGTGTGCATGGCTTGGTTTGAGGTCATAGTGCAGTTCTGTGCTGTTTTCTCGCTGACCTGTGGTCTCCCCTCGACTTGGGGTTTATTCCCAGGCTCTGCAGTTGTTTAGGCAGGAAAAGAGCTCCGAGGGCGTCGAGTCCAACCATGACCCAGCCCTGCCAAAACCACCCCCAAAATACATCTGAAGAGTTGAAGCTGGAATGTTAAGGAATGTTAAGGAATTAAGGAATGATGTCATTATAAATGAATTCTTCTTTCATGACTTTGGATTGACGCCAAACTTTCCTGGAGTCCAAAATTGATGGGTTTGGAAAAACGCTGTTGATAAAACTGTCAAAGAAAACATGTTTTCTGTAACCACACAAATGATCTGGGACTTTGGGGTCTTTTTCCTACAGGAGAGATTGTAAGAAAGGAGCAAAATTGCTGTGGTTCCTTGATCTTTAGATTCAGAGGTAACTGGTTGAGGTGCCTCTCTTGGGAGATGGGATTCAAGGGAAAGAGGCAGCCCTGGAAAAGGATAAATAAATAGAATAAATCTGACTTCAGTGTCCCTTGTTTCCTGTCTGGAGCTCTAGCAGCATCTCATCCCAACTTTTGGTTCTCCCCCATGGATAGACTTGCACAGCTCAGCAGGAAAGAAGGGGACACTGGAATATTGCAGTGTATTTTCCATCAATTTTCCATCCATACCCTTCTAATCAGTTATAATTTCCTAAAGGGTCCTGTTTGTAGAGGTGCCACACAACCAGTGTGGGTGGGCAGTGGTTCTTTGGGTTACAGCTGGTCTGGGATGAGGTTATTACAGGGAATACAAGAATCATTTGAAACTCTTGTTTGAAAAGATGTGTTGCACTTGAAATAGTCCTGACACCTCTGAAACAAGATTGAACAGGGCCAGATTAAGGAATTAATGAAGGTAAACTTCTTACTACTCTCTTTGAATAGATTTTTTTGGGGAAGTCTGTCTGTTTCCTATGTAATTTGTGCTTTCTTTAGATGGGATATTGGGAAGGAATTCCTCTTTGTGAGGGTGGTGAGGGGCTGGAATGGATTTCCCAGGGAAGCTGTGGCTGCTCCATCCCCTTGGAAGAGTCCAAGGCCAGGTTGGACAGGGCTTGGAGCAACCTGGGATTGTTTATGGAAGTGTCTGTGCAGGAAAAATCATGTCCCGTACTGCAGGGAAGGTCCAAAGCTCCTGGTGAAAGGTTGTCCCTGTCACCTGTGGAATTCCAGGATATCCCTGTAGGACACAGCCACAGGGCTCAGCTGCACAGATTGTCCCAGGATCCCCTTCTGGCACCTCTTTTCCAGTGGGAGCTCCAGGACGTGCAGGGCCTCACTCACCCCTGTGCCTGCAGCTCATCCAGGGTGGATCCAGTGCTCCTGGAGCTCCTGCAGGATGTGCCTGGATGCCACAGGGCTTGTCCTGTCGTAGGGAATGGCCATGGCACGCGGTTCTTTGCTCCTGGAGACACAAAAAAATGTATTTCCCAAGTTTCATGTGCTGCTTAATCCAGTTGCATGTCCCGAGGGGGAGAAAAGCTGATGGCAAAATAAAAGATGTTAAAAAATTAGACAATATATAAGTTGAAACATGATGTTGTGGCTCATTATGATCCACATCAGAAATGTCTTTTATACTCTGTGTTTCTCAGGTCTCTGTTGTTAATCTTCCTGTGATCTGTGAACCTTTAACTCAAAATCTCTGGGTTGTAGTTTCATTTTCCAAGCAGTTCTGCTCATTTGGAGTTTCAGGTTCAGGTTCATTTGCAGGTTGTTCTATCAGGAAAACCTTGAAGAGCTTTATTTTACTGTTCAATAACTGTTGGTACCTTGGAGCTCTGGAAATCTTTTACTACAAGGGGCAAAAATTGACTGCACAAGGTGGTGTGTTGATATAAATTGACATTCCTTGGTGGGATTGCCAATTAAAGTCGTGGTTCCTTAAATGAGATAAAATAGTCTCTCAAGTCTTGCCTCTCTTTGCCAAAATCTGTGTGGAATAACTTCAGTAAGATGGTAAATATAACTTTATTTAAGAAAGTAATTCTCTTGCACAGCAGATTAGGAAGAATTCCTCAAATTTTGCTGGTGTAGGTGGACGAGATTTGCTGTTTTAATCTGAGCATTTAAAAATGGCTTTTTTTAAATTGTTGGCTGCAGGACCAAGTTCTGAAGTGCTGGGAACAGAATCTATTGAGAAGTGAAGTAAATAAATAGAGGATTTGCAGCAGCAAAGCTTGGCAATGATTTGTAGGCTGATAGCTCGGAGTCGTGTGCCAAGGAGCCGTCTGGGATCCACAGGGATTTGGCTCCATAGGAATGAGTTTATGGAGCTGCTGTTTATTGTGGCAGTGGGTGAACTCTCATGAGCATCAAAACAAATCCAGGTGCTTAAGGAATTGTCTTATGGTTTGCATTGAGCTGTTGGGGAAAATATGGGAATTCTTGAGGTCGATGCCAGGTCCGGAATTTTGGTTCCTCTGCCTCCTGACTCGTTCTTGCTGCAGCTTCCTAACCCCAGCTCCAGGGCTCTGATAGTCCTTAGGAGGAGTTTCAGTCCTCCTTAATGGTGAATTCCTCCTTTGTGCTGTTCCCAGCCTCTCCCTGTGGATCAGGAGCTGCTGCATCGGGGGCAAAAAGGGCGAGAAAAGGGCAAGTTTGGCTGGAGAAAATGAACCAGTTCGACCTGTCCGTGCTGGACATTGCAGGGTCAGGGAAGGGAACGGAGCTGGGGGAGGGCCTGGAGCACTGGGAGGGGCTGAGGGAGCTGGGGGGGCTCAGCTGTGTGTGTGAGAACCCAAGTGAGATGTTCTCCCAGCTCTGCTGTTTGCTCTCCGCCGTTGGAAGATGGGCCGCCGCTCCTCGGACACGGAGGAGGAGAGCAGGAGCAGGAGGAAGAAGAAGCACCGCAGACGTTCCTCCTCCAGCAGCTCCTCGGACAGCAGGACCTACAGCCGGAAGAAATCGGGCAGGAAATCCAGGTCCAGGTCGCGCTCCCGGGATCTCCAGTCCTGGTCACACTACGAGAAAAGGTGCATTTGCGGGGATTTGTTGCTGCTGGGTTTTGCAAATCGAGCTCTTTCGTGTCATGGCAGGAGCTGGGAGTGTTTGAATCAGGTTTTTTCTGATTCTTGGTGAAATGTTTTCATTTTTGAGCAGAGTTAAAAAGCAAACTCCATGACCAGAAAAACCCAAACCACCTTCCCCCTGCAGGAGTAGTAAGGCAGGGAATTTGGAGATCCAAAGGGAACTTTCTCATTAGGGGAACTTTGTCATTACCCAGCCAAGTAAATTAACTTTCTTTCTTCTTCCAGCAGGGACACCTTCCACCAGCCCAGGTTGCTCCAAGCCCCAACCAACCTGGCCTTGGACACTCCCAGGGATCCAGGGGCAGCCACAGCTTCTCTGGGCACCCTGTGCCAGGGCCTCCCCACCCTCCCAGGGGAGAACTTCTTCTCAATATCCCATCTAACCCTGCCCTCTGGCAGTGGGAAGCCATTCCCTGTGTCCTGTCCCTCCCTCCCTTGTCCCCAGTCCCTCTCCAGCTCTCCTGGAGCCCCTTTAGGCCCTGCAAGGGGCTCTCAGGTCTCCCTGGAGCTTCTCTTCTCCAGGTGAACCTCCCCAGCTCTCCCAGCCTGGCTCCAGAGGGGTCCAGCCCTTGGAGCATCTCCATGGTCCCATCCTGGTTGTCTCAGCCTGACTTGTGATCAATTTATTAGTAAGTGGAGCTGGCAAACCCTCCTTGTGTCTGGCTGCTCCTGTGAATGTGTTGGGAACTGCTCCTGACAATCCTTCCTGGAGCTGGTAGCAGAGGGATGAGGTGGCTCTTGGGAGGGGTGTCTCAGTTGTTTATCTGCACCCCCTTCCCTGTGCTCCTGCTCAGCCTCCGAGGGGTCCAAGGGCACAGGGTGTGATGCCAAGGGCTGCCATCCCTGGGCTGCCATCCCAGCCCTGTGCTGCTGGCACGAGCTCTGAATCCCGTTAGTCCAGGCAGGCATGGCCATCTCCCAGATACACCAGAGCTCGGGGGGATTAGGGGCTGGATGGGCACCAGGGACTGAAACTGGATCCAGAGAAGACCAAAGGGTCTGTTTTTAGGATCTGGCTGGAGCCTTGGCTGTGCCCTTAGTTTGGGACATTTGCTCCTGGCAGTTTTACACGCTGGGTCCTGCTGGATTTGTCCCTGACCCTCAGGATGAAAAGCAGCAGTTTAAGATTCCTGTTCCTCATCCAGCAGGAACGTTACATTCCTTTTCCAGGTGAATACCTGTTCTTTAGCAGTTAACCTGTACATCTCTTCCCGTTTTCCAGCTCCTGCAGCTCCTTTCCCTTGTGCTGGATAATCACATATCACACTGAGCACACCCTGAATTGCAGAAGGCTTTCTGTGGTGTTATATTTTAACATTAATCAAACATAAAGGCCAAAAATATGGAGGTTCCCATGACTATTTTAATTGTTGCTTAGTTAACTATTAGGGAGATGAAGAGGAAATCTGAAAATTAAGACTTGGAAGATATCCCCATTCCCAGTTTTGGGGTTGGGTGATGTAATTTAGCATCTATTCTCTTACTTTTCTCCTTTGTGTATAAGAATATTTTTTGAATAAAGGAAACTGGGTGGGAGGGGCAAAGGAAGAGACCCTTGTGACTCCTGATTGAACTCAGGAGGAACCTCCCCAGCTCAGGTGGAATAAATTAACACTGAGTAGTTGACTGCTAAGAGCACTTTGAGGAAAGCAGCCCCAGCTCTGGTGTCCTGGGCTGTGTATTTTGGGGTGTCAGCTCTTTGAGGCAGCACTGCCCATGGGAATGGGAGTCACTTGTTCCAGAGGAACAGTGGGATTTGAGGCTTCTGGGACACAGCACAAACCCCCCAGGTTGGTGCCTCATTTGAAAGTCATTTTCAGGGGGTTTGTGCCTGTTCCTTTGGGTTCTGAGGAGCAGTGACACACTCACAGCCTGGTTGTGTTGCAGGCGCAGACACAGATCCAGCAGCAGCTCTTCCTATGGCTCCAGGAGGAAGCGCAGCCGGAGCCGCTCCAGGGGCAGAGGCAAATCCTACAGGTCCCAAAGATCCAGGTCAAAAAGTAGGACCAGAAGGTAAGACTCTTCCCTAGGGAAAAAAAAACAGTAAAAAAAAATAGTAAAAAATTTCCACTGTAACGACGTGAATTTAAAATCTCCTGATTACCAAGCTTGGAATACACCAGAAATAATGGATGTGAGTGTTCCTGCAAACTCCATATCCCTTGAAACTCTTCCTGATTTGAAATCCCCCTGGAGTGCTTTTCCTACAAGAAATCTTTCAGTTACACTGGTGAAACAATTGGGAGAGAAGTTATTTAATTTGCATCTGACCAAGTGCAAAAAAACATGAATGAAGTCACTCGGTTTCATAGTATCATCTGAAAATTCCTTGTGGATTTTTTGTTTTCCATTATTCCCAATACTGTTCCCAAGATCAGAATACACTTACTTCTCTCATCTGTATTTCCCTTGGAAAAAGATGAGTATTTAGTTATGCAATTTTTCATTAATATTTAAAGATATCTACGGTGCTGAATTTTGTCATAAATTGGTTTGTGACAAATAAATATTTTCAATAATAACCATGATATCAGTATCTAAATCTGCTCAGAAGTTGCAAGTTGTGCTATGAAATCTGCTTTACTTTTTTTTATTAGAAGCAGCTCAATTTGTGTGTGTGTATTTTTCAATGAAGAAGTTTAGTAACTAAAGTCAAACCAGAATTACCATTAGCACTTTCAATTGATTTTAAATTAATTGAGTATATCAGGCAGTTCAGAGCTGTTTTGGTGTGTATTTACAAATCTTCAGCCAAGTAATTCTGTGTCTCTGCACCAAATTTACTAAACCTGTTATCTATCTATATTTATATACCAAATAGTAGAATTGTTGCCTCTAAATGTTGAAAAATTGTTGTTGAAAGATGAGAATATTCCACTTTCTCTTATTTGTATTCTGCCCTGAGTTTTTCCCAGCTGTTCATTACAGTAGTTGCCTGAACACTTATTGCTGCAGTACCTTTGTAGTAGAAATTTGGTTATTTAAACTGCCTGATGTGTCTCTGAGAATCCTCAGCATCGGAGCTGGACACCCCAGATAAGCTGCTGTGCTGCCTGTAGAAATATTCCTGGGAATATCCACCTTTTCTGCTGAGAAAATCAGTTTTAAGCCACTGAAAAGTCCAAAGGATGAGGTGAAAATGAAGGTTTTTCAGCCTGTCATGTACTCAGCGTTAGGAAATGTGATAGACTGATTTAAAAAGGGGTTTTATTGTAATAATATAAATTGCAGCTCTCATTAGCAGTGGTCTAATGGTCTCTTTTCCAAGGGGGTTGGTGATTTTAGTTATCATTGCAATATATGGAAATCAGGCACCTAAAAACATGACAAATATTGTGTATAAAATATTTTATGTGTAAAATAGTCCATACTATAGAGGTAGAGCTGCATGTTGCTTTAAATGTGCTTCCTATGCACAGACCTGATTCTTCAGGGAAAATATTTATAAATAACATCCTAAATGATACCAGAAGAGTCTAAAAGCTCAGAACTAAACCCAACAGGACACATGAAGTCCTTTTTTGTCATTGTTTTATCCCCAGTCTGCTGCAGTGTTACCCTGAGAAGCCCTGGATTACTCTGATTTTTGGAGCAGAGTTAAATCCTTGCTGCTACTCCAGGCCTGTGTTTGCTCTGGTTGTGGTGTTGAGGCAGTTGCAGCAATGCCAAATAATCCCTCTTTTTGCCTCAAAATCACTCAATCCAAGGGCTGACCAGCTTTCCACAGAGGACTCAGGGCTTTAGGATTCTTCAGGCTGGAAAAGGGGGCGTGGGGGAAGAGGGAATGTGATGGAGGGGTGTGAAAAAATCAAGATAAGAATAAAAATGGTGGGGGGGAAAAAAGATGATTTAGGATTGAGGGTTTCCCACCTCCTCCCATGTCTGACCTGGGGCAGGTGTGGAGTGAGAGAAGTCAGGTGGTGGCAGGTCCTGGGAAATACAAGGAGATGGATCTTATGGGTAAAGGAATTATGCATAAGATACCACAAGTGGAATTAAAAAGAAACTAGACAAAGAAAATCCACTCAAATGGTAAATGCAGAGACAGTTTGTCTTAGCAAATGTAGGAATTTGTAGTGCTGAAATGGAATTTTCATAAATTACAGCAGGAATTCTTTATTTTCTTTGCATGGGGTGGGACAACTTCTTTTCCTGTGACTTTTGCAGGTAAATACTGAAGAAAACCACTTGTA
This sequence comes from Pachyramphus minor, assembly GCA_013397135.1. Taxonomy (NCBI): domain Eukaryota; kingdom Metazoa; phylum Chordata; class Aves; order Passeriformes; family Tyrannidae; genus Pachyramphus; species Pachyramphus minor. Next base: position 300,298 of record VYXB01000457.1, on the reverse strand, counting down.
AAAAAGTGATAAAAGTAACTCAGACAGCACCTTGAGTTCCTGTAGTGAGCAGTGTGGCACCCACTGGAATATTCCTGTTGATCCCCATCTTCTGCATTGCCAGAGGGAGGGAGGGAAAGCTCCTGCCCCACAGGAGAGCAGCAATTTGGGATGCAGCAGGAAAGGGAAGATATCTCTGTGCCCCCTGGATTTGTAACATTCCTGTTGGATCTTCCCACCATTATCACCTCTAAGACCTGAGCAACTGTCATTTTAAATTTAATTTCATTTATTATGGGCCTGGCCTTAGAAAACAAGCTTCTTATTGGGAATTAAGATCCATCTCATGATGTCTTTAAATCCCTGGAATTGTTTTTGGTGTCAGTCATGCAGATGGCACAAATTCTGTACCCTGTAACATCTTTTACCTCCAAAGTCCCCTGTCAAGTTGGTTTTCCAAGGTAACAAAGGTGTTGTTAAAAGTCTCTGTGGCTGCAATGCAATTTTTTTTTTAATAACTTCAATAATAAAGTGATTTTTAACTTTAATAGGTGTTTCATATGAGTGAACAGTCTACAGATCTCCAACAGTGTAAAACACTGAAATATTTCCAATTTTAATTGGGAAAGTTGGATTTTTATAATGACACATTCAAAAAGATTTTAAATAGGTTTTATTTGTAACCTAAACATTTTTTTTTAACTTTATTTGAGAAGAAAACCTGTGCATTTATAACTATTTTATTTTAGAAGCAGCTTATAGAGTGAAAAAAGTGGGGCTTCCTGGTAACGTTTGTGCTATATTTGAGAAGAAAACTTGTGCATTTATAAGTATTTTGTTTTAGAAGCTCTTTTTGTAGTCAAAACAGTGGGGGTTCATCTGAGAAGAGGAGAAAACTTCTGCATTTGTAACTGTATTATTTGAGATGCAGTTCTTAGAACCATAGAAATGGGGCTTCTTGGTGATGCTTGTGCTTTGTTTGAGAAGGAAACCTGTGCATTTGTAAGTATTTTGTTTGAGAAGCAGTTTTTAGAGTGGAAGAAAGTGGGGCTTCCTGGTAATGCCATAAATTCCGAGCTGTCCTACAGCAAGGCAGTACAATGCAAATACGACTTAATAAGATCACAAACTGCATTTCAGCGAAACAAGCGAGATTTACATTAAATTAGGAATTTTAAAACCGATTTAGTTTGTTTTACTGAGCATTTGCTTAATAACATTTCGCCTCCTCGCAATCTTTTTAAAGGCAATAATTCGCCCGTGAAGCGCAGGCACAGCCCGGGCAGAGAAATTGGAAGCAACAGCTCCCTCTCTGCATCCACACGGCGAGGGGAAGGAATATTTGAGCTCCATGGAATTTAATAAATCATCCCATTTCCTAATTTGATCATATTAGATGCTGATGTGGAAGGAGCATGGCGAGTAGCAGCTCCTCATTAATATACATCAGGCTGGGGAGGGGGGAGCAGGGGGTGCTGGTGGAGGGATGTCACAGCTCCCCTTCCCGACTTTCCTAAGTGGAACAGGTTGATGTGATCCCGGGTGTGATTTGTCACTGTCTTGCTAAAATGGTTTGGGTCGAGTTATGGAGTCCAGAGAGCTGGTGGCTGATAAATCAAACGGGGATTGAGTGGACAGGAGGCAGTGATTGATACTGTGACAGGATATGAGGAAAGGAATCTCCATCCGAGCACGCACGATATTGAATATGAGGAGGAAAATGGCCCTGGAGTATGGATATTATTCAAGGAAATGAGAATAATAATATCAGCTGGAAATTATTGCTGGCTGAAGATTAGGAGAGTTCTTATTAGAATATTGTGCTTCTCTGGGATGGGGAAGCTCAGCCCTCGTGTAATTCCCGGGTGGATGGAGCCGGGTTAATATTTTTGGAGTTTTCACTGTGATTGTTCTGCAAGTTAATCATATATATATATAATCATAGAGAAAATACTCTGCATCAGAACTCATAGCACAAATCTTCTAAGTTACTGAGCTTTAAATAGAATTAACCCCCAAATGTTACCCTGTATTCCTTGATTTCCTACAACCCTGTGATTACAGAGCATCCCACTATAATTGCCTTTAAATATGCAACTTTGCTTTATTGTCTGCCAAGTGTTTTTGGCTTTTTCCTTTATGTTAAACTCCAAACTGCTGCTTTGTAATACCTTTAATGCAGTTCAGCTTAAAAACTGACACAAACCCACCAAGTCCATCTATAGATAGTGGAGAGGAAATTTTATATGTAAAATAATGTGCCTGTAGCCCTGCTGCCTTTGGAGTGTCACTGAAGGAGCTGTTTGATCAGTGTACAGGGTTTTTTTTCCCCAGTGTGTGTGTGTGGAGACACATCTTACTTCTTTACTATTCTTCCAGCCTAATTAATTTAATATTGAAATGTGTGCAGTTACTGCAGTCCAGGGGCAGGGACCTATTTCTTTGGGGTGGCTTTGGAGTAGACTTGGGTTTGGGCTGGAAAAGCAGATTGTGGAGTGAGGCTGCCACCACCCAGCAAAGTAAACTAGAATTAACTGAAGTTCAACCCTCACAGCTTGGCAGAATTCTTTGTGTTTAGCAGTTATGATTTGTACTATTTAAAAACAGGGTCCTCAAGTGCAATGGGATAGGGACCACTAAATAAATCACAGTAAAACCCCACTGACTTCTCTTTTGGTCTTTGAGAATTTCCTTTTTTAATATCTTCTTATCCATTGCTAATACATGTTTTAGTGAGGGTCAGTAATGCACAGTGAAATGTGAAGACTTTTTAAAGATATTATCATTGAGTGCTTTTGTATTTGTGTTACTTGAAATGGGTCTCCAGTTAATCTCTCTTTTCTCCATACATCGTATTATTTTAGTGGGGTATTGATGTGTCAGAGTCTTTCCAAATTAAACCTTGGCTTATCAGCTGGATCAAGTCATAATCTATGCTAAGTTGTATTCAAAACACAAGCTTTGCTTACAGGCTGTAGTGGAATGGCTCAGTGTAGTTGTGTAAAATTAGAAGACTGATGTTAAGGATGTTGTGAGGAAAGATTAAATATCAGTGTGATGCAGATGTCTGGGTTAAAGTTGATTAAAACTGATTGAAGTTGTTGCAGGTAAGAGCAGAGGTCCTGCTGTGGGACTGTGTTACACAGGTGGTGTTGCTGGAGAAGGGAAGGTTTTCTGGACTGACCATCCCTCAGCCATCAGACAGGGTGAGTTTGTCTGTCTGATGGGGAGGAGGTGGAAGGGAAATGTGAGGGGCAGCAGCAGAACTGACTGGCAGCAGTGGGACTGGAACAGGGACTGGGACAAACACGGCCCTTTTCCTGCTGGAAGAAACAAGAGCTAAACAGACAACTGCAAAATACAAGGTTGGGCACATACAGACAGTGTTAAAAAACTCCTCTATAAAAATACTTTGAAAATACTTCTTTTAGAAATGGATCCAAGAATTTTCCCAGGAGAAGCAGACGGGAGTCCTATCAGAAATCAAACAATGTTCTTTAATTGGCATATTGCTTTGGAAATTCCAACCCAAGCCATTCCATGCTTTTAGGATTGCTCATTTTTTTTTTGTCTGGTTGTAGCTAGTGGAGCTACTATTCCTTTAAAGTATTGATCTGCTCCTTAGGATATTTTTTACTCCTGTCCTTGCTACACAAATGAACACATTCATGTACAACCAGCTGTACAGACCCACGTGGTTATGCAAGGAATCAGTCTAATGTTACATATTTCTCTCTCTTACTGGTGGGAAAGGTTGAAGCTTCTGGTCCATTAGAAGGTGTATTCAATTAATATTAATATATATTTAATGAACATATTGTAGCGTTTCTTCCATGAAAAAAACTCCAAAGTGAAATTCAGATTGGTGAGTTTGCTCCTGTGATCTTTAGTTTTTCTGTGGTTGGCAAGGTCAGATCATGTTTATTTTCCCCCAGTCTGTCAAAGGCTGCAGTTTTATTTAGGCTCCTGTTGAGTTGCAGGTTGTATCACCAATAGTCTCTACAAATCCAGATTTTAGTTGCAATAATTGACTTTTTCCAAGCGGAACCGAGCAGTTTGTGTCCATGGGTGTCCTGGGAAGCCGTGGAGGTGAAGCACTGGAGATGTCCTGGAGCACCAGGCCCCCCATGAGCGTGTTCCCAGCCCTAATTGACCGCTTGGGGAAATTAAACTTCCCAAGGCAATGCTGAGGGCCCTGCAGTTATCAGTGAGGGCACAGAGCTGCCAGTGACAGGGCTTTGATGCCTTTCATTGGGGTAAGACAAAAACCAGCCTTAAAAAAGCTCTGAATGCATAAGTGCTGTTCATTTAGACTGAGCATCGAGCCTAATTACACAGAAACTTGGTGTCTGAGCAGTCCAGGTGTTGTGGGCACACAAGGTGTTTGGAGTAGAGCTGCTTGTTTTTGTAAACCCTTTTGCTTCTCCCTGTGGAAAAGGTGGATGTGCAGGGTGGTTTGTTTTAATGCTTCAGTTTTCTGTTTGGGAAAGGTACTCAAGAATATGATCCCTTAGTGGAGGGTTGGCTTTGATTTCAACATCTCTCCATTCTGAACCATGTTGTATTTTAACTATTTTTTTTTTAATCCTCTCTTTCTCTGCTCCCAAAGCTCTGGCTGTGAAATAGAATCTGTTTTCTTGCTGCAGAGCTCGAGTTTCTGGAGCAGCTCTGCAAAACAACATAGAGCAGATGTCTGAGGATGCTTTGGGAGTCTTAGACCTTCACTCTCTGCTGGGTAAATTGTTCCTCTTCCCAGAGATGGTTTCTAGGAGTGAAAGAGGTGAAATCAGAGTGAATTGAAGTGAAGGATTTATATGAAAATATGAGCATCAGTTTATTGATATTATTGATATGACACTAATATATAAACTATATTATAATATAGTTTATGTATAAAGTGTATTAAAATATGATGTCATGTACCATAATAGATATTATGTATACTGCATAATATTTATACACAACTAGTATAACAATATTATTAATATAGTTATCACATAGCTATTATTTATTTATAGGTATATATTATTATCAGTATTATTGATATATGAAAATAGAATTTAGTAGTAAAAATTCACTGTTTCCTGTGTTCCCATCTTTCATTCTTTTTCATTCTAATAACACATGGCAATAACAGAATCTAGTTCAAGATGCTGGCAAAAAACCTGTAGTTCTGCCAAAAAAGTGGTTTACAGTGTTTTTTTTCTATGGGACTCATCAGAATATAAAGAAGCCAAGCAAGAGAACCAGTTGTGCTGTAAAAGAAGAATACAGGGAGCTGTCAGTCCCATGTATTCCAAGAATTCAGCCTGAATTTTGCTGGATACAGTGAAGCCCCGTGAGGGTGTTGGTGCTGGGGTGGGATGATGTCACAGCCCTAATGCAGATTCCTGGGGGTGATCCAGGAAGGGCCTGGAGGGATAGAAGGGGGGAATGGCTTTCAGCTGGAAAACAGTGGGTTTAGGTGGGATATTGGGAAGAAATTCCTGCCTGTGAAGGTGGGGAGAGGCTGGAATGGATTTCTTAGGGAAGCTGTGGCTGCCCCATCCCTGGAAGAGTCCAAGGCCAGGTTGGAGTAACCTGGGCTGGTGGAAGGTGTCCCTGCCCATGGCAGGGGTGACACTTTCAGTTCCCTTCCCACCCAAACCATCCTGTGATTCCAGGATTCTCTGTAAACCACCATCTGTGCCCTGGAATTCTCTGCTCCCTTTGGTCCAGGATTTCAGCTGTTTCTCCGTAGCAGGACCTGGCTGTGTGTGAGCAGGACAGTCACTGCTGCACTCAGGGCTTTTGGTACCTCTCAAACAAATTTTATCCCAGAAAACTCAATTGTCCCTCAAGACCCAGGTGGGCAGCTTCTAATTTTGGTGGTATTATGACCAAAGTGAGCTTTGGAAGTGAGTTCATGCCAGATAAAGCCGATTAAAATTAGGATACCGTGACTCTTCCCTGACTGTCCCTTTCATCCCTTGGTGCTGGTTCTCCCTCATCTGTGCTTTTGAGACACTTGGAGTTTTCCAGTTTCCAAGGGAAGGCACTGAGGCTCCCAAAAATCCAAGAGCCAGAAAACGTAGAGCTGATAACGCTTCATCTGGTCCTAATCCACGTTTATTGGCATCAAACTTTGGCAAAGCTGCACTTGACTTCAGTGATTCCAGATTTTACTGAGGTGTGATGTTACAGGAGGAAAAGGTTATCAAAAAAAAAAAGGGGATAATTTCAGGCATATGTAGAGTTTTTGTCCTTTTGCTGTTAAAATAGGGTTTGAGTAACTATCTGAGCAAAAAAAATGATGTTAAATATGTGATCACATTAGGAAGAATGTGAAAACTTGTATTTGTTTGCTCTTTATAGAACTGGAGAGAGATTTATTTAAATATCATATGTGTGTAAAACAATTAAAATCTAGGAGAAGATGGGAATTTAACATCCATACTGTATTTTTAAACATAACTAAAATATTTTGGTTGCATTCTTGTACATTTTTTTTAATACAGAATTTTCAAGCTTTCTGCAAATATTTATATGCAAGGCTCCAAAATCCTATGAAACATACGCTTTCAATCTGGAGTTGATTATCCATAAATATTCTTTTAAGAGAGTCTCCAGTTGGGGCTTTCATTGGATCATATCATCTCCTAGTAATGCAAAGTGAAAATCTCTCAATGAATTGAAAGGTTCAAGATTAAGCTCAGCTCAAATAATGATTTAAATTTTTGTTGTAATTCTGTACCGCTGATTTACGTCCCAGAAGTGAAGGCAAGGGCAGTAGTATGGTTTTATTATTTTAAATTATTCATATACTCTTAGATATCTATTTTTCTTCTCCCCACCCAAACCATCCTGTGATTCCAGGTTCAGGGATGAGCTGAATTGTGATAGAATTCAAATTAATCTGTGGCATAGCACTGAGAATCTGTTCCCAGTCCGTATCAAAAAGATTTGCTGAAAGTTTGCCTGTTAAAGCTCTGAGCTTCTTGATTGGAGAATGGGGGAAAAAAAGCTCATGAAACCCCTTCTCCTATTTTTCTCCTAGATAGTCTTCTTGAAGTTCTTCCAAATTAGATTTTAAATGCCAATTAGGAGGTTGAATATACTAAAATAAAAGCAAATACAACCAAAATGGCCTCACCTTATGGCTAGTTAGGCTTTCTCTCTCAAAAGCGGAACCTTTGCTCTGAGCGTGGCTTTGAGAAAGATATTCAGCTTAATGAACACATTAATTAGAACCATAACTATTTATAAGATAATTAGAAACGAAGCACGGTAAACTGGGCTTTTCCTGCAATTAATGGAGGATTAATTACTGGAGGTAATGAAGTGGATTTTTTCAATGCAGGGAGGTGAAGTACAGAGATGTGCGAGGCTTTGTGAGAGTTGCATAATTATCGCGGGGCCGTTTGAGCGGGGCCCGGCTGAGAGCGCTAATCAGCAGCATTGCATCATTATGGATGCACTTAAAAAGCCTCCCCACCAAAATCACTGCCTAATTATTTCTAATTGGCAGGAGTCTGTGTAGTCATTGAGCTGTTTGTAGCCATTTTAAGGTTCATTTAACTATCCTCGGGGCCATGTGATAGATGGGGGGAGAAAAAAAAAGCTGCTGCTCCGCGCTGGCCTTGGCTGGCGCCGCTAATCAGTTTTGGTGGGCTCGGGTTTGAAATGCATTTGCTCATGCAGAGGTCAGAACCTGAAGTAGTCCAAGCAAAGTTTGGCTTTTTGAAGCCACTTGACTGCATTCATTAGCAATTAGTAAAATAATTGTGTCTGTCGCTATATTTGGATTTCCACACAACTCGGGGCTCTTTCATCACCGGCCCTTCTTGTGGCATATTAGCTTCCCTGGAAAGCAAATATTCTTCCAACAGACCCTTTTAGCAACTTCAGTGCAGTGGCATATGTTCAGATCCACTCCTTTCTTCACTCATTTGTTCCCTTAAACAGCGCCCAGCATTTCAACACGAGCGTCTTGTTTGCTCCCGATTGATTCCCCAGTGGAAGTTTCTACCCAAGGACAGCATTTTGGGGCTTTTAAGGGTGTCTCTGAGGAATTAGTCATGAAGCATTAAGAGAGTAGTCAAATCTGTGATGTTTCCCAGAGTTTGGTATTTAGGGGCATCTATTTCCAAGATGTTGACAGCTCTGGACATCCAAGGAAGCTGCATAAGAATCCTGATTGTCTAAAAACTCCTGCTTGGGTTGGGGCACCTCCACCATCAATAATTACATCAGAAACGTTGTGTCCATCATTCCAAAATGCCCCTCTTGGAGATGCTATAATTAGGCTGGAGTTGCTTTATCTGCTGCTGTCAGATTTAACGTGACATCCCATTAGGAAAGTGTCTGGGAAAGTTCTCCGGGAGCGCCTTGGCCTGGTGGGCGTAATCAGGACCATGTGGGGGGTGTTGTGAGCCTACACGAGCCACTCATGCAGCTCAAGAGGACACTGCTGAGCAAATTGGAGGCTAATAAAATACAGGGCAGCCTTGCTGTTTTTGCCACAAAAAATGTGGTTTTGGTAATTTAATATTGATACAGAACCTGATCGGTTGTTCTTTCAACTTATGGTTAAAGTGTGAGGTTGATTTGAAAATAGTTACTCAGTAAAAACCAACAAAAACTTCATTTATTTGTGAAATGTTAGTCCAAATAAGAAATATTAGTCCCAATAAGAGAATGGTAATATCCTGATTGCTGTTATAATTTAGTGTAAGGGTGGGCTAATTAACCCTAGGCAAAGTGCCAGCCAGGGCTCGAGCTCTTCGTGCTCTTGGCAGCATCAAGGAGAATCCAAAAGAGAACTTGAGGCCCAAGGACCTGGAGTTTAATTAGTAGCAGGATCCAGTAGGTGTGAGGCAGAAAGAAAGTTGGAGAGAAAAATACACACCAGTAACCCAAGTGTCTGCTCAAGGTGTCACTGTGGGCAAGGGGCCCTCAGTGACTCCTGGAGAGGCACTAGAAGGTGCCAGAGGGGTGACAGGCAAGGGTTCCCTGTTTCTTGTGGTGTTAATTTAATGGATGTTACACCTTTGTGTCCTGCAATCTCATCATGTTCCCATTCCCTCCCCTCCAGCATCCCTGGGGTGGGGTTGAACCTCTGGGAGTCGGGATGGGGCTGTTGGGAAGAGAACTGTTGAGTGACTCATAGGTAGTGGTTTATTTTTGGAATTCCTTAACAACATCATTTTGGTAATATTCTCAGTGCTGGAAATAATAGAGTTTCCATTTTAATTCCTGCCTCCAGGTGTGGGAGTTGGGCTGAGTGTGGTACAGAAGAGCTGCTGTTGCAGGGGCAGGAGGCTGAGTGATGCTGCTCTGTCATTATTTCCTGGGGTTGCTGTGGGTTTGGGAGGTCCCTTTATGTTTTAAACAACAAAAAACCCCAAAGCTTGCAAGGAAATTCCATTAGAATCTTTGTTAAACAAAGGCATACGTATGTAAAAATCACATTATAATTGATCTTTTTACCCATTTAAGTTGGGACTAGCACCAGTTAGTTTGTGCTCAGCATCATCAGTTGATCACAACAGTCATAAAACATTTTAAAGGATAATAATCAAGTAGTTTTGTTGCTTTATTTAGTTTTAAACAATCCAAATTTTCTTGTTTCTCATTCTGGTATGTTTTATTTTCCAGTATTTTATGTAACAATTGCAGGTTCTATAATGAAAATACTTTTTTTTTTTTCCAGAATACTAAGTGAAATTTTTCCCTCCCCTTCCTTGGAGTTTTTAATTAGTCATTAGAGTTGAGGTTTGGGAAGGACAGAGCAGGGTTAGAGGTGATAACTCCCAGTAAAGCAGATTTTGGGGCTGATAAACCTGGCAGCTCCATATTCCTCATCAGTCTTTGGGAATGAAGCTGTTCAATATTCATTCAGGAGAATATTAAAACCAGACCAGGCTTCCCTCTATCTACCCTGTGTTTGGAAAATACAGAATATTACAGCAAGATGCATCTAACCTGCATGTAAATTAGAAAATTATTGTTGCATTTATAGAATGTGCACTGGAAAATAGGAAAATATCCAGACTGTTTATGATGTGTCCTCAAAAGGCTTTGAGTGTATGGTGTGATGGTTTTGTGCTTGGCAGAATGTGTTTTTAAAGCCTTTTTATGACTGAATTTTCAGAGCCTTGATCCTATAGTCAAGTTACAGCAACTTTCATGAAAAATGTGAAGTTTGTTTTGTTTTTTGTTTGGGAAAAGAAGGTGAGATTCTAAAAGTCTCTCTATACTCTTCATAAAACTATTGTGAAAAATGTAGAGTGGAATACCTCAAACTTTTTACATCTTGTAAAATTTACGCCTAAGCTGTTTGGTTATCACTGAATTAATGACAAAAGTTGCCACTTTTCTTAATTGTGAACACAGGGCATGGTTTGATTTGTTATCAGTCAAGTAGAAGTAGACACACATCTTTTCATTTAAGTGTCATTTTAGGTCATGGTGTGAATCAAGTCAGGCCCAATGTTCACAGTCTTCTAAATTAGATACTTATTTCTAAGGGTAAACAATGCCTTAATCTTGTCTGTAAGCAGGTTTTTTTACCTTTTAAGTGGTGCTGTGACCTGAGGAATGAGAAATATTCAGGTTTTTTCCCTACAGTTTCAGTTTTGGGTCGGTGCTGGTGGTACCTCCCTGTTTGAGTGCCTCATATAGACACTGATGGTGCTGTTCTGCTCTAGGTTGGTTTGTTGGGGATATTTTTGCAGGTTTTAAACATCTGTTCAGGTTATTCCCTTCAGTCTAATCTCAGTTTGTGGATACAAGGATACACAAATATCACAGCATCCTTAAGCTCAAACCATCACCAGGGCCTCAATCTGAGAGGTTTTACAAGCACAAAAACTGAAATATTGGTCTTGTCCCAAGCAGACAGAGGAGCAGCGTTTTCCTGTCACTGATCTGAACTGAGGCACGAGGGAAGTGGAGCATTTCAACCTCCAAATCTCTCCTTTCTGCTTCTTAACGTTTCACCACAATATCAGAGGTGTTGTCAAATTTACAACAAATAATTACCTGGGCAGGGATTCCATCTGGAAAAGGGATCCGACCCTTTTTCAGGGCTCTGTGATACATCCAGACCCTGCTGTCGTGGCAGATGCAGAGTCACCAGAAAGGAATATTTGGTGTATTTGTTTAGAGTCCTCAAAGTAAGCTGGACCTTTGTTTTTCCAAATAGCTTCCAGCTGTATCAGGGGTGGAATAACTACATGTGTGTGTATAAATTCATTACAAAGTCTGATGGATTCATTTGCTAATAGAATTTGTTACTTTATTCCCTCAGGAAGAATTCAAGTTTCCCTCCCCCCCCTTTTTTTTTTTGAAGAATGTAAAAAAGATGTAAAATGACTTTCCTACAGCCTTATAAAATTTGAACTTTCCTACAGTACATATTTTTCTGGTTGCTTTTTTTCCAGCCTAAGCAGTGGCAGTTCTGGAATTTGATTAGGAGAAGAAGGAATTTTCTTGGTGGCGTCTTTGTGTGGCAGATCAACAACTGTTTTGCTTCTGCCTCGTGGTCAAGTAGGTTCAAAACTCTTGGGTTGGCAGGAGACAAGTTGGATGTTCCCAACTGATTTGAGCTTTTTTTGGTTTTGTTTTCAGACTATTGGAATATATTTACTTCTTTTATTAACCTGAACTTTGGGGTTATATGGAAGTTTATATCCAATATACCTGCAGATGGATATTGAGTACATTTATGTAGGTGTATGTGATTTTTATGTCCTTGGACTCTAGAACTTCCAGACTGCTTTGAATGAAAAAGAACAGGGAATCAGAGGGGTGGCTTTTTACTTAGTATATTGTCCTGGCTATTAAATAAAGTGTCTTCTGTTTCTTTGTTATTTTATTCCCTAAAGTTTCTTACAATTAAATTCCATTCTTTTCTGCTCAGGCATGGCATGGCTACAGGAATGTAGGGTTAGAAAAGAGGGCTGTTTTGAGGCAGACTCTAAGAAAATGTGAGAGAAATTCATGTCATGTGAAACCAGGTGTGTTCTGAAAATGATGCTCCTAATTTGGGGAGAAGGCTTAGCAAAGAGAGGCAGTTCCAGTCTTTCACAGATCAGCAAGGAAATGAACAGTGCAACGTGTTTCCCTCAAAGGTGAGGTGAAGATCCTCAGATCCTTTGGATCAGTTGTATCCAAGGCAGCTGGTGACCTGTGTGTAAGCTAAATCATGGAATCCCAGACTGGTTTGGGTTGGAAGGGACCTTAAAGCCCATCCAGTCTCACCCCTGCCATGGGCAGGGACACCTTCCACCAGTCCAGGTTACTCCAACCTGGCCTTGGACACTTCCAGGGATCCAGGGGCAGCCACAGCTTCTCTGCCCAGCCTGGGCCAGGGCCTCCCCACCCTCCCAGGAGGAATTTCTAGTTTCTGAAGGAATGCAGTGGGGAGAGAATCCCCTCCTGTCATCACTGATGGGGTGGAGCAGTTGACAATTCCAGTAGATTGGTGGGAGCTGTTCTCCCATCCCAAATCCCAGCCAATACTGCCCTTGCTTTGGCCACAGCTGCTCCCACAGTCCTACCTGTGCATGAAAAACCTGCAGAGAGTTTTCCATGGAGCTGTTGGTTTGCTGTGGGTGTTCCAGCTCCTGGGTGGCAGCGTGGTGGAGCTGAGCTGGAGTTAGGTGTGTTGCCAGCACTGCATGTAGAGTCTTTCCAGAGGCTCTCTGTAGGATACTCAAGGTGTTGTGGCAGAGAAGGCACCTTCATCTTCCTTGGAAGTCAGGTGACGTGGCCCAGGAGGTTTGAATCTGGAGAACTCGTAACAAACCAACTGCTTGAGAAGAAGCAGGACTTGCAGGAGTGTCCCCTCCATCAGTTCTTCTCTCCAGCTGCAGCCCTGAGCTCCCTGTGCCAACTTCCCAGCGACTGTTGATTTTCCAGGTTCCATCTCACAGGAGTTTTATCTCCTCCCACGTTTGGTTGTGTGATTGACAGAATTCCTTCCAGCAGAATTGTTTGTTGCTGGGCTGAGTTAGTGTCTGTGTCTGGTGAATCCATTTTCTCAGCTCTGCAAACAGGGCTCTTGGTTGTCCCAGGGACTGTTTTTATTTCATCCTGCTTTTCCCTGGCACCGAGGATGATATTTTTTTAAATCTTAAATATTCCCTCATTCTGAAATCTGTTTTTTCACTTACCAACTGTCCAAACTGCTGGATTGCAACAACTTTTTTCCTCTTAGCACCAGTCTCATTTCAGGCTTAAACTCTGACTCTGCTGCTGCCTAGTTTTGTTTTCACTCTCCTTATATTTAACAATAAATAAAAAAAACCCCATATTATCTATATTTAACTCCCTCAACTACATGCATTTTAAAATTGCAGACTAATAATGACCTGACATGTTTTATAGATGTACCATACTCCCATTAAATATATATATAGTATTAATAATTTATCTGCCCTGAATGACTGCAATTGATACTTGAAATTATTTTACCTTTCCAATAACTTGTACATAATTTTTTTCCTGGTGGTGAAGTTGAGTTAAACAAGAAACTTTTTCTTAATATGCTTTGAAAGAGAACATGGCATTTTTCTGCAATTCCTTGTGTGTTTGCACTCTGTCTTTATTACCAAGGTGAATGTCCAGGTTTGATGCAGAGCAGTTGTGTCTCGTTGTTCTGGCCCAGACTTTGGATTTATGGCTCAAGTATTAATTTGTTGGGTTTGTTTGTGGCTATTGAGCCAATAATAATCTAATTAGAATTGTGGCAGGTGAGAGACACATAGAAGTATTCCAGGGGAGGACTTGACATGTCAGGAACGTTCATTGGAGTGGGGGTTGCTGTTGGCCAACAAAATGGATTATTTTTTCATAAATTGTCCTTCCCTGGAAGAGCTCAAAGAGAAGGAAACAAGCACTGACTTGGTTTTGGACTCCAACTCCTCTTTCCTTTCAAAAAGCCTCTCAGTGACTCTTTTCCAATTGTAGGATTTTGCACAGATTAGGTTGGCCCTCTCAGATATAGTTCAGAGCTTTAGTGGACATAATTGGGGAAATACTAAACGCCACTGACCTCATTTCCTTCAGAACAATGAAAATTAATAGTTGCACGTTTTATTAGGCTGATATTCCAGATGTAGTGTACATTTAATTAAGTGTAGTTTCCTTTTGCTTATGGTATGTGTCTCTGCTTTCTGTCGCAAATTCTTTCTAGTTTTACAGTTTTCCACATGTTTTCTTTCACCATTTATGATTTTTTTCAAAGCAGAGCTGGGAGGATTTAAATCACTTTAGCATGCAGCAAAACAGTTCCCATTCAAACAATAAATGCCATTTTAAAAAGCCTTTAGATCTTCTGGCACTTCATAAATATAAATGTATAAAAACATTATGCAGTTGTAGTGCCCACCTGCTAATTAAATGCAGATTTCCTCAAACTTGTTTTAAAATCCGCTTATTTGTTTCAACTCTGTCTCGGCTCAGGATACATATGGCCCTTGTGAAACTAATTATGCTTATGGAGCAGCTGGGAAATTTAGTGCAACTAATTTTATCCAATATTTTACATTTTAATTGATTACCTGTGAAGAAATTAGCAAATTAACACTTATTGTGCAGTAACTGAACGGGCTTTTATGGAGACTTTCAGTTTTTACAAGCGGCCCAAGTGTTGATGGAATAAAGCTCTTTCGTAGGGCTGGAGATGGGGAAGGGATTGGTGGAGCCTTGATTATCTGGGGTGAGAATTTTGGGATCCTGAGTGATGCCAAGCATCTGTGTGTTCTGCAACTTGGACATGAAAAGCAGATTGGAAAGTAATGGCTTTTCACAGAATTTTGGGAACATATGGGCTTATCTGGATCTAAGAGCTCTTTGAAGATCTTTGAACTTGACTAAATGACTTAACCTTTGGCTTGGTGGGTGGGTGTTGGTGGGTGTCACTTGGGGGGAAGGGGGGTCCCTGCTGCAGATTTACTCTCCAGCTTCATTTTTCTTCTTTTTCTCCAGTAGTTCTATAATTTGAACATTTTGGGACTTGCTGTAATAGGACTAATCGTGATTCTTGTTATTTTTCAACAGTAATAAAATAGGAAATCTTTCTTCTCTGTCAGATCTGTGGACTTTTGTTCTTGTTTAGTGATGAATTAGTGACACAGATGACTCTTTGTAGCTCCATTTGATCAAGTTTTATCTTTATTTCCTGTTCTGTAGATCTTGCAAGATACTTTAATAGGAATTAAGGGGGGGAGGGATTTCACAAGGGTGTGGAGGGATAGGACAGGGGGGAATGGGCTGAGCTGAAGGAGGGGAGGTTTAGATGGGATATGGGGAAGGAATTCCTGGCTGGGAGGGTGGGGAGGCCCTGGCCCAGGTTGCCCAGAGAAGCTGTGGCTGCCCCTGGATCCCTGGAAGTGTCCAAGGCCAGGTTGGAAAGACCCTTAAAGCCCATCCAGTGCCACCCCTGCCCTGGGCAGGGACACCTTCCACTGTCCCAGGCTGCTCCAAGTCCCATCCAGCCTGGCCTGGGACACTTCCAGGGATGGGGCAAAGAACTTTGTACAGTGATGGAAAATCCAGGAGAACTCATCTTTGGAGGAGTCTGTGGAGCAGAACTCCCCATTTTTAGAAGATCCCCACTCATATCCCACGGATAGTCACCTGCCCTCCCCACCCCTGTCCCTGGGACAGGGAACACAAACTGGATCAGGGCTTTCCTGGAAGTGTAAAACCCAAGGGTAACCAACGATCTGGGCTCTGGGATAATGAATTTTGTGGTGTGAAGGATTGCACATGAAACAACAGTGGCAGCTTCTGGCAAGAAAACTGTTTATCAGTTTGTCAGTGCTCCTATAGGGACATCACCCCAAATTTGATGCAGTAACTTACTTTTAATTTTTAAAAGCTGTTTTCTGTGTATAAATGTCACCTGCCACTAGTTCTACTTAGACATGGGGATGAATGGGAATCTGGGATTGGAGCATCCAGCTAATCTGAGCTGAATTTGGTGTTGTCTGCACCTGAGAAAGGAATCTATGAAATCAAGTTCAGATTTGAGCTGAGATTCTCCAGCAATACATGTTTTAAATTCATCAGTTATTCCTGCTTCAAGGACTGCACCCTTAAGTGAGGAACAGCCTTGCATCAATTAAAGGTGATTTGTGTTGCTACAGGACTCCGTTTTTGTTTGTTTGTTTTGGGGCTTTTTTGCTGTTTTGGATTTTGCATCTTACCTGCAGAGTTCTGAGAAATCGGGGTCAGGGGTCACCTGGGGATGGTGAATTTGGGGCAGTGCTCTGTACACCTGTGCTGCCTCATCACAATGAAGCACCATCTTTTTGCCAACCCAAAATTAGATTTAATGTCCAGAATAATTCCTTAGGTCAAAAATTCCTCCACCTGAGGGCTGAGAACAAATGGATAAATTTGCGATGACATCCTAAAAAAAACCATTTTGGGACAGCAAATGTTTTCTCTGGTTAATAACACACCAGTCAGTGGTCATTTGATCTGCTGTAGGAGTGTTAATAGTGGGACCAATAATTGGGGATGTGGTGCTGCAAGGTGGCAGCTGCTGAGGGAAACCTGAGCCCGGGTTTGACCTCTGGGCCCGGGCTGGAAAGCTCCTGGCAGGAACAGGGACATTAACCCCCATGTGCTGGACAAATTCCAGGCTCAGTAACAACATTCTGCCCCAATGTAATTTATGGCTTCATCTGGAGGTAGGATTTGCTTTTGCTCAGCCTGTTGTTGGGTTTTATTAAGCAGTTGTTGCTTTTGAACCAGAGTGGTTTTTGTGTGTGATTTGGCTTTTAGAGGCCTTGGGAGTTTTCCATTCCAAGAGGTGCTTAAGATAATTTTTTATGCTGTTTTAAAAATTGTCCTTCCTCCAGTCCTCTCATTTTTCCATGAGGTGCCATCAGAACTTTTATAAAATGTGAAATCCCGGGATGGTTTGGGTTGGAAGGACCTTAAAACCCATCCAGTTCCACCCCCTGCCCTGGGCAGGGACACCTTCCATAGACCAGGTCATTCAGGTGTTCATGAATAAAAACTCAACTTGCTGTTTTCCCAAATCCTCCTTTTCTACTCATGTAGCATGAAAAAGGTGTATTGATGCATGATAAATTATTAAATAAAACTTAGAAACTCTTCCAAAAGAAATTCATGAATAATGAAAAGGTTTTTTTGGATAGATCTAGAGACAATCCTAATACTTCTTGACTTTTTTTTTTTTTCAATGAAGTTTATCAGGAACAACATAAACTTATCCCAGAGGAATGGATAACATGGTTGAGAATGGAGTATCCTGTGTCCATGGAGAATCTCAACTGAGTGACCAAAGTTACAAGTCGTAGTAACCAAACCCCAAATAGCTGCACAAACCCCTTGCACCTGTGGGCAGTTTCTTGCATTATTGGCCCTCCAGAGTTGGAATATTTATATTTTCTAAGTCAACCAAGTCCAGCCATCAGGAGGTTGGTTTGGACACTTCAGGTTTTTCTGGGTCTTTTTGGAACAAAACAGTGATAATGGATTTAATATGTAAATGCACAGTAGCAGCTGTAAATTCTCTATTTTCTACACTGAATTGATCAGAACTCAAGAACTTAAAGTTTAATGTTCAAGGAAAAATGTCCTTCCTTTCCTTCCCAAATAGCTCCAAGATTAATTTGTTGATGGATGAATCCTACATAGTGTGGTTTAAGTTATTTTATGTATTTCTACATATAATATGTACATTATATTTTATATTCTTCCTTCAAAGCAGAAGCAGTGTTTTCTTTCCCACTTTGGATAAATCGACGGTTTCAAAGTATTAAATGACTGTTGTGCATTATTAACGTGTCACATTTATTAAATGCAATGTCTCAGGATTGAATTGTGAAGTGTGTTGTGCAGCTGGGTCGGGTGGCCGAGGGCTGGTGGCTGAGCTGTGACCCTGTGGGTTTGGTGCAGGTCCAGGTCCAGGGGTCGGCAGCGCTCCTACAGCCGCAGCAGCGACAGGTCCGGCCACAGGAGGACACACAGCGGCTCCCGGGAGAGGGAGCGGCGCAAGGGCAGGGACAAGGACAAGGGCAAAGGCAAAGACAAGGAGGTTTATGGCACCAAGGCTGGGTAAGTGAAGTGACCGGCGATGGAACGGGAACGAAAACCAGGCAAGAGTTTCGTGTCGTTTTGCTCCTGTTTTCCTTTGCAGGATTTTTTTAATAGACAATATTTCCCACTAAAGGATGGTTTAATTTACAATTCTTTCCTCACTGTGTGAGGGTGGGGAGGCCCTGGCACAGGTTGCCCAGAGAAGCTGTGGCTGCCCCTGGATCCCTGGAAGTGTCCAAGGCCAGGCTGGACAGGGCTTGGAGCAACCTGGGCTGGTGGAAAGTGTCCCTGCCCGTGGCAGGGGTGTGGCACTGGATGATCTTTTAAGGTCCTTCCAACCCAAAGCAGTCTGGGATTTGGTGTGTGAGAGGTTTTCTGGGCTCTG
This sequence comes from Pachyramphus minor, assembly GCA_013397135.1. NCBI lineage: Eukaryota > Metazoa > Chordata > Aves > Passeriformes > Tyrannidae > Pachyramphus > Pachyramphus minor. The sequence goes on along the minus strand of VYXB01000457.1, from coordinate 281,871 downwards.
TGTAGAAGCTCATCTCAAATCCCACTGGAGTAACAGCAGTGGTCCCTGAGGATCCTGCTGGGCTGGAGGTCCTTTTATAGCAAGGATCAATAGGAAAGAGCTGTAGGAGGAACACAATGCCCAGATAATATTTTTTTAGGCAAGCAGTTAATCTTCATATTTTGATAATTTACAGAATTGCTCCTGCTAAATTGGAAAACCAGCTGCCCTGTTTGGGTCGTTCCCAAGGGAGTTGGGACAAAGGGTACAAGTTGATATAGAAACTCTTTGTGCTCTCAGTCCATTCCTCTGAGCTCAGGGCTGACTTTGGACAAGGATTTCTGCCTTGGAGCGTGATCAGACTGCAAAGTGAACCAAACCTGGCTGGTGCTGATATAATCTGTGCTTCATAAACTTTTCTGAGGGGGCACAACATGTTTTCCAGTTTAATCAAAGAGTGATCAAAGTGTGTCTGTGCTGAGAATATGGATCTGAGCAGCTTTGCCCCTTTATTTGTTATTTGTGATTCGGAAGATTGAGGCTTTGTCAGCACCACTTTAGTGTTTGGGAAAGGCTTTGCAAAGCCACATATTTGAATACAGAGGAGACAAATCCCTTTGATGGGGTTGTTATTTGAAATCTGTCTATGGAATATTCTGTTATTGACCACAGTGAGAGAGAACCAACTGTAGGAACAAAGAGTTTCTCTTTGCCTGGTTTGTGCTCCAGGAAAATGAGGCCAGGTAAGATGCTTTGCAGTTGTTTTTGTCAGAGGCTTCCTCAGGCCTCCCAAGCTCTCCTTGTTCTTCCCCTGCATTATTTATTTATGCATTTATTTTCTTTTTGGGTGAAAACTGTGGGAAAGGAAAGATCTCCTTGGCCAGGTAAGATCACCTGTCTTTGGATTATGGATGTAGAGGGAGGAGGATGGTGGAACACAAACTGGGGGAACTTCTTGCCTGTGTATGCCTGTTGGCTTCTGGAACATTCCCTTTGTCCCCTGCCACAGCAGGGGGATTCCATGATTGAGTTGGACCCAGCTGGAACAGGAAAAAACCAAGTATTTTATTTTTCCTCCCGGCCTATTCTGCTGTAACCAACACAGGGATGATGCTGGTTTTCCAAATTGTCATTCACATTTTTTTTCTGCTCCAAAGTATGAGGAGGAAAATCTAATGACACAAAATCCCTGTCAGGGGCAGGTTTGGATGTGAAATAATGAGAGGAATCAGTTGGAGATGACTGTCCACATGAATGAATTTCTAGATCCAGGGTCTAAATCACCACTGAAAGTATCATCACTCTCCAGAGCCTTCCCAGAACCTCCAACATCAGGAATCTGTAGAGGAAACAATCCTCTGACCTCCCTGTTTGGAGTAGATCCTTCCTCAAAGGCACATCAAGGACCAGGTCTAGTTTTCAGTATAAATTTATAGCTGTTTGGAATGTATTTATTCAAAATAGCCACTTTAAAGCTATAATGAAGATCATCCCAGAGCCAGATTGTGAGAAGATGGAACATAAATTCTCAGGTGCTGCTTGACTTTATAGGTTAACTTTGCATAAAAGAAGGTATTTCAGTTTGGCAGCTCTGCAGGTTATTTGAGAGTTGTTGTATATTTGGGACTTTACTGTTCCTCTGAAGTGGAGAATGAAATTGCAGTTTTTTAATTAAAGAGAAAATGGTTTTGTTTGTTTGTGGGTCGTATAAACCAGTGATTGTCTTTTCTGTGCTTGGCTCGTGTGTGTTTGTAGATGTGAGGGGGAAGGGCTTGTGTTTGATTTTTAATTTGGGGTGACTTCAGGTTCTTTCAAGGTAGATCTTGTCTTCACAGGAAACATCCCGAGAGATTTGAAGACTAAAAAAGGATAATTACTTAGAAAAGAAGTGCTCTGGTCATTGTCCTTTGGCATTCTCCATTTCAGTGATGATTCTTTAACCATGAGCACTCAACTCCTGGTCTGGTGGAGATGTTTTAGCAGTTCTGTGGAGATGGGCTGTGTTACTGCTCTCCTCTCCCACTCTGAAGTGGTTTAAGGGATGTGCTGTTTGTGCAGCCTTCGTGGAGGGAGGTGGTTGGGAAGCTCCTTGGCAGCATCTGATGGTACCTGGGCAGCAAACCTGGTGTGAAGAGCAGCCTGTCAGGCTTTGAGAGGGTTTTGTGCTCACTTCAAAGGTAAAGCAGCACAACCTGGGAAATATTCCTGAACACAGAATCGATCCACCTTTCAGGTGATCAGGATTATTTCATTTCCAGGGAAGACTCTTTGCACAGGAAAGCTGCTGACAAGCAGGTAGCAAGAAATGTTCTTAAGCAGTTCCCATTCAGCTCCTGCAGTGCTGCTTTTTTTCCCTCCATTTTGCAAGTCATCCCAACCAACCAGTTTGCTTTGGTTTCCTCTCACCCTGGGTGTTCAACCTGTGTTCCCTCTTTTTGTGTGTGCTTTGTCTTGCAGTGCACAGCAGAGAGAGCTTTATTGCCTGGAAGGTTATAAAAAAGAATCAATATGTGATATTTCTCAACAGCTGCTGTTCAGCATGTCCGAAGTGAAAGCACTTCTTGGCCTCTCACCCTTCCTGTTCCCCCAGTCCCCCAGCCAGGTTTCAAATCCTGTTTCTGTGTCTGTGATACCAATATTGGTCTCTGCTGGTGCCCTGTGGCTGCAGGAGGATGCTGTGCCTGTCGTTGCTTTGGACCACTGTTACACACCTGATTTTGTGCTGGTGCCTCTGCTCTGTCCCTGGCACACACAGGGGGGACTTTCGTCTTCTCAGGGAAGTTTAACAAGTTAATCAAGTGGTTACCACACCTTTGTAATTTTTACAGAGCTCTTTGTATTTACTGGTACATTATGAAGTGTTATAAATGGAGTTGATAAAATAAGGATCAATATAAATTTTATGATGGATTATCATCATCTCTGCAAAACTTGCTGATGCATAATCAGAATGTGTCTGGTTTTTACCAATAGGTTTTAGTCTAGTGATTTTTCTTATTAATTTTTTGTTTGAAGGACCCAAAACTTTACTGTTCATGGTTCTGCCAGAATAGTTAAACTGTCCCTACATTTGGCTGTCCCAGTCCCTGCTTTTCTTCTCTTGGTTGTGTTTTTCTTCCCTTGCAGAAATTAAATCTTTGGCAAGAGGATGAACTCTGGGCTGAAGCAAAAACATGGGTGGCATTGATCAGGAAAGGTCACTGAAGGAAAGGGGAAGAGCTTGGTCTCTGCATCCAAGGAATGGGACAGGTTGGGATGAGTTTCCCTTACCCAGAAGGGAGTAGTAATTCTCATGTTAGACTTTTGCTTTGGGGTTTTAATTGATTATGGGAAAATTAGTCATAGTCTTCCTGGACTTATGTACTTATCAACTTTTGAACTTAAACAAGTTTTTAGTGGTTTTTTTTATTGTTCAGTAAAGCTGAATATGCTGATTGTGTGAGCCACTGAATGTTGATGTTTAAAGTCTTGATCACTGTTGGATTGGGAGGAAAAGCTGCTAAAAGCTTGCTGGCTTTACATAATTTTGCTGGATTTTTGGGTTTCATTGTTGTTTTTGCAGTAGTGAAATTTTGGATTCCTGGTTCAAGTGATTTTGACAATTTTTAATGGAATAAATTAAGAGCAGCTTTTCAGCTGTTATGGGAAAAGAAGTGGTGACCCATTAATCAAACCCAACCAGTTTAATTCCTGATACTTGGTGAGGTTATTGATACATTTGGGCATTAACTGGTTCACAGCTTCTGAAATCCTTGGACACATCACAGAATCCCAGAAAGGTTTGGGTTGGAAGGGAATTCAAAGGTTATCTTGTCCCAGCCCCTGCCATGGGCAGGGACACCTTCCACCAGCCCAGGTTGCTCCAATCCCCATCCAACCTGGCCTTGGACACTTCCAGGGATGGGGCAGCCACAGCTTCTCTGGGCAACCTGTGCCAGGGCCTCCCCACCCTCCCAGCCAAGAATTCCTTCCCAATATCCCATCTAACCCTGTTCTGTCATGTGAAGCCATTCCCCCTCTTCCTGTCAATATTATGGCACTGAAGAGTTTGTTGTTCAAATACAATCCTAATTTTTCCCTTTAGTTCCATAATTAGGTCTTTAAAGTTGTGCTCAGGTCCCTCTGTGTAGACCCCTCTTCCCAGTGGCATTTCCCCAAAGCCCTTGGAATTTGATTCCCATGCTCAGTGCCCAGGAAGGTTCCATGGATGGGACATGGGGTGGTCAGTGCCTGTTGAGGAGCTTTTCGTGGCTTGGCACAAGTCGTCAGGAGTAAATTGGGAATACTGGGCTTTTCCGAGTTGACAGCAGTCAGGCACTCTTGGAGCTTGGCACGTTGGTGCTTTTGCCTTCCCCCTTCCCACAGTGTGCAGTGGGAAGTCAGTTATGGTAATTTGGCCTGATTTGCACACAGGTTGTGGAGTCGGGAGCGCTCAGAACTCCTGTGCAGCGTGTGCTGGGATCAAAGCGGGGCCGTGGCAGCGTCGTGTGTGACCTCAGTGGGGAGGTGTTGTGTGCATGAAACATTTATCACAGTCCCAGCTGCCAGCAGGGAGCTCTGTGCCAGGGTGACGTGTTCTCCTGCAGAACTGACTGGAAAGGACGAGGTGTTGGGAGGAGGTGGTTGCTGCCTTGTGCCGGTGGCGCAGGGAAGGGTTGGACTGGGGGAGGATTCCTGGGGCACGGCTGGGACGTGGGTCACGCTGAGCTGGGAAGAGTTTGGCTTTAAAGAAACAAGTGAAAACATCTTCAAATGGTGTATTCTCAGGAATTGCTTTGGCAGGTCATGTGAATGCTCTCTTTGCTTTGATTCTGTTGGGTTTTAACAACAGTTGGGACCAGTTATGGTCCCATAACTAAGGAGTAGCTTCATATTTGTAAATTCAGTGCTGACTTAATAGTGGGGATGAATACACTACACTTCTTAATAATTCCATAAACATAAACTCTTGTATTTAAGACTATTTGCTAAGAAAGTTAGGAATTCCTATTAGAATATATAAATAATATATATATCTTTATATAAATATATATAAAATAGATAACATTTTTGCAGTATAAACCACTTTTAAAGAAACAAAACTAAGATACTGTGACTAATTGATAGCATACTTCTAAGAGTAAATCAGGATTGATTATTCATATTTGGTGGAAGGGGTGTCTGCCCGTGGCAGGGGGTAGAACTGGATGAGCTTCAAGGTCCTTTCCAACCCAAACCATTCCATGATATTGGGAGTTGCTGCCTCTGGGATGTTGTGGGCACTAAATCTCAGGTGTTTCAACTGCTTTTGGAGACTGAGAATAACTTTATTGTTTCAAAGTGTATGAAATTAGTACATTTTCTTACAGAGTTTGGTTCCTAGAAAATACTTCAAATGTGCAAGGAATCTGCAACTGCTGTTTGTTAATGTGGTGAATAGACTTGTAAAAAAGCTTTCTGTATAGAAAGAGGACTTAAAATTTGATTATTCTGTAGCCCTGTTTTATCTTTTACAGAAAGAATCTCTTTTGTCACCTGCCTCCTGCCATGGCCCTGAAAAAGGGGTTTGCCAGCAGGGAAAAATGAGAGGTGGGCCATTGGTACTATTATTTCTGACTGCTTTTTAGCCTGAATTGTATTGAGGATACTGCACACAATTTCCCTAAACCTCCCTGAATCAAAGAGTTGGAGCCATGGCGGTTTAAGGTTATATGGGAAGCAGTGTTGGGTGGGAAAAAGAATATCTTTCTTTCAGACCAACTGGTGTCCAGCCACTTCCTTTGACTCCCTGCAGGCTTTGGAGGATCTTTAAGATCTATTATCGTGGCAGAGGAGTTACTTATCCAGAATAAGAGCAAAATGCCTCTTCTATTTATTCATTCATTCATTCTTACTGCTTTTACCTTCCTTTCTGTCACTCACCTGAAGGCAGAACCCAAATATGAAGGGAACTCAAGAAGTCACCTTGTACTCCTGGTGGGTCTTTGAGGTGAGGTTTCTGCAGACATTGAGTAACTTTGCCTTTCAAAATCCTTGTGTTCTGGTGGCAGAGGAGTTGAGTGGTTTGGGCTGTTCCCATCCAGGTGCTCGGAGGGAGATTCCTGGGAGTATCCAGGACTCAGGGTGCCGAGGGCACTCTAAGGATGAGAGAAAAGCAGCTGATGAGCTTTGCTGGCAGAGATGCTGAGGTGCTGGAAGGCAGGAGGAAGCAGCTGAGAGGCCAAGTGAGGTCAGTTTCCTCTCCAGTAAGTCAGCCAAGGGCTAATGGGAAGCAGAGTGAGGGTTTTCCTTGGAAAGGACTGAGACCTCCAGATGCCCAGAGCAGCTCGAGGGTCACTTGCCTTTGACCGAGATTTGTTGCTATTGTTGTCTGAGCTGTGTTGGCCTTGTTTTTCTTTTTGTTTGCTAAAAATCCCCTTTTCCGACTCAAAAGCCTGGCCAGTTATTTAATGGGCTGTGAGGCAGCAGCATATGGGATGATTTCTTTTCCTTTCAGTACCAGACAGCTGGAAAACCCAGTGTGGATGGTACATGTCTGTAAACTGTCCAGGAGGTGTCAGAGAACCTCTGAGTCTGGAAAATAAAGAGATTTCAGCCCAGAGTAACCATTTCATTTTCATTCACTGAAGTACTTTCTGTGCTAAGAACAAAAATCTGAGTTTTGTGTTCCAATTCCGTGGTTCAGACTGTCAGTTAGTGATGGTTGTTAGATGAGCTTCCCTGCTAAATTCGTGTACTATGTTGAGGGAATTATGTTTCTCCATATTTCCAGAAATAGGTTTTGGAATGCATTTGAAGGCAGTATCTTCAAAGACACACATTCTTTTTAAGCTGTTTAAAATTTTCCAAACTCTCTGCTCCTTAAAACTGCCAGCCACCATGATTGTCCTTTTATAAGGATATAATTTGCATTATCTTGGGTTTTTAGTGGAATCAGTCCTGAAATACAGAGTATCCCTGCTGGAAGGGTGTGTTGGTTGCCCACATGTGCAAACACCACAGGCTCTGAATGTAAACACAGAGTTTTGGGGGTTTCTTGGGGTTTTTTTTCACCTTGCACTGTGAGAGCAGCTGACTATTGTTTTAATGGCCTCTCTTAATCTGTGCATGAGGAATCCAAAGGGAATGATCCGGAGCTGTGAAAATCCAGTTAGTGGGAGCTGTAATCTCTTTACTGGGTTTAAGGAGTTGGAGTGACACTGAGACACCCTGCAGATACTGAACAGCAGAGATACAGTAATCACCTCGCCCGGGCTCTGCCCATCCTGCAACTAAACACCCTGGTCCCAGCAGAAAACCAGGAGAGCCCAGTAAAAACCAAACCAAACCCAACCAAACAGCCTCCTCAGAGCAGAACAACCCCATCCCAAACACGTGCTGTCCTAAGGTAAAGTTTAATTTCACATGAAAGTATTAAACTCTCTGTTCCACCTGTTTTTTTGGGTAAAGAATGCTTTTTCTGGAATGGAGCTCGCCTGCTCTGGGCATTATAAAGCATCCATTGCTTTTGATTAGGAAGGGAAGGAGGAACCTCTGTGTTTGAAGAAAGTATTTCTGATGCTGGTCTAATTTTGGATCTTTTTGTTATTTTGAATTGTAAAATAAGGTGAAAAACTTAAATGAAATAAACTAAATTGTTGATTAGTGACAGGACTAGAGGAAATGGGTTTAAATTGAGAGGGGAGAGATTTAAATTAGATATTAGGGAGAAATTCCTCCCTGGGAGGGTGGGGAGGCCCTGGCACAGGGTGCCCAGAGAAGCTGTGGCTGCCCCTGGATCCCTGGAAGTGTCTAAGGCCAGGTTGGAGCCACCTGGAATAGTGGAAGGTGTCCCTGCCATGGGCAGGGGGTGGGACAAGATAATCTTTAAAACTCCCTTCCAACCCAAACCCTTCTGGGGTTCGGTGATTTGCTTCCAGGCTCTGGTTTCATCCTTGGCATCTCCTGGTAGGAACGGGAAGATCCAGAGGAAGCATTTTTGCTGTGCTGGGGATTCTCCTGGATCCCGACTGGCTCCTCATCTGCTCCCAGCAGCTGAAGTTCTTGTAAGACAAGGCCCATTTAATGGTGAATTATGTTGGGAATGATTTTTTTCCTGGGCTGAAATGGAAACACAAGATCAGTCCATTCTCTCCAGATGGATTAAGGAATTGATCAGTGAGGTCTGACTTGGCTGCTCAGACCAGAACCTTTTGAGGCTGCTTAATGGGATCATGTCAGAGAGGGAAAAGGGGGTTTTCCATTGATTCTTCCAGGTGGACATTGCTCTGTGCTTTGAAAAATATTATGGAAATAGATACAATGGATTTATAGGAGAGGGTTTAGCAGAGTGATGGGGAATGGGGGGATGTGTCTGTCCCTGCCATCTCCCTTTTCCTTTCTTATTTCCTCCTTTTTCTCACCTCATGAAAGTAAAAACCTTTCTTTCCTGGCCAAATGAAATAGTGTTTTAAAAACCTGGATGAAATCTTGGATAACGTTGCCACATGAATTTCTACTGGGATTTAATTTATGGCAGGCCCTCTGTAAGTCAGGAGCATGAAGAGGGAAGAGGAGGAAGGGGTTTATATGGGAGTGGGAGCCATTAAATCTTATTTCAAAGGTCACAATGTGTTTTGTATTGAGGAGGACAAAAGATTAAAATCCACCAATTAATTTGTTTAAAAAACCAAAACAAGCTTTAGGCCCCAGAGCTTCTTGGAAGCTCTTTCCATGAGCTTTAAAGGTTATATGATAGAACTCTGCTCTCGAGAAATACCTGTATTGATATTAGTTGGAAACATTGGAGGGTTTACTTGCTTATTTTTAATAAGGTACAGATTAAAACATGGTTTAGAAATGAAAAATAGTCACAGAAGCCCGGTGTTGAGTTATTGCACCATGTTAACTTCCAAACTTTTTCTCCTCCCACCAACTCTCAGTTGTTTTTTCATCATGTAGAAAGGCTGTAATATATAATTATAAAATGCTGACAGATTTTAGCTCTTGTTGCTGCATTTGAGTTCTGGCTCTTGGCAGCTTTTCCTGGCACTGCAGTTGAACTTTCAGTCCTTTTCAGTGGTGGAAAAGCTGTGGGATGAGCCCAGGACATGGGGGTTCCTGGGTACCACTGCACATCCCTCTCAAGCCCATCAGTCTTGACTGTAACTCCAAATTGTGAGTGATTTGAAAGGGAACTTTGTGACTCAGTTGTGTGGGTCCAGCAGGGAAGGTGTTGGGAATTAGTGGGGGCGAGTATAGACAATATTTTCAAAAATATATTCCCCTTAGTGCTCTTCAAAGCTCTGTCTTTTAAACAATTCTGAAAATTTGCCTTTCCTTGGATAAATGATCCTTCCAGTAAGATCCTGCTGTAGGGAACCACTTCCCTTTTCCTTCCACACCTTCTCACTTGGATAATATGCAGGGAAATACTTCTTTTAGATGATGTGGGAAGAGACATTTTGGGAACACACACATCTAATCTGAGCGTGGCATCCCACATGATCCCAGAGATATTTCCTCCTGCCAGGAGAAATGAGGAGCTCAGTTTTCCATGCAGCATCATCCTCCCTTTTCCTGGTGTGCCTTTAATCCCGCCCTGTGTTTGTGTAATGCAATAGAAATGTTGCTAACATGATTAGACTTTTCTATCTTATTAGCTCCAATACTGAGCACAATAAAATGGAAAACTGTTTAAATGTTATGTTTAAGTGCTTGAGATAAGAGTTCTTGTAAATGAAATGTGATTACATTTCTGTAATAGATCTTCTCTGTCTGCTCGGACTTTGTTGAGCGATGTAATTCTTTGGGGATTGCTGGTTCCCAGTTTGATTTTTCTCCTTTTTTTTTTTTTTTCCTTTTTTTTTTTTTTTTTTTTTTTTTTTAGAAATGTTGCAGAGCAGACAATGAGCAGAAATCTGTTGCAAACGCAGGGTTTCCTGTCTGAGACAGCAAACCAGGGCTCCACAGTTTTCTTTGTGATAACCAATTTGAATTAAAGATAATTCCCCAACATCACCTTGAATTTCCATCTGTGTAACCCTGATGTTCTTAAGCGTTTTGCATTTACCTAATGCTCTGGGCTATTTTCCCTGAGCATGTATGGAAAACTGGGACTATCCTCCAACTGGAGATGATATGAATAACAATTGTTTGCTGATCTTCCCCTGTATCTCCCTGGATAACCTGCAGCCTGCAAAGGCTGAGGAAGTGGCAGATAGCTTTTGTCATCCCTTATCCGGGCTGTACACTTGTAAGGAAGAGCAGGGATAATTGCCTAAATCTAATTAGGGGTTAAAAGAGGCCATGACTGTGATGTGGCAGTGAGACACCTTACTGTAGCAATCCTGTTTGCATTAGAAAAATAAGGTTGTCATATTGATTATTCAAATGAGCTTATATTGGCCATGGCTCAATGGCTGCGTCGCAGCTGAAGCACTCGCAGGTCCCAGCTTTTCACAGAAGGACCCACGCTCGGAGCATATTTTATTTGCTGTCTTGTTTGCTCCTTTAAGGGGTTTAAAACTGGGGCTGGGGGAGTTTTGTGGTGAGGATGAAGGGTTTAAGTGACCACTGGAGAGTGGAGTGGAGCTCTGCCGGGCGGTGGCTCGGAGCTGTTAAACGGAGGCCGATGAATCTGCTTCGTGTCTTTTATGGAGAGAACAGGTCTTGTTTGGGCATTAATTGGCGTTTAGTTCAAAGGCAAACACAGCTAAAAAGAGTCAAGTAATTGCATTCAGATCAATTCCACATCCGAGACATAGACAATTCCCTTGGCTCTGACTTTGGGGTCTATATTTTAATTGTTAAAAAATATCTACCTGGTGCTGGGCTGTTGTGGTTTCTCAAATATTTCTGAGGACTTGGCTTTTTGTCCTTCAACAGTCACGTCTGCTGACATCCTGCAAGTGGATGAGGTGCTCCAGGCAGTGCTAATTCCAGCCTTCCTCGTTCCTCACGATGGATGATGTGAGTGCCATACACAGACTGGGCAGGAAAGCCCTTAAAAACACCAATTTTTAATTATTTTAAATTTTTTTTTTGGTGATTTTTGTAGCACACCAAGAAATATGTGCTAGGCTCTGTCAGAGGTACAAAGACTGGACATCTTACTGGTGTTTTATCCTTGCTTTGTGCAGCTTCTGTCATTAAGATGTACAAGGAAGAGTCCTCCTTAAACCCCAGATATCAGACAGAGTTTGCAAACTTTTCTCCATAGTTGAAATTACTTCACTTATTTTATGTACAGTTTGAACGTTTTTGTTCACTTTAGGTGTTGGCAACGCTGTATTTTTCTGCTGCTGGGTAAAAATACATCTAGAGATGATAACTAAACTCTTTTTCTCCTCTGTTGCACACAGGTACAAGGTTTTCACCTTGATTTTTAATTTTTTTGAGCTGATTCTCCTGGTTTGGTTTCTTCCATTCCCTGCAGTCGGTGCTGGTGTAACAGTCACCCATCCAAGCCCCTGGTTAAGTGGAAGCTGTAATGACCAGGGGAAGGGTATATATGTCTATATATCAATGTTATATGTTATATCTTTATGTTATTGGAACATCCTGACCTGTTTTAAAGGACTGGAAATTATTATGCGCAAACATTCCCGGAACTTTCCAGTATCTTGCTGGAACAGAAAGTTAAGCAGTGGCTTATCCTGTCACCCATTGTGTGAGAGGCCACTTGGTCCTGGGCATTGTGTTGAACCCCTGAATGTGTTTGATTTCTTGGAATGGTTCCAGTTTCTGGCACTTCTTTGAAAAACACCATAATTCTGTATATTAAAATTGCAACTTTCAGGCCAAACTGGAAATCTGGGAAAAGCCAATATAGAGACTTTTTTTTCCCCAGCAATATCAGTGTGATGTTTCTGTAGATCACTCCGTGATTTTGCACAGTCATTCTGTGTTATGAGTTTATTATATTATTTTTATTTAAGCCTGACTTTAATCTCTTTCAGAACCCAGGCACTCAATGTTCTTCACCACCTTCTGATTGTAGTTAGCAAATGATTAATCTTGTTCTGATTAACATCAGCGAGACTGTCTGGGATACATTCCTTAAAAAGAGGGAAATAAGAGAACTATGGACAGCGTTGTAATAAAGTAGGGAAAAATCCTTAAAAAATACAGGGATTAAGGTAACTTTTATGGACCAATAGACATCTAACTCCAACTTATTTCCCCAGAGAAGATCTAAGAGCAATGCTGGGAACTTGAAGTAGACTTTGGTGGGGGCTGCAATTTGTTGGTTGGGTTTGTAACTCAAGGTGGTTGTTGGAGATCGTGGTTTTTTTTGCGGATTAGGACTTTTTTTCTGGATCATCCACATTCCCAGGGCTCTCTGTATGCTCTGTGAATCCTCTGGAAGAATCTGGCCACTGATTTGTTCAGGGTTGTTTTTTTCTGTAGAATGTTTCACTTCACCTGCTGTTGCAGGTACAACAGGAAGTGCTGGTTTTAATCCTCAAGCTCCAAATTGCTTAAGATCCAAGTTTTCTTGGAGCCTGCCATGTCCATGGTACTTAATTTCTTCAGGAATCTCTTGGCTTTATTTAAAAAAAAAAACCCAAACCTTTGAGGGAAATCTTTGCTTTTTTGTGGGAAATCTTGGCTGTAGAACGAGACATTTATTATATTTTTGTCTTTTTTTTTTTTTTTAACCTAATTTTGGTCCAGTTGGTGGTAAATCAATAATGTGCAATACTAATTATTTTAATTTCATTGAAGAAATGCCAAAATCCAGAATGCTTAACAAGATTCCAGTGGAAGGTGTCCCTGGCTGTTGGAACTGGATGGTCTTTAAGGTCCCTTCCAACCCAAACCACGCTGGGATTCTGTGATTTCTGGTCTAGACATTGGACTTGCTGGGAATGAGAAGTGCCAACTAAAACAGATGATGTTGATTTCTCATGGCAGTAAAAGGTTAAAGGGGTATTATTGAAAGCAAGAGAGTAAAATCAACGAGACCAATGTGATGTGGTAACAACTTAATAGTGAAAGAAACGTGAAGCCTAAAGGAGGTTTTGGTGCAACCCAAGAGGCAAAGAGTTCAGAGAGAGCTCAAAGGTTTGGAGTTGTTTTTTTTTTAGGCTGTGACATTTTCTACAAAAAAACATAAATTGGGATTTAGTGTCACTTGCAGATCTTTCCATGTCCTCTTCTCACCACGACAAGTGGGACATAAAATTCCAGTGTCTTCAACCCAGGCACGTCCTGGATACATCTGTTGCTTCTGGAGATCCTCTTGCAGAAGATGTGCAATAAACACAAACCAAAAGCAATTTCAACATTGATGAATTGTTCTCAAGTAGTAACAGACTGGTATTTAATGTAGGCAGAGACCATTCTGAATTACTGGGGAAAGAAAGGACAAGTAAAGAAGGTACAGACCCATTGGTGGTGGTTATCTAGAGCTGCTGTGCAATTAGGGGAGAGTTAATTGCTCCTGGATTCCAGAGAACTCTTGGCCTTGTGAGATAATTGAGGAATGGGCCTGTGCCTACAATCCCCACGAGGCTGTTTTAGGTACAAATCCTCTGACTCGGTCCAAGTGGAGCAGATTTTTTTGGGTGACTCTGAAGTCGTTTATTCTTGAATATTCTGGAATATTATAGTCAGGATGCACCTCAATTTCTGATCCTTGTCATTCTGAGTATTTGAAGGTGCTTTTACAGCCCTTGGTGGTTTGGTGCCCACAGGTGACCAGCCTTGTTTTGGCCTGAGTGCTGTGAAAACCAAGGTGGGGATTGCTGTAGGTGGACCCACTTTAGTGATCCCTGTCCATCCCTTCTGCTCCCTGACTCCAGTGAGCTGGAATTAGTTTGATTTGGGTTTTTTCCCTCACCTTTTCATTACTTTTAAAGCACTTTCAGGTGATTTTTGTCACTGTCTGTTAGACAGGTTTGGTCAGATGTGTTTGAGACTTGGAAGGCATTTTTATTTTTATTTAATTTTGATGAAATATTATTTCTTTCCCTTTATTTGTGGCCAAGGAACTAATTTCCTCTCAAGCCTGAACAACTTTACCTTTGAAAATTTTACAAATTTCTCTTGCAACACAGCCCAGTGTGGAAGTTGTTAGGAGATACAACTTCCTTACTGGAAGTTAGACTGGACTTCTTGGAATGACTGTTTTACAGAAACCAAGAGACTTCCAAAGGTTTTCCTTAGGGCTGCATTGAGTTGTGATGCAAAAAAAAAAAGTTTGTGAAATAAAGCCTGAAACTCAAATCTTTTATGACCAGAAATTCTAAAAACTCTCTTACTGAGGGAGTTGAGGAGATGAAAACTAAACATCCTGAGATCAAGTAGATCTTTTCAGGAGAAGGAAGAATTTTTGCCTTGTCTAGGAATGAAAAGCTGTCTGACATTTCAACATATTTTAAACACTTAGAGTCTGTTCCAAGTGTCTCCCTGTGTCCCTCAGGGAGAGAAATTCAGGCCAGGTGAGAGAATGTTGAGGGATGAAACCAAAGGACCAAACCCAACTGCAGGGACACAAAGAGGGGCAGTGGGAAGCATTTCCAGATTGGAAATGTCCAGATTGTTACTTATTTAATTAGTTGTTTGTTTTCCAGCAGTACCAGGGTCCTACTGCTGCTGGCTGGATAGGAAGGAACCACATCCCAAATTTCTCCTGGGTTATTTTGGGACTCCATCAGTCTCACCTAAAGCCCTGACCTGCTCTTTGAAATCCTTCTGGCACTTCCTTTTCATTTCAGCCCCAAGTGCAGCATCTTGTGCTTCCTTCAAGGACCTTCCAAGGTCTTTCCAAACTGTGAGAACTTTTAATTTTTATTTTATATTCTTTATTTTCTGGAGGCAGGGACAGTGGGGCAGCAGAAACAACTGTGTTTTAGTGCTACATAGATAAAGCGTAGCAGGTTTGGGTTTGTTACTGTGGTGGGGTTTTTTTAATTATAGGAACATCTCTGTGTTTAAAACCTTTGAAGAAACTTGTGAAGTGCAAAGAACAAAACCAAAGCTGATAAATTCTGAAGTTTAGATTTCCCATAAAAGAAACCCTTAATTTAAAGGAGTATTTGCCTGAGGGGCAGATGGAAGGAGTTTGTCTGACTCGTAGTGATGGGTTATAAAACCAATCAAAAATCTAAGTTATGCAAATAGGATAAGAAGTGATGGGTGAGGTGAGTCCCTGAGTTTGAGAAAAGGGATTTTTGCTGTTTAAAAAAAAAAAAAAAAAATTTAAAATATGTACAGCTGTATTTGCCATTGGTTATGGGTAACAGACCCAAGGCTGGACAAGCTGAACTTAGTTCAGATATTAAATACAGATATCAGTTTTGTTTTGGGGGATTAAAGAAAGAAAGGAATTAAAAAGATTTGTGATTTGTTTTCAAAGTTAATATGAAAGCTTTAAATTGCCACTGTAGAATCACTAAGGTTGGAAAAAACCCCCAAGATCATGAAGTCCAACCTTTCAATAGGAATATTCAATAACAGAATGAGCATCTGCACAATAGAACCAAGGTTTTATCTCACAATATGAATTTTGAGCAATGAGCCAGAGCAAGAAGTGTTTTATTCGCAGAGATTGATAGAAAGTTGGGTGCCAGCAAATAAGTTTTAAATGCTTAATAAAGTTCTGTAAGATTTTCTCCTTTTGGGAAGAATTCACAGGGCAGTCTTAAAAAAGAATTACAAATAATTAATCCAGATCAGTTGGAGATTGCCTGGTTTCCAAGGCAGGGTGCTTTTAATTGGTAACTTTACTTTGATTGAATATTTAATGAGAAATGGGTCAATATTTTTTCCCTGAGAACAATTTTCATGAGTATTTACTATTTTTGATGAGTTTCTCCTGAATTTAGACAGAGATGGAACCGTTCAGACACCGTGGTGTCAAGTATTTACCAAAGATTATTCCAGAACTTGGTTAATGTGCACAGATAGTTCAAAAAAAACCCCAAACCCTAACTAACCCCAAACTAAACAGGCTTGAGATTTCCTTGTGGGATTTTTTTTTTTATCACCAGACTGAGGGCCTGAAGGAATAGAGGAAGTGAATGGCCACCAATGTATCCAAATATCTCATTTTGCCTCCGAGCAAGTGCCGGCAGATAAATGCCCATAAAGGGATTTCTTCCTTAAGCCCCATGGATTTTTTTTTTTTTCTTTTTTGCAACTTTTTGTGTGAGTTAGAAATGAAAACCATTCATCCAGTGCCCCAAAGAAGGGCCTTATTGAATGGAATAACAGTGTAATGTACCATTGAAGGCAGGATTGAAAGTGATTATCTTGTTAACTCTTGACAGTTCCCGCCAGCTTGAAATAGAACTGGCAGCTTGATTTGCAAATGAATTAGAGCTTTTTCATTTGCTGCCAGGATCATCTTTTTATATTCTGATATGACAGATGCTATGTTCCAGCCCTTTGTTTCCCCTCACTTTTCTACTTGCAAACCAAAAACAAAAGATTACGATAGTCATTTTATTTGCATCTTTTCTCTGGGAGTTTATTCTTTGTCTGGAAGTTTTTAAGCTCAGATTTTTTTTGTTGTTGGAGAATAGTATTGTTCCCACAGAATAAAATTTCATTAGGTTAAGTACAGTAGTAATTGGGTGAATGAGGGGGATTTAGGAGCTTTCAGAAAATGGAAAATTGATTGTAGTCAAATTGTTTTAGTGCTTAGAACATTTAAATTTCCTCCCTGCCTTGCACTCACAGTGAATATTCCTCAGTACCGCGAGCAGGGGAAAATCTCCCGGTTTCAATATTTGTCCTGCCAGTATGCAAATAGAAATACATGTGTAATTAGTTCCAGGCTTGATGCTGATCAACTGTGTTTATATTCCAGAGCCATCCAAACACAGATGGGAAGGTGCTGGGTATGATAATTACTGTGCACTCTTTCTGTGTTCCTCATTAACCTGGAACACTCGCTACTAGTCCGGAGAGTTTTTCCTGTAGTTGTGCTTCCCAACATTAAAACTTGCTGGGCTTTGTTTAATATTCAGCCCAGCGTTCTGGGCATTTACAAAGCTGGGCTTTTTGCTACTTTTCTAATCTGTTTTGTACTTTGAGGCTAATTAGCAACACTTCCGACCAGCGCCGATGGCCGTGCTGGAAATGTTTTCCTCCACTTTCACCTACAGGATGTGTTTTAATTGAATATCTACGAAATAATATTACAGAGAAGGTAAAGCAGGCCAAAGTTGTCTAATTTATTTAAGGCTGGTTAACACAGACAGTGACATTCTGAAGTCTGATGCTTAATTATTTGTGTTTACTGGGAATGTAAATGGGGATGAACGAGGTTTAGCTCCTTGTGAAGGGAACCCTGAGCGTGGAACAGGAGGGCAAAACCCACCCACCCAAAACCCAAGGGAAAAAGCAACCAAACCTCACTCCATATATGGAAACTCCAAGGAAAATCAAGGGGAAAAACCAACCAAACCCCACTCGACATCGGAAAACTCCGAGGAAAATTCAGGGCAAACGCCGATCAAACCCCGCTCCACATAGGAAAACTCCAAGGAGTTGCATGTTCTGAGGTCCTTGGAATTGCCAAGTTTAGAGAGGAGTGGCTTGAACTGGCATCCAGGATAAAGAAATCTGCCTTGGTAATTCATGGGATTTCCATATCTGACCTGGAGTCTTGATAAAACCCAATCGGGAGATTTTGGGGGGTTATTTTGGCTCTTGTTTGTCTGAGAAATACCTACAAAGGAAAGGAATATTTTTGTAGGGTCTGTTTGGAAGTACTGATTATATCAACACTCTGTTTTGGTTTTCCCCCCCCTTCTGTTTCAGTATTTATTTCAATTGCATAAAATCTTGGATTTTACTCTGTCAATCAGGGTTATATATAAATATATATTTCCCCCTCTTGAATATTTGATAAGGTCTCTTGGGTAGTGATTTTCCTTCTCTCTAGGATAACATATTATGGAAATTGTTTCACCTTGTGTCCTGTTTGAAGTCCCTGGTTTTAGCTTGATTCAATTTACCTTTCATTATATTCCACTGAGTTCCTCGACAGTGCCAAGTTATTCCAATGTGTTTGTGTAGGGGGTGACTTCTGCTTTTCTTCCTGCTTTTTCTAAGTGACCTTCATATGATCTCCTTGAGTCTTTATGGCATTTAAATTTATTAGTAATTGGCCAAACCTCTTCCATTGAGCCCAGCACCACCAGCTCTGGGGTCTTTCCAGGATCAGTTCCTGATATTTTGAAGCTGATATTAAGTGAGAGAGAACGAGATTCCATTCTTCTTGGAAAATGTGGTGGATGCTTTTCCTAGCATTGGGTGTAGGATTCCCCAAGCATTGGCTGCTCTTGATGGATTTTTTGTGCAGAAAAGATTAGAAAAAGCAGGTGTGGTCTCAGAAATCATGAGATATTGGCCTTTAACCTCAGTGCTGGGAGGGATGATCTTGCCACAGGTTAGAAATGGGGGATTTCCACATGAGAGAGAGGGAGGAGAGAGTTACCAGCTGGTGGTGGTGCCATTTGCTGGGATTTACTCAGGATTTTGCAGTGTTAATGCTGCTGAATTAAGTGGTGTAATAAATTCCTTATCTGAGCCTGACTTAGATGAGTTTGATCTTATTTACCTTTGTCTCCCTTCAACACCAAGCGTAGGGAGGAGGGAGAAGGGACCAGGCCACCTCTCAAGGTGGGTTTCATGTGTTCATCCCTTTTTGCTTTGCTTGTTTGATGAGTGTTTAATATCTTGTCACCTGTTGAAGTTCCTGAAGAAGCTCCTGAAGAGATTCAGCTGTTTGTTTTGAGGTTGTTTATCTAAAATAGTAGATAAATATCTAAATAATTGATCTAAAATGGTAGATAAAAGTGGGGATTGATAACATGCCCAAATAAAATAGGAGGTGTGGGGGCTGCTCAGAGGAAGATTTGGAGGGAAGGCTGAAGGTTAAGGTGAGGATAAAGAACAGGAAAACATGAGGTTATTCCAGGAACACCTTCTGCTGTGAGGCTCTTCATCCAAGGGGAACAGTGGGACAATAGGTGATTATTTCAGTGATACCTGAGAGATTATTGACAGCACTATGTGATGTGCTTGTGGAGTGATCCAAGGAAATTGGAAGGGTGAGAGAGCTCTGTGAGGATTATCCATGTCCCCTTGGGGTGACGCTCCTGATCACACGAGACACGCTGGCATTTGGGAGGGGTGGAGTGAACAGGCCCTTGGTGGAGGGTTTGGTGGCCTGACCCCAAACCCTGGGTGTGACCCTGTGACCCCAAACCTTCCTCCTGCAGCTCCTCGTTAGTGCTGTGGACCTGGGGGGGTTCTGCCAAGGGCCTCACTAATGATGAGGTGATTTCTTGATCCCTTTGGCTCCTGGGGGGCTGAATCAGACAGGGGGATGTTCAGGGTGGAGTTCAGGCCACCAGGATGGGCTGGGGCTGGAGCAGCTCCCTGGGAGGGACCTGAGGGACTGGGGGGGTTCAGCCTGGATAAAAGGGGGCTTTGGGGGCACCCCATGGCACCCACCAGCCTGAGGAGGAGGGAGGGGATCTGAGCTCTTTGGAGTGGTTTGTGGGGGGGGGAGAGATGCAAACCAAAAAGTGTTTGGAGCAGAGAGAAGGAAAGATGCTCCCAGTGAGGACACTGGATCAACAGGACACATTCCTCCTGGAGCTGGGCTTCCAAGACCAGCCTGGATAAGTCTCTGCACCCTCCAGAGGCCCTTCAACCTGAATTATCCTGTAACATCCATAGGTACAGGTAATCCATAGAATTATTCCATGGCCTATGGATTCAAACTCAAAAACGATGGCAAAGAAAATGTGTATTAGTTCTACAGTTCCTGGGTGAAATGCTGTGAATTTGCTAAAAAGTAAATTTGATCTGATGTCTTAGGCTATTTTATAATACCTGAATTTGGATATTTTGAAGATACTGCACATTTTCCAGCTCCCTTGATTAATGGTTGCTCTGATATGGGGACTATTTTTAGGAACATGAATATATTCCGTGTTAAAATCAAGATTTGCAGCAAGTGCTAGTGAATATTTTTAGTTTAGTTTACTGGCAAAGGCAGTTAACACCACCTCAGTTACCTACACTGGGTTTAGGTAATCTCAGTCCTGGCTAAACTTACAGAATCCCAGAATGGTTTGGGTTGGATGGGACCTTAAAGATCATCCAGTTCCACCCCCTACTGTGGAAGTTGCTTAATTGAATTCCTGGCTTGTGGTTATAGTTCCCCCATGAGCATGATTCAAACAGAGCTGGAATTTCTTCCCCTGGCAATTCTGAAACATTTGGATTAGCCTGAGTGTTATATTTGCTGGTTTAATGTATGATTTTAAATGCTTATCAGCTGCTATTTTACAGCAAAAATCTTGGCTGTAGTGGGGAAACACCATTCCAGAGCTTTTTGATGGAAAAAAGGAAAATTCCAGAATAAAATCAAACTTCCCTAATGAACCAAAAAAAAGAAACAACAAAAAACTGTGGGGCCCTGGAAATGGTATGAAAGGCAAATATAGACTTTGGTGTAGTGAGTAAACAGTGAAATGGAGTAAAACATTATTACTGATGGTGATATCAGATGACTAAAACTGTGTGGTGTTCTTTTATCTGAGTTTTGGAATATTGGATGTGCATAAAGCTGCTCTTGGCTGTTATTTGTGGTGATTTATGGGTTAAGATATTCTGCAGCCATTAAAGGTGAGGCAGAGCTGTAGCCATAGGTCTGGATATGCAGGGAGAACATTGGGAATAGAGGATGGGTGGGACCCTCTTTTGTATAATGTAATATAAATAAGGCAATTGTATAATATATATAATTGTTTGATATACTATAATCTATTGCTTATCTAAAAGATCAGGTCCTGCCATGGCTTCAGTGGTGGCTCATTGATCCCCAGCAGCCTCGGGCTGGGAAGGGTTTTCATTGGAAGTGACAGGTGCCCCAAGGTTTATTTAGGACAAGCTCAGCCTTGTCCTGGTTAGTTTGATAATGTTTTCCTTATGGATGTTCAACCAGTGCATTTCCTGTGTTAGGGCCTTGTGTTACACCAATATTCCTGTCTGTGCTGCCTCAACTACAAATTGGACGAACAGCCAGTGACACTTTTTCAATATTATTACATTAAACCAAGTGGATTTTGATTGATAACCTAATATTCAACTAATGCAAAACATCAATCATGGCAAGTATATTAATTATTTAATATTGCAGTCTAATTCAGAAATCGATGTGCTGCAGGAGGGGAAGGGAAACTCGCTGTTCCCACAAGACTTGAGACAGGGGATGATTAAAAAAGAACCCCCCCCAAACCCTGCTGTACTTGTGTGTGTTGGTTCGATACAAATCTTTATTCATTTGCCAATAATCTCGTCGCATTTTCCACTTCAGGACCTTTTTTATCAGTTTTGAGACCTCTAATTGAATGAAGTCTGTTCTCAGCACAGGGCAGGGGGAGCTGCACAGGGTGGGCCACGACCTGGGAGCTCCTCCTGCCACGTCCTGCTCCCTGCTCCCAAATTATCCAGTCCTTAAAGGCCTTTGGCACCTGGAAAATAGATCAGAGAATCATGGAATGCTTTGGGTTGGAAGGACCCATCCGGTCCCACCTCTGCCGTGGGCAGGGGCACCTCCCACTATCCCAGGTTGCTCCAAGCCCTGCTCAGCCTGGCCTTGGACACTTCCAGAGATGGGGCAGCCACAGCTTCTCTGGGAATTTCATCCCAGCCCCTCACCACCCACACAGGGAGAAATTTCTCCTCAATACTCCATCCAAATCTTCCCTTCTTCATCCTTAAGCCATTCCCTTGTCCTGTCCCTCCATCCCTTTCCCAGGTCCCAGCCCCCTTTGGCTCTGGAAGGTGCTCTAAGGTCTCCCTGGAGCCTTCTCTTCTCCAGGCTGAAGATGTGGGAGACAATTTCTGTTTAAATATTGTATGGCTGAGATCAATAAATTCTTCTTTCAAAATTCAAACTGACAGTGTAAGCAAAGTGCATCTCTTTCTGTTGCTGCATTAATGATGTTTAAATAGAAAAAAGAAACCTGCCCAACACATTTTTGGAAAGCTCTATGAAATTATAACTCAAACCTTGCTGTAAAAAGTCTAAAATACAGTACAGCAAGGTGGTAAATGTGTAATTGCAGCTAACCTTGTTCAGTGTTTAGTAAAATATCCCCCATTTGGCCATTTTTGGGTGTAAATTCGCCTTGTGCCTCTCACAGCCTTCAGCAGGTGTTGAAGGCAGCAGAGCCTGGAGCTGCCACCCTTTGCTGTCTTGGGAGAACCCAGTTGGGCTTCTGCTGCTCTGGTTTGATAGAGTTGAAAAATTACTGAAAAACTAATATTATAAACTCATCCTGCACTGTATGGTTCCCTGAAATCCTCGTGGGTGGTTTCTCCTGCTTTGCCAGGGGAACAACCCACTTCCCCAAGAGGGGATGGCTTTGGAAGTGGATAGAACCTGGAATCAGTGCAAATGGAAGCCAGTCCTTGTTCGGTGGTTTGAGATTTGGAGCCTTTTAATTTGTTTACATCTTTTTTTTCCAGAGCAGGACGTGTTAAGGATTAATTTTCCCTCTGAATTCTTGCTTTTCAGTGCATTTCCTTTGATAGTTTGGTCCATTCTTTTTGCAGCTGCTTTTATGCAACGTTCCTGCTCGTTTCCTACCTGTACATTTGGATTTTTTCCAGCTGTCAGGAATCAAATGCAAAGTTGCAGCGTGGCTGCCACGACCCCAGAGCTAATATACAATTCATTCACTCCATCACTTTGTAAATGGGCACAGAATTTTATTATTCAAGCAGTGGCAAAGCAGGACCAGGAGCCACCAAATGTGGGATTGACAAATAGCCCCGTGCCCTGTCCTGCTGAATTATTTCCAGTAGAAACAGTGGGATAATTATATTAAAAATGTTGCGTTTTTTTAAATGTGTGTCCTGCTGCTGTTTATAGCAATTTAAAGGTGGGTGATGTTTGAGGGTTTAAATAATTAAAATCATCAATATTTTTTAGGTATTACAAGTAAATATATCTGTTAAAAGTAAAAATTTGACATACTCGAGTAATTACACAGCTTTGCCATTTCCCAGTTAAACATAAATCGTTGCAGACAAGGGTTTAGCAACTATTTAGAACTTTTGTTCTTCTGTTACAGGGACTCTGGAAACATCAAAGCTGGATTAGAACATCTGGTAAGTTTTAATTTTCTCTTGAACATTTGCATCATCTTTGATATCTGCATTCCAAATGAACACTTTTGAATGAGCTTTGAATACCTTGAATTGAGAAAGTCAACCATTTCCCAGAGGGTCAGGCTACTGTTATTATGTGAAGGCACTCACATTTTCATTTATCTCCCCATTTCAAGGGAATTTTAATTTTTTTTAAATTACTTTTTTTTGATGTAGAGATGAAATAAACGGGACTACAATCCTTGGATTGATGATTGCCTTCATTATAAACAAAAATTGTTTGGTGTTGGATTTTTGGCATATCCTGATCTGAAAACAACAAACTTGTGATTAAAAAAAAAAAAAAATAAGAAGAGCCAGAGACACAATCAAATATTCCATGCATAAATATGGTGTGTTTTAGTCATTTGGAGGCTTTGAAAGAAGTGCACAGCTTTGTGTTTTCTCTTGTCCTTGCTTTATGAATAATGGATCGGCTTAAATTCCATTCAGTGCGGGAGCAGAAAATAATAATTGAGGTGCAAAATATTTTTGGGTTAAGTAAACATATTAAACCAAGTGATGGCAAGCCAGACTTAGCATTAAAAACCTGTCAGTTGATCAAAACTGGAGAAAATACAATATTGTCACACGTCAGAAGCTGGTTGAGCCTCGGATGGTTGTACCAGCAATCCCTGGAACATTAAATAGTTCATTTAAACAGGTTCTTAAATCCCATTAAATTAAAATATTCGCTATTAATGACACATCTGGCTCAGTCCATCATGAGAAGTGTTTAAGTTGCTGTTTAATTTTATCATGGAATATCTAAACAATCCATACTGCTCCATCCTGCCATGAAAAATCAAACCTTGATACCTCTGGCACACGAGCACTGGGAAAAATGGCTTTTCTCTCATTGCTTCCCATTCTGGGAATCACCTGGGAAATATGATTTGTAGGAGCCTGGGCACCAATATTCCTCTCAGTGCCATGGGATGAAAGGGATGTATCTCCTGGCACAGTTGTCAGCAGTTCCCCTTTGTAATGGTGGCACATGAAATGTTCTCCTGCCGCTGGAGTTTGAATCTGCAAATGGAATAAAGAGCCGAGTTTTTAGAGCAGTTGGAAAATTCATCTTGTTTGCTGCTTCCAGGGGTGTTTCACATGCAACTTGAATCTCTTATATAAATTTTGGAGGTGTTTCATTGCTCTGCTGGTGTCAGGGAGCTGTAATCCGGCGGGTTCCAGAGATTTCTCTCATGCATTCTCAAGTGCTGTGCCTTGACAGATGACCATGGCTGGGACTTGTTCTCAATTGGGATTTCTGTGACAGCTTGAGCTGCAGGGCTGATTTATAACAGCACCTCACCCCTGGAGGTGGGAAGGAAGGGGCTCTGGGGCTTTGGAAGTGGCCTGGGGAGGTGGGGGTCAGGAACAGAGGTCACTGGTGTTCAGGGTTTCGCTGGGATCGGGATGAAGTGTGCTGGAAATATTCTCTGCAGAGTGATGGTACCTGAGCTGCTTCCCAGGGATACTCACTCTGTGTTTGACTAAAATTGTCTTCATTAAATTTAATTTAATGGCCCTTAAAGCTCACCCAGTCCCACCCCCTGCCATGGGCAGGGACACCTTCCACTGGCCCAGGTTGCTCCAACCTGTCCTTGGACACTTCCAGGGATCCAGGGGCAGCCACAGCTTCTCTGGGCAACCTGTGCCAGGGCCTCCCCACCCTCACAGGCAGGAAGGAATTGCTTCCCAATATCCCATCTGACCCTGCCCTCTGGTAGTGGGAAGCCATTCCCTGGGTCCTGTCCCTCCCTCCCTTGTCCCCAGTTCCTCTCCAGCTCTCCTGGAGCCCCTTCAGGCCCTGCAAGGGGCTCTCAGGTCTCCCTGGAGCTTCTCTTCTCCAGGTGAACCCCCCCAGCTCTCCCAGCCTGGCTCCAGCTCTTGGAGCATCTTCATGGCCACCTCAGGACTCCTTCCAATGTCTTTCATTGGAGCAACCAGAAAAAAACCCACAAAACCCAAAGAACCAAAACCCCCAAACAAAACCAGCCACTCCTTTATTAAGTGTTCACATTTTACTAAATTTTACTTCTTTATTGTTAATATTTATTTACCAGCTTTCACTATTTTTTCCCTTGGAGTTTGATTTCAGTGTCACCTCTCCCTGATTGTCACTGTCTCAGTTTCTGGTGGTCACAGCTTGGTGGTCCCTGACTGGCCCCTGGACAGGGATGTCTGAGAGTTGTTGGCTTTCTAATGAGCTGTAAAACCAAGCAGCCAATTATTTGTGCTCACAAACAATTAATTAACGCTCTTAATAGGAATAATTATGTTTATCTTGCTATGCTGGCAAAATTCCATGCTGGTCAATTATATTCTGCAGGCTGGAATTGTCTCTTATTGTAGCAGTGTCAGGGTGAGGGGAGGGTTGGGATCTTTCCTGTTGAAATTGTGTTATTTGAAAACAAGCTATTTCACTCTGTATTTTTTTAAATCAAAGACGTTTTTTCTCGCATATCCTAATCATTAAACCTGAAAAAATTCCCTCAGGAAAACCACTGTGGGGTTCCTGGGAATTACAATTTTCATGCCCCTTGGTTTCTGACCAAATTCCCCTCCTGGAGGAGGCACCTCTAGTCCAGAAGGAAAGGAAGCCTTAGAGAAGAGCAGGAATGTGCTGCTGGGGAACAGTTATGGCAATTTAGTGTGGAATTTGGGGTTTTTCTGTAAGAAAACAGGGTACTCTGTGAAGTCTCCCCCTCTGGCACAGGAAGAGCCACATGGGCAGAGTGGATGTGGGTGGATGTGAATGGATTGTCTGAACTTCATAACCTGCTTTTCTTCTCATTTGGGCAATGGGATCAAAACATCACAAATCCCAGACTGGTTTGGGCTCCAGTCCCACTCCCTGCCATGGACAGGGACACCTTCCATAGACCAGGTTGTTCCAAGGCCTGTCCAACCTGGCCTTGATATCGCTGTGACCATCACAGTCTTTATCCTGGAGCTGCTTCAGGAAGGAGTTGTGCAGGAAGTCTCTAAGAACGGGAAATTATCCTGAAATTAGAATGTACAAGTGAAATCCTCTTCTGTCATGAGATTAGTGGAAGGGAAACAGTGCTGGGATGTGCTGGTGGTGCCAGAAGCCTTGGAGATTATGGTCTGTAGCTTGTGATGCCATAAAAAATGCTGATGCATTTATTTCCTTCCTCATTCCAGTCATCCACATCTCATTTCTTGCATATGCAAAGAGTTAAGGCCTTTTACATGTGAGATGCTTTGTTAAGATGAACTCTTCAGTCACTGCTGCTTGTTCAGGTGAATTTTTAAACTTGAATCTTCAACCCTCTGATTTTCCATCACTTATTAATTATAAGGGATAGTTTCACTTTAAGATTGGTGCATGCAGCTCTCAAAGGATTCTCCCCCGTGTAAATCCCTAAAATGAGTTTTCCTGGCAGGTCTTAGTTGTGCTGAGCACCGAGATTTCCAGTTGAAAGTGTTCTCCCAGTCTGAGAGGAAGAGACTGAGGGCAGGGGGTGGAGGTCCCTTCCACCTCTGACCAAGGTGATTTTTTGTGTCCAGGACATCCCCGGGGACTTCCCCCTTGGGCAGCCTGAAGTGCCACCATGTCTCACTTCCCAAAATCAGGGATGGCAGCAGCCTGGGAGGTGCTTTTTGAGGAGCAGTGCCAGGGCTGGTTCTGTCCCCACTGGGATGGTCCCTGTGGTGTCCCCGACCTCGTCAGGGGTCAGTGGCTGCCGGGAGCGGCCCCTCAGCCAGGGTCGGTGTTTAAACACCGTCCCTCCTCTCAGCAGTCTGTTGGAAACCTTTCCAGCTCCTTCAGAAGCTTTGGATCAGGTTCATATTAAGCAATCACGCAGCAGAAGATCAATGGCTTATGAATATCCATGGAAAAAGCCGTTCTGTTTGGCTCTATTTGCCTACGGGGATGAAATACGGGCTCCTCCTCCAGAGGGGCTCTGGAGATCCGAAGGATTTGTGGAGAACCCACTGTCCTGAATATGTATTAAATTAATGTGCACACACCACTTTTATTTGTTCTGAGGGTTTTGTGCTTTTAGCTCCAGCTATTAATCAAACAACTGTGGTATCAAACTATCATAGACAGAATATGTTAATGGGGGAATATTCAAAGGGTTGAAATAGTTTGTTGTTACGACAGCGACAAATTTGGTCTAAACTTTGTAAAAGAACCCAGTTTTACCCTGTCACTTTGCATTAGCAGCCACCTCTGAAACCAGAGCAACTCCACATAAAACAGTGCTGGAGGCTTTAATGTCTTTGTGTCTGTATTAGAAAGTAAACTTTGATCATCCTCGTTTAATAATGTAGCTCCACCCGGTTTGGGGACCACTGACCTTTCATCCACCTGACCCTTGGGCCTGGTTTTCTTTTTTTATTCCACTTTGTCACCCCTTTCGTCTTTGCTCCAGGAATTTGACTCCTGTAAATTTTACGAGGCAGGTCGGGCCGTCGCCGTGTCGTGGACGGCTGATGGGACTGAGGGGAGGGAGTCGGTAGTAACTCCATGAAATATCCTGGGTGTCATTTCCCTTGGCACCTGCACCGAGCCCCGGCCCCGCGCGGGCGTTGTGGCCGCAGTTTGATCGGGGCTGATGAAAAGCTGACGGGATCCGCGCAGCGCCCCGTTAGATGAAAGCAGCGTGGAAGCAGAGGTTAATCTGCAAACAGATTTCCATGCTTATTACTCTAATGATCCCATCGCATTTGATGGCGCAGCCTGCGAGGCACCCTCGGCGTGCCGGGGTTTGATGTGGGCGCTCATTAAGCGCCGTGGTGGTTGGGGTGACCCCTGCCCAGGTGCACAGCTCCCGTAATTGCGCCGAGTTCTGACGGGGAAATTACCGCCGGGGAAGCGGCGGCGTCTCCGGCCCCCACTCCCGCTCAAAAAAAAAAAAAAAAAACCCTAACAAAAGAAATATTGCATTAATTTTCAAATGATGATATTCCATTTAGTGCCTGGGCCCCATATATCAAAAAGGGGGAACTGCTCAGTTACTCTCGGCGCTTAATCTTAATGGTATCTGTGGATGTCAAGGGCACGGAGGAAATTAAATCGGAAAGTGCAGATAGACCTAAGCAGACATTATCTCTTGATGATTGCAGTTTTGATAGGTATTTCAGTGAATTTCATTTTCGCAGAATGCTGGAAGATGAGTTAGCCACCAGATTTTCTCATTTTTCTTGCCCATGATTTATGTGAGTTGAGTATAAAACTTTTTATGGGAGCGCAGTTGCGGGAGATGAGAGGGAAATTAATGCACTGGGTTTCCATCTCGGCCCCGCGCCCGATTGTCAGCGCTGTACATCCGTAATGGGGCCATCATTATTCAGGGTTGTTTACATTCAAAATATGTAATGAAATCTGTTCAGAATAATGAGGGAAATAAAAGTTTCGAAAATTGTAAAGGTCATGAAGTTTGAGAAATGATGCAATGCTCCCAAAATAACATTTAGGCAATATAAATTACATTATTATGCACCAACTCTGCCTTATAGAGACATGAAGATAAAGTGCTTTCGACTAGTAAAATGCTGTTAGTGCTCTCTGAAGTATGAGAATGTGTAAAATGTTTCTGATTTCATATTCTGGTTTTGTGCATATTGTGGAAAAATATATAAAGGAACTTTATGGAGGACAGTGGCTGCTTCACCAGCCCCAAGTTTAAATGCATTTCCTGGGAGGGTTTTCTCCAACAAACAAACACTTTGGCGTAAGTGGAATTAATTATTAATCTGATTACTGAGGCCACCATCAAATTCAGCTTTTTAGGGGGTTCTTTCTGCCCTTCTTTTGGGGATTTTACATGGAGGTCTTTGCTGTGATGATTGTATTTTATTGCATATCTTGGGTACAGAACAGCACGACACCGGAGCGAAGCATAAATTCACCCAACTCTCTGTGGGCTGTATCTAAAATACGAATCCCTTCGCCCTGATTTTATGCAGGTTCTCCTCAGAATAATTATGTTTCCCCCTCCACATTTTATGTTGTATTTATTTGTCAAGAGAAGCAGCCAAAAGCAGGAAACACAAGTAATTCTTTTAAAAGTTAAAGCAGTCAGGAAGGGAGGTGAGTTGATCGTTGAATCTTAGAGTGAAGAGAAAATGCACTGTTTTATTCATAGTATATGAACTTGATTAAGCTCAGATTAATTCCTGTGTAATTAGGCCTGATTTGGGGTAGAACATTAGATGATTTTTGAACTGAGTGCTGATTTAGAGATCACAAAATCCTGGTGATGTTGGAAATGCTTTTCATTTTCAAAATGTTGTTTTTTCCTACTCTTTTTCAATTACTGCATTTCAATCCAAAGATTCCAAAGGGGACGTGATTCCCCTGTGTCTGAAAAATCTGAGTGTATTTAGAAAAGATTGTGGGAGAAAATAAAGCAGTAATTCAAGGCTAAATTCCTCCTGTTCCTAATTAATCCCTGGTACCTGTTGGTTGTGCTCCTGTATTTCCAGCCAGTCCAAGTGTTTGCAGAACAGTTTATAATGTGTTAATTAAACATTTTGATCAAAACCTGGGCTCATCTGATGCTATTTTTATATACACACACAGCTTAATTGTAATATACTGTGGCAGAAATGTAAAATTATAAAAGAGAAATGAAAATGCACATTTGGAAGCTAAATATTAATAACCTTATCATGTTTTAAGCAGTGGGGATCATTGCTACCTTTAATTTTGGGTCCCACTCACCCTGTAATGCTCAGACTCAGTTCAAATTCAGCTCAGGAATTAATAAACCAAACAATTTTCAAAGGGTAAGTTAAGAATTAGATGAATTTTGAGAGTAATGATCAGACCATGCAGATGCAAAAATCTCTGGTTTATCACCTCTTTATCAATACATTGGACTTTTGGGGGACTGTTCCTCTATTTCCATGCAAATGTCAGTCTAACAGATGATATTCCAGGCTGCAAGTGAATAAATAGATGGGGGGTAATTTTTCAGCCTTTAGTGTGTGTCTGGATCCAATATTATCTCCATTCCCTCCCTTATTAAAGAACTCACGCAGAGTTTATGGCCGTGTAAGTTGAACATTTCCAGTAATTTTTCCTTTTTAAAAGACCTGGATTAATTTATTTTTAAATCTTATTTACAACTCTCTATTTCTGCTGACTGCTTAATCCAGTTTTCCGTATCCACTCCCAGTAGGAAGCCCTTTTTCCTTGCTTTTCCTCAATAATTTTCACTGAAATTAATACATTACATTTTCTGGCCCTTTTAAAGGAGCACTTGCTGCAAAAACTGATTTGGATCCCGAAAATCACTCCATGTCTTGGAGTTTTTTGCCACAGCCTTTGATTTTGTTCCAGTAATCCATTGTTGCTTATTCCTTAAAGGTTGATTTGGTTTTAGTCTCAATCAGATGTGATTTTTTCCCCCCCACACCTTGTGTGGAAGGATCAAACCTGGTCTCTCTGGGAAACAATGTTGGTTTTTTTGGGAACAGGTGGATCTGTATCCAGTCAGGACACTGATCCTGTACCTGAGTGTTGCTACTGATTAATTGGATCAGAGGAAAAACCCCGACTCAGACATAAATATCATTTTACCATCCAATCTTTTCAGCTGATTTATGGCTGAAAACGTAGAGGTTTAATTCAAATAGTGCCAGATGTGCTTATTATATTTCTGTGTTATTAATTCATCTTATGAATTCTTCCCTGGGATTTTATTTTGATGTGTTTAATGTGAAAAATGGTCCTCTGACAGTTTGGAATTTGCCACCTCAAAGGCTTGTGCAAGGAAAAGATGCTGATTACAAGTTCTCAATCTCTGTTGTTTTTATTTTTATTTTAGTATTTTATGCTCCTGTGAAGTGTCCTCTCAGACAAATAAGTTCTTTATTTTCAGTGTCTTTGGTAATTATTGTTTTTAATCACCTGATGAGGAATAAGTGACTGGAAAGGAATCCAACATTCCTCTGCTAAAGAAAGCTCCATAATTTGATCAAACTCTATTTAGAAGCTGCTTTGTTGCCCTTTCCCTGTTGAGACACGTTTGCTGGCAGTGGGATGTACAATATTCCAGGGGAAGGCAGGTCCCTGACTTACAGGATGTATTGCAGTGGAATTGCAGATCTTTATCCCCTTTGTTGAATTGTTGTCTTCCCTGGCTGTTCCCAGCACTGACACCCTGAGCTGTCCTTTTGAGGTCCAGCTGGGTTTTCCCTGAACTGTTGTTTCTTGGGAATGCTGTGGGGCAGGAAGTTCTCCCCATGGCATTCCCTGTGTTTCTCAGCAGTACCTGTATCCCACTCCCAGGGTTATCACTCTATCTAGTTATCTGTCAGTGTCCTCTATCCCAAATACTGGCTCTCCCCATAAACTGGGAGAATAAATGGGATGAGCTGCCATGGTTCAGTGCCATTCCCAGATCCCCACTGCAGCTGGAAAACCATTCCAGCTTAACATCAACAGGCAGCAATTTCTCATTCCTGGGAGAAGTGGATTTTGGTGATTTTGGGCCCTGATTCCTGATTTTCTGGTATTACACAGGACTTGAATTAAAACCTTTTGGCACTTGCAGGAAAAGATCAGCTTGTCTTTCCAAGCCTTGTATCCCTGTGTTTGAGAGATTGGGCAGATTTGGGAGATGGGGCTGTTTTACCAGTGGAGACCCCACTCAGACAGTCAATTAATGTGGTTTGCTTTCTTTTTACTCTCCTTTTTCCGTGTGAATTCCAGCCATTTAATGGCAGGGCTTTATCCCTGCTGAACAATCCTCTTCATCCCAACCAACCCCAGCCTCTCTGACACCTCATTCCACTGGGAAAACCTCTCCTCTGCTTTGCTCCACTTGGGAATTTCTCTTATATTCTCAACCTTACCAACCTTTCTTTTGTCTGGAATTCATTCCAAACATTTGCTTTTGGTTTCTGACCCCCTTTGGAAGAATTCCCAGGACTCTTGGGCAGCCAACTGGGAAATGTGTGTTTTGTTTGTTCTTTTTGTTCATTACACTTCTCCTTAACCTTTTTTTTTTTGAGCTCGTCAGGTGTTGGGAAAGGTTGGATAAATGTCCCCAGGAAAAAGATGACAAGGCTGGAGTTAAAGAGGGGGGATGGATTTGTGCTCAGCTTTTGAGATCATATATGGAGGTACCTAATGAGTGTTTATTCCCTGAGTCCTTGGGGGATTGTTTAGATTTTGCTTTTAGACTGGAATTTTCCGCTTGAGGGCCAAAGGACTGTTGGATTTGTCTTTATCAAATGCAAAGATAAAAGATTTGGGTAAAAAAACCCACAAAAATTGATCACAATGACATTTAATTTATGTTTTTGTCAAGAAGTTTTAAGACAGAGAAGTCCTGGAGATAAGTTGTACCCACCCAGTGTTATTAGTGATGAACAGAAGGAGCTGGACATGTCCAGATTTGGCACATTTTAGATATATTCTGTATGAAATTCCATAATCATCCAAATTTGGGAAGGGAGCATTGCCCCTCAAAATACTGCAGGCCTTGAACTGCTGGAATCCTGGGATAATGCAGTTTTCCAGTGCTGCCAAGAGTCATGTGCTCTGCTCAACAATATTCCCAACCCTTGGCTCCAACAGAAACTTGGACTTCTTCGTAAACTTCATGTTTCTTCAATTTTTTCCTCAATGTTCTCAATTTTTCACCCTTCTCAGTCAAAAAGGTTTGTGATTCATCACAAGTAGCGGGAACAATTTAACAAAATCTATAACTGAATTAAAGGGTTTGCTTGAAGATATTAATCAGTAAGTTAGTAAATTTAAAAGCTGAATCCCCTTGAAATAATATTTTGGATGCCAACCATGGCACCCATGGCATGTCTCACAGAAACTTGGGGAGGGGAGGTTTACACAAAAAAGCACCAAATTCAAAGTTATGAGACACTGGGTTTAGTCTAATTTTATTAAAAATACAAAAATTATCACAGCAGTAGTGATGGGATTCAGGAGATGAACTGCAAAGAAATACAAGGTAGGAAGGATGTGTCACATCTTCCTGAAACAACTGTCACTAAAAAGGGGCTGCATCTAATCAAATTCTGGCTTGAGATATTGATAGCAACTATTAAGCAATGGATATCTGTGGTTTGGGGTGTCCTGTGAAAACCAGGAGTGTTTCTCAGGTGTGATTGCAGCCTGTCACCAGACACATTTGGACCTGGGTGAAATCAGTCACTGGAGATGCTTGAAACACCTCTGGTTGTTTTATGATGTGCTTGGTAAGGGATTCTAGGGAATTCCACAGCTGGTGGGCACCTGCACCAGTTGCCACCAGAAATACTTGCTTCTATTTTTTTTTTTTTGCTCTGTTTGAATTCTTTACCTTCTGAGTTGTGCTCGAGACTACGAGGAAAATACGAGGGTTCATTTTGCACCTTGTGCTCAGCATCACCCTGATAATGTTTCCTGTACCAATCGTTTTTAGGTTTCCTGAGGGCCTTTCTGAATGTTATCCCTTAATGGTCTCCTAAATCAATAGTAACCTCCAGGAGCTGGTTATTATCACGCAGTGCTGGTTGTCCTCACAATTGCTGCCGGCTCGTTCGAGGGTCTGATTGTGATTTTCGGCTGAAATCGTCTTTGTCCTCTTTCCTCCGAGTATTGGCCTCATCCACCGGTTGGAAAAACACTTTCTGGGGCCAACTGAGTCACCTTTATTTAAGACTCCTTCATCTACTTGTTGTTTAGGGCATATTGATTGCTAATAAAGGCGTCTGTGTGGAGTTCCCCTGCGGGTGAACCCGTGTCCATGAAGCAATTAGCACTTGGTGGGAGGGCAAAGGGGAAGGTGCCTCCAAAGCCGCTGCCTGGGCAGTTCCCACTGGGACATTGCTGAGCAAAAGAAGGATTTTAGTCTGTCCTGCCTTATACCAACAAGATACATTTGTACTTCCATGAGAGGAGTAGGAACAGGAGTGGGAAGAGGGGGATCAGTTGGGTTGGGATCGGTGGAGCTCCATGTTTTATCCCATTTAACCCTGCCCTGTGGCAGTGGGAAGCCATTCCCCCTTGTCCTGTCACTCCATCCCTTGTAAATAGTCTGTCTCCATCTTTCTTGTAGCTCCTTCAGGTCCTGAATGACCACAGTTATATCACCCCAGAGCTTCTCTTCTCTTCTCCAGCCTGGACAATCCCAACTCTCTCACCTTTCTTCCCTGGATTAATACTTGTATGGGAAATGGGGTGAAACTGGGAGGGTGCAGACTTCAACTGGTTGTCAGAAAAAAATATTCCAGTGGCAATGTCTGCCTGGAAGAGTTTTCTAAGCTGAACAACAGCACCAAAAATTTCTATCCCTTTGTTTTTAGTGCAGAGCAGAAACCTCCCAAACTTTCCCGACGCTTCCAGAAATAATCAACTTCTGAACTCCGTGACAAATGGGGTTTGTGTATAAATTTAACTGTGGCAACGTTTGAGTGGCTTCAAATTTAGAGGGGTGGCAAGCACATTGGACACAGTGCAACATCACTGGGGAGCATTTGCATAGTGGGGACACGGCCAACAATGTGCTGCTCAGCCCAGCACATGCCAAGGAAATACCTTAAAGGAGAGGAAAACATCCAAACAGAGCACGGGAGAAGTGTGAAAACCTCGCCATATTAATCATGTTAAGGGCAGGTTTGGGGTGTGTTTTGAGCCCTGTGTGTTGGTGGTTTTGCCCCCAGGAGTGGGGAGGGTTTGGTGGGGGGAGCTGAGAGGAGCTGGGTGAGGTTCCAGCTGTGGTGGTGGAGCTCAGGCTGGTCCTGGTGCCACAGCACAACAGGGAGGATATTTCTTGTCAGCTCTGAAGATTTACTTGATGATCCCTGACCAGTGTGACAGGGCTGTTTCAGATGGGAGGTTCTTGGCTGGTGGAAGCAGAAGCTCCCCGTTGGCACTGGGAACGCTGGACTTTGAGTCTCAAATGTCCAAACACTTCTAAGGCTGATGAATCCTCTCTTTCAGACTCCTGCTGAACAGGCCAAGGCCAGACTTCAGCTGGTTCTGGAGGCAGCTGGTGAGTAAAATGATATTCTTCAAAAATACTTTTAATTTTTGTAATATCAGGTAACAGGTTTATCCAGTTTTTAGCAAATGTTGACTCCTGTTCTCTGTAAGTCACTTAAATTCCAGGTTGGGGTGAAACTGGTTTGCATCATCACTGACACTTAGTAAATCCCTCTAAGGAAATAAAAGTAAGTGATATTTTGCACTTAGACCTCACATGTTTGTCCTCTGGCTGCTGCTGCTACTGAGATTTTATTCTGTGCTCTCCAAAATTTGGGGTTTCAAATTTTTTTAATTTTCTTTCTTTATTTTTAGGACTCATCTGTATTAGTGCATGTATATATTATTTATTTGAAGTCATGGCAAGCTTTGCAAAAGGCTTTTCCAGAGCTTCCCAAACAGCTCAGATCAAGAGGCAGGTCTACAAACTAATTCTCTACAGAGAGAAACATTCCTATTTTAACATTCCTATTTTGATTTTCTTATTAAACTGTGTCAGTTTGTCACACAAGAAGGAAAGCTTTCAGTATTTCATATATGTTGTAATAAATCCATGTTTCTCTTCACTTTCCTATTTCTATTTTTAACTTAAAAGCAGCAATTTCCAAGAAAAATCTTGTTTTGGTTTTTTTTTTCATTTTTCCCCTTTTGAAAACCTTTGGTTTTCAGGAATAATCTTCTCACATTGCTGGTGTCTTCTTTTCCAAAGGAAACCCAGCTTTTTGCATTGTCTGCCTTCCAATTCATTCCTTGTTCTCCAGAACTTTTAGTAAATCCTTGAAACATGTAATTATAAAATAGATGTGACAGCCCTGACCTCAAAAGCACAATGTGTGTGTTCTGCTCCCATCGCTCACACCTCAGGTTTTCATTTCAATATTTTAATTTTAATGGAGAAAAGGTAACTCTGGGTTGTACATCATCATGACCTGGGCTCCAAAATTTCCAAAAAACATATCAAAAGTCTGTGGCATTGTTACATTTAACAATGTAACATTTAACACTGAATCTTGGATTGGAGCTGCAAGTTGTTCATAAAGAGCCTGGCTGTACATGTTACAGGAATTGCTCCAATCCCACTTAGTGGGATAAAAGCTGGGCTTTATTCCCAGTGGATTTTCCACCTGGATGTGGTTGGTAATGACAGTGTCCTCCAAGGTTTGGACAAACAAATCCGGGGCTCAAAATTACCAACAAGTGTTGGAGAGACATTTGGGATGGTCCCCTCCTGGTTCATCCCTCCTGACATCATGGAATCATGGAATGGTTTGGGGTGGAAGGGACCTTAAAGCCCATCCCATTCCATCCCCTGCCATGGGCAGGGACACCTTCCACCAGCCCAGGTTGCTCCAAGCCCTGTCCAACCTGGCCTTGGACACTTCCAGGGATCCAGGGGCAGCCACAGCTTCTCTGGGCAATTTCTTGAATTTCTTGTCTTTATTTTCCTCTCTGAATTTCCCTGTTGGAGATATTTGGGATCTTGGGGAAAATCTGCTTTTAGAATTTAACTTAGATATTAATTCAGGAAGTAACAACTGCTTTCTCTAAGAGAGAGGAGGTAAACAAGTAGTTGAACAGGCTCTTTTTATTTAGATTTATTTCTTTCTGGTGCATTTTGGAGATGGGAATTGTGACTTCTGGTCTCTTGTTGTGGGAGATCTGGTGAAATTGAAAGTATTCACCTGTGTGTGTGAGGGAGGAGAGGAAGGTGGACATTTTTACATCCAGGTACTATGATGATGGCAAGAAGTTTTGTCTCCAGGTCCAGTGTTCGTGCTGACTTTGTTAAATATTGTTTTTCTTTGTAGGTGTGGTGAATGTCAGTACCTTTGTTCTCATTAAGGGCAATGCTGAGAGGTGCTGAAACCCTCCACTTTAATCCTCGAGACAACTGATTTTTGATTTATCCAAGTAGAAGCTGTTGGTCTGGGCTCTAAATTCATATTTTGGTGACTTTATTGAATTGGATTTCTTAATCTTGAGGTGCCAGGAAGCCTCTTGCAGCCCCTGACGAGCTCCCCCAAGTCGCCGTGCTCGAGCAGATGTTAAGCAGGCAGTAGTTGAATGTTAATTTGGAGAGGGTGGGATGTTTAAGCCCATCTGAAGTATGTTGCATGTGGGCCTTCCAGACTCAGCCACAATGCTTTGTCCCTTGGGAGAATTTCCAAGCTAAACCTCTTTCTCTTTGTGGCTCTATATGGACTCTCTCAAGTCAGTATAAAGCAGATCATCCCTGGGCTAAAGCTCTTCAGCTTTTGTTCCGGGGCTCTGTAGGGCTGTAATTAGGCCTCCTGGCAGGCCGTGCCGGCCAGTTAATGGTCATATGGAGTTTCTATGGGGCAGACTGGCTTTGTGTAAATCCTTGCTCGGGAGCCGTTTATGGGTCACTTCCTACCAGGCCGCGGCTTTGTGGCGCTGCCCCACGGGCTGACGGGGAGCAGGTTCCCTTGACCATCCCGGCACAATCCCCCCTCCTAATCCCCAGTGTAAACAGAGGATTTAGCTCAGCTTCTGTCACTTACAGTTGCCAAACCACTTGGGTGTCTGTGATTCCTTTCCCAGACTTCGTTACCCAGAAGGAGATTTTGTGTTAAACGTTGCTGCGCTCGTTGATTTTTAGGGGAAAAGCTCGCCCTGCCTCAAACCCTAAACTCAGGACAACAGCAAAACTCACAGCTCTAAAGCTTCCTAATTCACAGCTTAATTTGTCCTGTGGCACCAGTGTTTCCTCACAGAGATTCAAACGTGGATGAATATTCCAAAAATGTCAATAAATTCCTCTGAAACAGCACGTGGACGTTTCAAACTATCAATATTCCTGCCTCCCAAAGCTTTTCCATGGTGCTAAGCAGAAATGTCTTGCTCTCCATATAAAGACGCTGACAAAAGGCAATTGATCTGGATTTTCAAAGGTCTAGAGTTGAAATAAGTGACTGATGTATTTTTGGAATCTGCATTTCAATCTCTGGCTGAAAGAGCACTCAAGAATGGGGTGGTTTTTGTGCAAAGAATTCGTCCCGGAGTTTATTTAAAGGAAACTTCAGGATGGAGGCACTAATGGGACATTAACAATTGACACTAAAAATGGGTGAATACAAATCACAAGCATTTAACATTTATCTGTTTGGCTGCAATTCTGGATGTTGGATATTTAGCTCATTATCTCTGAATTACGCCATCAAATTGCTGCCTTTAATTCTGTACTTCAGTTGCATTTTGTGTCTTCCTTAAAGAGAAAATCACGGAATACAAAAATTAATTTGGCCTTAACTGTTGCAAACACAAATGTTTTATAACTCCTACAGCTTCTTCTTTGTTATTGAGGAGAAAAATCCCAATTTGCACTCAGTGCCTGATAAATATAGTCAAATATTCTCTGCTTTTGGGCATCAAAATGGCTCATAACAGATGTGGCTGAAAGGACCACATACGTAGACTGTATGATTTTAGTCTGGTGGAACTAATAGGATCACTTGGTACTTTATAGATTCTTGCTTTTCTTTTGCTTTAATAAAAACTGTTTAGTTAAATAGGTTGGCCCCTATTTTGCTCTTTTCTAGCCATGCAGAGCAGGAAGGGGGGCAGGTGGCAACAAGTATGAAAAATTTCCTTTTATTGGGGCTTCTTTTCAACTGCCAAATTTATGGACTGGTTATGGATTTCTCGTTTTGATGATGGTTTTCTTTCAGCTTTGCTATTTGTGCTCTTCCCACTGAAAACTCCGTGGCTTCCATTTGAATTTCGAATTCTGCAATGAATTTTAGGAAGATGGTAACGTGTGTGGCTGTATGGACACAAAGGATGAAATAACATTTAAAATATTTCACTTTTTTCATGGAGATTTAAAACTGCTTTTAAAATAACATTTCCTCCAGAAATTGCGAGAATTTGAACTTGTAACAGGCTTAAAATTTGCTGAAAATTTAAAAAGAGGTTAATTTAGTTGCTATGTGGGTGTGCTCAGTTTGATTGAACATAATATTCTTATTTCTATCCATTTCAAGGAGTTGTTTTGAGTAGAGTTGATTGACACTTGGGATAATTGCATTTTACTTCTATTTATGTAAAAATCTCAGTTTGGAGAGCAAAAATCTCTTACTGAGTTACCTTTTCTCTCTGTGGCAAACATGGATGTGCTAAAAAGGATTTTGAAGGTGTTTTGTTCAGCATTTCTTGAACCCCCAGCTAAGGAGAGGAAGTTTTCTCCATAGTGAGTCTTCACCAGTCTGGGAAGTTTGTTACTATTCCCTGTCTCGAAGGAAAATGAACTGTAATTACCCTTGTGAAATACCTCCAAATGATCCAGGTGGGCTGTGCAGTTGGATTTCCCCCTGCTGCCAGGAGAGATGCTGAATGCTCCATCTTCCTGGAGCAGTGGAGTGGAAGGTTTTTCATCTCTGGACTTCAGGACTCTCAGAGAGCTCTCCCATTCCATAAGGATCTGAACCCCTGTTCTGCCATCTCTAGCAGCCTCCCTGCACTCCACAGAAGAGTTCACAAGTCTTGATTGGAGAAATGTTTGATTTTTTTAGGTTTCTCCTGCTCAGTTCTGCTCAGTGCCCCCGAGGCAGTGACATGTCCTCAACAGAGAGACTTCCAAAAGTTTTCATGGTGTCTCCTGCTGTGAGTCCATCTTTGGAGATGGAAGATTTTAGAATTACAGAATCCAAGAGTGGTTTAGATTAGAAAGACCTTCAAGCCCATCCAGTTCTACTCCCTTCCACCAGCCCACGTTGCTCCAAGCCCCGTCCAACCTGGTCTTGGACACTTCCAGGGATCCAGGGCCAGCCACAGCTTCTCTGGGCAACCTGGGCCAGGGCCTCCCCACCCTTCCAGGGAAGAATTCCTTCCCAATATCCCATCTAACCCTGCTCTCTGGCAGTGGGAAGCCATTCCCTGTGTCCTGTCCCTCCATCCCTTGTCCCCAGTCCCTCTCCAGCTCTCCTGGAGCCCCTTCAGGCCCTGCAAGGGGCTCTCAGGTCTCCCTGGATCCTTCTCTTCTCCAGGTGAACCCCCCCAGCTCTCCCAGCCTGTCTTC
Organism: Pachyramphus minor; assembly: GCA_013397135.1. NCBI lineage: Eukaryota > Metazoa > Chordata > Aves > Passeriformes > Tyrannidae > Pachyramphus > Pachyramphus minor. Next base: position 241,735 of record VYXB01000457.1, on the reverse strand, counting down.
ATAGGAGAGGTTTATCCTGTTCTTGAAACACTGGCTAATTTAGGAAATCAACCTAATTATGGAGTTAATGAACCCAGTTTCTGGGTCAGCTGCTGATTCCTGCTCAGCACATTTCGGTGTCAGGAACCATTTTGTTGACATCGACAGAAAGAACTTGAAACAAACTGAGCCACTTAAGAATTAAAGGGTTCATGAAAAAAAACCCAGAAAATTTATGTTGGAATAAACTTAGGGCAGCTGATTTTTATATTACATGTTTTGTGAGAATTTCAGGTGTTTTAAGATGGAATTTCAGAAAATGCAGAAAGTGTTTGAGCTCATATTGGTGGGCAACACCAGTGAGCTTCCCAGCTGGGGCAGCTGGACATGAGATCCATTTCTTCATCCATCCCTTGCTCCTGATCTCTTGGCAAAGCTTCATAATCTCATTAGAGCACTAAAAAATAATAATTTCTGCATGCAAAGCAACAACTGCAGAAAAAAGAGTCACTGCTCCAAGTAATTACTATTTTAATGCATCAGTGGTCTCGTCCTTACAAAACGTGGGACTTTTGAGGTGCAGGTGGTTTGTGTCATTGGTGAGCAAAGTAAACCCTTGAACAATAACAATTAATTAAACAATTCAACTTCATTTTCATGATTACTGAAAAACCACAGGGTTTTAATTAAATGTAGGTAGGTAATGTGTTTGAATCTAAATAATTCACTTTTGCAATTTATGTAATCATTCTGTTGGTGTTTAAAAGCTGTTCACTTTAGGAACCTCTTTTTTAGGTTCTTATAAGAGATTTAAAAAGAATTTCTTTTACCCATTTTTGTAGAATGTCTACTTTTTATTTTAGATTAAGAAGCCAATGAGTCGTGGCAGGGAGGCCATAATGTAAACCAGAGCCTATAAATAGACTTTAGAGTAACTTTATTAGTTAATGAACATTTATTGCCTTCAGAAATAATTCTAAAGCTTTTAGAATTTTTTTCTTTTCTTTTTTTTTTTTTTTTTTGTTAGAGACCTTTTATTTTGTGCTACCAAAAGTATCTCAGCCTTACAAGAGAACTAATGGGCTTCAGTCCTTTTGCAGCATATGGATACATGATTTTGATGCAAATCTCTCTGCTAATTATGTGCAGATGAATCTTTCAGTCCTGCTATTGATCTCAAGTCAAAGACAATTTTTCAGTTACCTTAAGTTTTTTATCAATTCATATTTAGCGACTGGTAATTTAATTATCCACTGTTCTGGCGGTGGAAACCATATGTGGTGGCGGGGCTTGTTTCTGGTTTAGGGTGTCTTTTGGGGAATGTTATTTTGTAATATTGATGGGAAAAATATTAATTTCTCCTATTTTACATGATCTGTCACCCCCTCCTGCCTGTCCAGGTGCCTCATCTGGGCTGTGCTCAGTAAAGCAGCAGCCAGAGCCGGTGTCCATGAGGTTTGTTCTGAGATCACCTTGGATGGCTTGGGGTGTTTATCACCCTCCAGTTCAGATTTTCTACCAGTGAAAGTGAGGAGTGTTTTTATAGTATGGATGTAAAATCCAGTGGCTGGATTTTGTGCTGTGAATGCCCAGGAAAGGGCTTTAAAGTGCCCCATCTGCCCAGCAGCACCAGCGCTGGCTCGTGGGCGCCTGTTGGTGTTCCGGTGTCCCTGATCTCCAGTGTGCTGGGATCTCTCCCTCACCTGAAGGGAACCTCTGCTTTAGATTAGATTAAATTAGGTTATAATTCCCTGGGAGGGTGGGGAGGCCCTGGCACAGGTTGCCCAGAGAAGCTGTGGCTGCCCCTGGATCCCTGGAAGTGTCCCAGGCCAGGTTGGACGGGGCTTGGAGCAACCTGGGCTGGTGGAAGGTGTCCCTGCCCATGGCAGGGGTGGCACTGGATGGGCTTCATAGTCCTTCCAATCTAAACCATTCTGTGATTCTATAGCTTTAATTGATAAATACTCCCTTTGTTTTGATGGATTTTAGCTCATGGTGCCCTTTTGAGGTACAGCAATGGTTTGAGGGAGTCTCAGTGATTGGGGACAGTCCTGGGGAGTCTGTGGTGGAACAGCACTGAAGGTCCCCATGTCACCAGCTTCATTCCCTCCTTAGCTGCAGCCTGAGATGAGAAGCTGTAATTAGTAATTAGTGTCCTGTCTGCTGTTGTTTTAACTGGGAGAGAACTCCAGGGCTGTCCAGGGATCCCACTGCTGTGTGTGGAGCCAAGGTCCCTCAGCTGCAGGTGTGGAATTCACTGCAGGTGTTGTTGTATTCAAATGGGTTTGTGCTTTTCATGTCCATCCTTTCAGGAAAACCTGGAATACAGGGACATTGCTCTGAGTTCAGTAGTTGTCCAGCACCTGAAGATCTTGTTCTGTGCTCACATGATCATCTTGTAAATCACATACATTAATTTTTCCACAGTATTCAATATGGGTAATAAAATTCCTGTTTCACTTATTGAAAGGACATTTATCACAACTTTATTAAATCTGGAGAACTAAATGTGCCATTTCCTCCAAGTGGGTTCGTTCGCTCGTGTTCTCTTTGTTGACCCAAATGAATGGAATTAGAACAAACAATCTCGGAGTCATTTGTAATCAGGGGCTGATTAATGGAGTTTGCTTTCACAGCCATTATTCATGCAAGAACACCTGATATCTTTCCCATAAACAAATTGTGTTTGTCCAAATTAAGAAATGAAATGAAGCATTTGATGAGTTTATGATTGACCCTTCCAACTCGGAGCCCATTAGTCAACGTCCTTATCATCACAACTCCTGACTAATGTGCTGCGTGGATCTGTGATTCCTGATTAATGCTCCTGCAAGCCAAACTCCAGCACTGGAATAATTTGGGGATTTTCACTTGAGCAGGAGCTGAGGATTTTTGTCTGGGATGAAATGCCTTCGTGTCCCATCAGATTTAGGGCTGATTGTGAGGTGGTGACCGAATAAATCTCAAAATGGAGCAGGGGGTGTTTTGCAAAGACCTTTTTGGTCCTGTTGGGCTTTTTATAAGGCTGATTGCCCATCATCTGTAGGAGTTTTTGGGTGGTTTAAGAGGAGTTCTCATAGTTATGCTTTTGCAAATGTAGGGGGGCATAAAACTTGTGAAAGAGAAGATCCCCAACGTATTTTAAACAAGCAAAACGTCTGTCCTCATGCTTATGAGGCTAATAGGAAAAATTGCTGTTAAAATAGACTCTTTTTTCATTTTGCTTGTTTAAATGTCTTTATTTTATGAATATTTAATATCTATATTTTTTAAAGATTTGTCCTGGGGGTGTTTGGTAAATTTAGTTATTTTGAAAGGATTTTATACAACGTTTTCTGCCCATAATCTCTCGAAAAGCAGACTTCAAACTTCTGTAATAATAAGAGGGCTTTATCTTTTAGAATGCTACAAGTACTATTATTTTGAGAGTTTTTAAAGTTTTAGCTGTCTAAAATAAAGGATTTTTCATTTGCTCTTTAAAATTTAATTAGGGGCTCTGTACAAAAGGTTGGAACAGGTAGTCCCTTAATTCATTGCAAAACAGACATCTTCAACAATGCTCTGCAGCCAGGCTGGGAGAGATGGGGGGGGTTCACCTGGAGAAAGGAATGCTCCAGGGAGATCTGAGAGCCCCTTCCAGGGCCTAAAGGGGCTCCAGGAGAGCTGGACAGGGACTGGGGACAAGGGATGGAGGGACAGGACACAGGGAATGACTTTAAGCTGAAGGAGGGGAGATATAGATGGAATACTGGGAAGGAATTGTTGTCTGTGAGGGTGGGGAGGCCCTGGCACAGGTTGCCCAGAGAAGTTGTGGCTGCCCCTGGATCCCTGGAAGTGTCCAAGATCAGGTTGGACAGGGCTTGGAGCAACCTGGGGTGGTGGAACGTGTTCCAATTGTATCTTTATTTTATGTATTAATAATTTTATCCAAAGACAAACAAGTATCTTCCCTTTGAAGAACTTCCCTGCCAGCTCAAACCCTCTCAGGATCAGCTCTGGGAGCTTCACACAGTAACAGCTGAAGGAGCATTCAGTGCTTCTTGAAAAACATCTCCCAAATAAATGAAGAGCAAACCTTCACTGCCTGCCCAGAGCTGTATTTACCTGTGGCATTTCCAGCTCCTGATTCCTTGTGTGGTGTTTGGCTGGGAGGGGAGACCTGAACAATCTTCCTCTGATCCTGAACCAAAGAGTGGGAAAGGGGGAGAGAGGCAGAGCTGTGATTTGAAGCACCCCCTGGATGCTTTTTAGAACATGATAAAATGGTAAAGACAGTGTCTGTTCTTTATGTGAACAGTTTATTGGCAGATAGAAACCACATTTATGTATACACACACACACACACAGAGGTTTTAGCCTTCTTTTTTAGAAATGAAGAGCTGGACTTTCTTTTAACACTCTTCCAAATGTGAAGCCAGGAAAGTTCACCCTGAATTAAATGTGCAGCCAGTGATTGCAGCCATGTGGCCACAAGCCCATTAAGGAATTGCACTGTGATCCATTGGAAAGGGCAAAACAGGGTCTTTACTAAGAGGCAACCATAATGAAAACTTCTGTCCTTTGCCATATCACTTGTATTGATTACCCCAGCAAGGAAAAAAGAAGTATTTCAAAACACAGCTTATGTGAAAAATCAAATTAGGTGCTTTAATGTCAGATCCTCCCTTTAATTCCCATTCTATTGCTCTTCTCTGTGGGTACAGTGTAATTCATTATTGAAGGTTTCTGGACAGGCTTCTTTGTTTAAGCCATCAAGTATCTCTTTATGTTCTTAAAATACCCAATAAGACTATTTAATCAGAGTATTTTCTTAAAGCTTTTGAGCATTTTATGCTGTTGATCTTAAGGCCTTGGAGAGTCTTCTGTGAAAAGTGTGAATGATTTTATAGTGATGAGGCTCTTTGAGGCAGAGCAAATCATGATTCCATTGGTACTAAGTCAGGGCAAGAAAGCATGAAGGGAAGGCTCCAACATGGATTTCTCAGCCCTTTATGGAAAATGGGATATTCACATTTATGTTGAAAAAGAACAAGTGCTTGGAACCCTGAGCTGGTCCTGCATGAGCTGAGCACGGAGCTCTGTGGGGACGGAGCTGTGCCCAGGCTCGGGGTCATTAACTGCACCAGTGGGGATTAACTAAGGTGTCATTTATTTTATTGTGTATTTATAGAACACTGGAGGAGGGGGGAGGCAGCAGTGTCTGTATGTGGTTGTGTTATCGAGGATTTTAATGGAAATTTATTAATTTTCACTCTGAAAACTGATAATAATTGACACTGTGCCTGGCAGATTCTTGCACTGACAACGCGGTGAATTGGTGTTCTGAGCAGAGTTTCTATTAATTAGTGTTTTCTGTTAATTCCTGTCTCAATATGAAAAGGGGAAATAGGAGCAGTTGTTTTTTTGGAAATAAGCAGCAGAATTTCATCCTGGGAATTGAAGTGGTGGCTGCCCCATCCCTGGAAGTGTCCAAGGTCAAGTTGGACAGGGCTTGGAGCAGCCTGGGCTGGTGGAAGGTGTCCCTGTCCATGGCAGGGGGTGGGATGGGATGAGCTTTAAGGTCCTTCCAGCCCAATCCAGTCTGGGATTCTCCATGTTGATGTGCCCGTCTGCACCTCTGGGTTTGGCTCCCACATGTTCCTCACTTGCAGGAACACTTTGTTCCTGGATTTCCTGGTTTGGAGTGTGGGGAAGCTCAGGGGGAAAAGAAATATGTTGTGGAAGAGCACATGGAATTCTGGACTGGTTTGGCTTGGAAGGACCTTAAAGCCCATCCAGTGCCACCCCTACCACAGACAGGGACACCTTCCCCTATCCCAGGTTGCTCCAACCTGGCCTTGGACACTTCCAGGGATCCAGGGACAGCCACAGCTTCTCTGAGCAACCCATGCCAGGGCCTCCCACCCTCACAGTGAGAAATATATTACTTTTTATCTATCTTAATATTATCTTTTGGGCTGTACCATTTCCAGGTTTCTCTGCACTACAGACTGACTTTTAAAAGCTTATTTTACACCCTTATTCCCAGCATTCTTGTGGTGAAACACACACTTCCCTGTGCCCTTTCCCAGCGCTCTTCCCACCTCAGTGTCCCCAATTAATCCCCAATTAGTCCCCATCACCACTTGCTCCTGGCTCCACTGGCTGTGCCTCCTCTTTGCCTTAAAGCTGTAGATTATTGCCATTTTATGCCAAGCCTGAGCCTCCACACAGATGATAAAACCCTCGTGCTCTCCAGCAGATAAATTTACAGTATTTGCTGTTTGGAGGTGATTATGGGGCTGAAGCAAATAAAGCCTAAAGCACCCTATTAACGGGCCCTTGGCCGTGCTAATACACTGAATAAAGGCCTCAATTACTGAGCACTCCCAGGCCCTCCCCCGACAGTGCCGTGACATTAATGGGATCTTTATAACCTTTTTAACTTCTTGTGCTCTGACAGAGCTCTCCAATAACAGCCATGGGTTTGCCCTTGGCAAGCAAAACCTCATTTGGAGGGGATAATAAGTATTTACTATTTAGATCGCTGGCAATAAAATTTCTCTGAATGAGATTTTCCTGAGAAAATACAAACTGATTAAATTACTGCCTTTAATGGACTGGTGAGACACGGAATAACAGTTTGTTGAAGCAGCAATTTAATGTTTAGCTTTTTTCTTTCTGTGTTTTTTTGGTTTGGTTTTTTTTTGTTTGGTTTTTTTTTTGGTGTGAAAATACAAGTTGATTCTTTTTCTAAGTAGAAATTATATCATGGAATCATTAAAGTTGGAAAAACACTCCAAGATCATCAAGTCCAGCAGAACTCAGCACTGTTCAGCATTTTCACTGGAAAACTTAAGCCGATGTCACATTTTCCTAATTTTAGAAGTGGATAATAATCCCAAATATTGACAGTGTTAGAGTTGCAAAGAGTGTTGGGAATCCCTGAATATTCTTCCTGGGAATTCCTCTCACCTGGCACCAAGATTGTGTGCAGAAACCTGTGGAATGGGATGTTACTTTATGTGTTAAAAATAGATTTCTTTTCGGATGTTCCCTCAGGAGCTGATTTGGGACACCCCCTTCCCTCCCTGGGCTGGTCCTGCCAAGGGGGACAAATCCTGTGGCTGTCCTGGGTGCTGGTTTCCAATCTTCCCAATCCCTTGGGAATGGGGCTCTGAGTGTCACCACAGGGACAGGGTGCAGACATGTGGCATGGAAATAAACCCAAGGTGTTCAAGAGAAACACAAACTATTTTACAAAATAGAGGCTGTTGCTGGGGTTGGGCAGAACTGTTGATGTCCCCTGCAGGCAAAGTAACTTGTTTATATTTTATATTTTCTATTAAAAGTGTCAGATTTTGTTAGCAACTGGGATATCACTGTGTTTAAACACAAAAAATTCCCTTAGCACTGTGAAAACACTCCATATTTCCCAATTTTCCCGCAGTTTTTAGGCAGGGACTGTGTGCAGCAGCACCCAGTGTGACATGGTTTATGTTACAAGTGTCAGACTTCGTTAACAGCCACATTATTGCTGTGTTTAAACACAAAAATCCCCTTTAGCACCATCACAATGCTCGATATTTCCCCATTTTTCCATAGTTTATAGGCAGTGATGTATTTGGCACACGAGGAAATACTTTAAACAATCCCACTTGGAATTTACCTTCCTTAAATAAGATTTATTTCGTTTCCCCCTGACTTCTTCCCCCCCCAGCCAGAGGAACAGCTTGAGGTGGTCACAGGGCTTTAATCCCTGGGAGAATTATCCAGCAGGCTCAGCTTTTCAGGGATGTGCTGGACAACAGGTTGATGCCATTTGGGCATTTCCAAGGAGAAGCACCTGAGGGAATAGGGAATGAAAGGGCAGAGCTGGGGAGAGGCAGCGGGTGCCCATTAGTGCTGCCCACCCCTCCAGAGAGAGGGAATGAGGCTCTAAATGAGTTTTAAAGGACAAAGTTGGGGGATTAGGGAGTCCTGGATGATTTGATCCACGTGGAATTGATCCTGCTAATAAGGAACATCCCTGGTGCACTGTAAACTTGGGGGAAAAAAAATAAAAAATTTAAAATACTTACCATTTTTATTATGATTTCAGGAGTATTGTCTCTTTTTTCTGTATTATATCCATGAAATGTGCATATGACAGTACATTCCATGTGCAGTCATTCATATTTAACTGTTTTAATCATTAGCTGATGGAAAGAAACATTTTGCTTCATAACAACATAAATAATTCTTGAAGTTGGACTCGATGGTTCTAAAGGTCTTTTCTAACCTTAATGATTCTATGATTCCAGAAGTTTTATTTTATTAAAATCAAACCTCAGCTTCATTATTAAGTTAAACTTACTCATCTTTGTGTATTGGTATTATATAACAGTTATTAGTAACATTTAGTAAAATGTGGATTTTGGGGATATTTTTAATTATTTTTAAAATTGTTTTATTGGTAACAAAGTAGTTAATGAAGGAAAACAGTAAAATTCCTTTTGCTGTTGGAAGAAATCAATGGTACTTTCAGAAACTACAACATAAATCTGGTGTGGATTAAAACCATTAAACCTGTTGGTCTCCAAGCTTGGAATTTCCTATTGGAAAGGAGGGCTAGGGATAGATATGAAGATCTGTTGCTAATATTGTATTGATCAATCAGCCCGTGCTCAGAACATGGCACCTGCCGGGGGGAGCTCCCCACGTGCAGCAAGGAGAGTTCCTGGGCACTGGTCCGGGAGGAATCCCGGCCGGAGCCGCTGCCCCGCATTTCCCTGGCTCTGATGAGCTTTGGGGGGCAGTGGAGTCTCCCCCAGTGCTGGGGATCGATGATTCCCCCTCAGCACTGGTGTAATTAAAGCTGGGGCTGCGCTGTCCCGGCATTGATCGTCCTGGAGACGGGGAGGGATCGATGGGGGCGATGCCCGGGGGACCCCGGGAGAGCGGGAAGGGCACATGGAGCACAGCTCCAGGACACAGGGAGGCTTCCCTGAGCTGACCTGTGCCCAGCACAGCCCCTTCTACCAGCACTGCTTTAGTACCTGTTGTTACCACGTAGGCTCAGAACTACTCTGGCCTGGTTGTTATTGACTGGGGATTGTTCAAAGGACTGGAGATCAAGTACTGTGAGAAAACGGGGGTTGAAGCAGTTAAATGTGGGTTTTCAGGGAGAGTTCTTACACTGATGGCAACATCTGTGCAAATTTTAAAAATAATCTTTTATTTCAAAATATGTTACGATGGAATTTATTTCTAACCAAGTGATGATTTTTTTAAAAGGGTGTGTTATAGAATCATGGAATGGTTTGGGTTGGAAGGGACCTTAAAGATCATCCAGTCCCACCCCCTGCCATGGGCAGGGACACCTTCCAGTAACCCAGGTTGCTCCAAGCCCTGTCCAACCTGGCCTTGGACACTTCCAGGGATCCAGGGGCAACCACAGCTGGAACTGGATGAGCTTTAAGGTCTCACCCACCCAAACCAGTGCAATTAAGGAATGTGATTAACACAAATCTTAGATCTTCGTTTGAAATCACGGATTCCATATGCAGACATCCCGTGGGTGCACGTCCAGTTCAGAACCAGATCCGTCTGGGTGGATTCTGGGCCTCAGCAGGGGGACTCTGCTGCCAGTTCTGCAAGGTTCTGTGTGTTCCCTCTCCTTCAAACCTGCAGTGAGGTTTTAACATTTCAGATTGCTTCTATTTTCTGAGAATGCCAGAAACACACTCCTGAAGTGAAGTGCAGCAGCAGAGCCTGCAGAGCGCTCCCAGCCTAAGTTAAAGCCAGCTGGAAATGAAACTTTATTTGGGGGAATTCATGGAATTTCTGGTGCTGAATGAGGCTGTTTATTTATTACTTTGTTGCAGCTTTATACAAATATATAGATGCTCATGTGGCTGAAGTAAAATTATGCTGCCCAGAGCCAGTTGGGATCTCTCAAGGTTGCAGATGAGCAGTGGGAATGCACGTGTGTATTATCAGATCTGCCCTTGGAGGTGCCTTCCTCAGGGATGACAAATCTCTCCTAGAAATCACTCCTTTGGTGCTTTTCAGGCTTGGACTTGTCTGTTCTCCCGCTCACTCTAATGGGCTCTACTGGAACTTCTAAAAAGAAGCATTTATTTGAAATACACCGAGAAATCCAACACTCCCCAAAAACGTTTGAGTGCCCAAATTCCTTTGTGAATTATTGAAGCCTCGCTGCAGCAAACTGTTTACTCAGGGATGTTCAGCCCGGTGTGTAGCAGGGCTGTAGCTTCCTTTTAATGCAGCTATTGAATTCCAGCCCACAGAGCCCCTGGCAGCATTCCAGGAGCGCTGGGAAGATAAATTGTTTGTTTTCAGCAGCATTTCTTCATCTTCATCACTTAATCGGGAATGAGATTTTACAGCAGCCACTGAATATTTAAGCAATATATTTACCTCTTTTATCCTGGGGGAGTATTTAATAATGCTGAGTACAGTAAATGATTACAGTAGTTAACAGTACAAGCTGAGAACGGAGGCTTTGCCGTCATTTTTGCCGCCGGGATGAGTTCCGTGCTCTCTGCGTTCCCAGCTCCGTGTTCCCGCTCCCAAGGCTATCCCGGTGTAATTGAGTGTGTGTTGGCACGGGCTGTAAGTCTTTCCCACAAATCTTTCCTTGACACACACTCCCCCTTTTGGTGCCAGGTGTCAAGTTCTTTTGGATTCCTGTCTCATGATTCCGCAGTTATGGCACAGTAAATCCTGTGAGTTCCCTGCACCCTCACCCAGGACTTTTCCACCTTCGTTCCTGATTTTCCAGTGCCCCATTCAAGATCTTTATGAATTAACACTACTTGGTGCTAATACTCAAGAGCTGCTTTTTCTTTAATGAAATATTGGTGGTTTTGGACTTAACAGGTTTAAAAAAGTAACTTACAAAAAGTATTTTTTGATCCTTTTTGGGTTTTGTTGCTTCACAAAGACTTTTTCATTAGTGTCATGGTCAGGGTGGGAGGTGATCACGAGGGGGGTGAACAAAGTTCCTTCTCTCTGGAAAAAACCCTCTAAAATGCTTCCTATGAATTCCTTGTGGATTTGAATGTTATAAATGTTGTCTTTTAGATATTATTGATTTTGTTCTGCAGTAGAAAATCCCAAATTTCTCCTCTTCTCTTAGTGACTGTTCTGTTCAGAAAGTCATGTGGAAGGAATAAAACTTGTCCATTTTTCATCTAGGAAGTATCCCAAAGCATTTTCTAAGGAGTAGGTGTTTCCGTCTCCTGGTTGGGGTTGCATGGAATAGTCCTGTTTTCCATGGAATGTTCCCTGGCTGCCCTACCTCAGGCCAATCAGGAATGTTTTATCCCTGCCATGTCCCACTTGGCTGCAGCTTGTACCTGGATCTTGCACCAGGAAGAGCAGGGAAGTGAATCTGGATAATTATCTTTGGGATTTGTTGTTACCTGGACCATGGGGCTCAGCAAATCCCACTGGTTTTGGGGGTTTCCAGTGCAGATGAGCTTCATGCAGGTTTGGTCCGAGATCCTCACAGTAAAGGGCTGGTTCCTGGGAGCACTGAGGTCATTGAGGGGAAAACCCCAACCTAAATTTATCTTTCATCATTTTTATGATGATTTTAAAAGCATTTGTTCCATCAAGGCTGTAGCCCATGGGCAGCAACACCCTCCACCAGCCCGGGTTGCTCTGAGCCCATCCAGCTTGGCCTCCTTCCTTTTACCTGCTCACCAGCTCCAAAACATCCCTGTCTGCAGAAGACCCTCCATTGTCCTCTCCTTTTCCATCCATGGTGTGCCAGGGGGAAAGAAACAACTCCAGATAAAAACAATTTAAATAGGTTGTATCAAAATTGGAGTATTGCATATCAATCACTTCTCAGTTTTCCAGTTGAGCTGAAAATTATTCCTGAAGGATGTTACAAAAAATAACCCTTTACTCCTTCAGTTTTTATACCTGGAATTTCTTTGAATACATTTGATTTTGGAAATCTGTTCCCCACACTGAGCTGCTTGTCCAGCAGGAGTGAAGTGCTGTAATTTAATGGGGCAGCTCATCAAAATCCAGCGTGGGGGCTCATTTGGCTGCATTTTAGGAACGTATCCACAAAGCAGGTCTTGAAACTGCTCATTTGGGAATTGCTTGAAAAAACCAACCCAACAACTTGTTTCCACAGTAAAGGAAATGCACATTGTTCTTCAGGACCACGAAATACAGGGTTTGACCACCTAGGGGGGTCACACTCTAGACAGGAGGCAGCCACTGGGATATGGGGAACCTTTGGGGACATCGGCCCCGCTCGCTGGAATGGGATTTTATCTGTCGCTTCTTACTTCCCCTTCCCAACACCCCCTGTCCCTTATTTTATCTGTCTCTTCTTACCTTTTCTTTCCCATCATCCCATGCCCCTTGTTTTACCTGTCACTTCCTACCTTTTCCTTCCCAACAACCCCGTGTCCCCCTTTCAGCCTATTTTTCCCTCACGGATTTCCGCTTAAAAACCACATTCCTGAAACAACAGTAGAATGTCTTGGAGGCCTAAAAAACAACACCCCAAACCAAGTTTGTTCTCTCCCTAATTGTTCTGACCATGGAATTAATTTCCCAGTCCAAGCAGGGCACGGCTTTTCCGTCACTCCCGCTCCGGAATATTCAGCGTGTCACAGATGGTCATGAATAATGTCCATTTTAAGCGTTGGCAGCGAGTTGGCGAGATGAATGAAGTGTTGGGGGGATGTGACAGGCAGCACGCTGCTTTGTGATCATTCCAAAGTTCTAATAATCTCCCTCACCTTCCCTGCCTGCCTCTAATGAAAGAGAATAGGTGATTGCACCTCGGGCGATGTTCGGCGCCTAATGACTCCTCCAAAGGCAGATTTATGAAGCAAAAATTAACTTTGAATGAGGATTGAATTGGCCCTGACAGTCTGATAGACTGTGACACAGATTCTGTGGCAAAACAGACGTAGCCCTAATTGATTATCAATATTTTAAGCAAAGTGATGAAAATAAGCATTAAGTGATGAGAAAGGCAGTCTTAATCCAGCAGGCAGGCAGCGGGATCCGGGGAGTCTTCGGGGAGGTCGGCCCCGCTCGCCGGAGCGGGATTTGATGTGTCAGCTCTTACCTTTCCCTTCCCAACACCCCGTGTCCCTGCACAGCCTATTTTCCCTCCTGGATTTCCGACCAGCATGTTAATATTCTGGCCAGGGATGGACGTGCCTCCTTCCCTCTGGAGAAGTTTTGTTTAATATTTAACCCGTTTAGGCTCGAGAGTAACTTGAGCTATTTCGTGGTTGGCGGGTTTATGGGATTTCCTTCGTGCTCTGCTTTCTCCTGGCCCTGGGCCGTTTCTGTCCAGCAGGTTTTCCACGAGCTGCACCCTGGAAATGGTAACAATTAAAGAAACTAGTGAGAAATTGCCTGGTTGGCATGAAAAATCATCACAAATATCTTGGTGATACCAATATATCAAATATCTTGGTATTACCCAGTATAGACAAATACCTTGGTTACACCAAATATATCAAATATCTTTGTTATAGCAAATATATCAAATATCTTGGTTATACCCAGTACAGACAGATACCTTGGTAATACCCAAAAAATACAAATATCTTGGTTATACAATCTGTATTAAATATATCAGATATCTTGGTTATATATTAGGACAAGACTAAGAAAACTTCTGGGGTTTGCTTGTGTTTTTTTAGTCAAGTCACGTGGTACTGGATATATCTCCTACAAACAATACATTTAATATTCTGGAAAATGTGTCTGGCTGTGAGGAGTGAGAAATATCATCCCTACACCAGGAAGAATCAGTCTGATAACATCTCCCTGCAAACAGATTTGGGCTTACAGGGAATTTTTAAGTGTGAGTGGCAGAGCTGGGGAAGGGGCTGTGAGCTCTGGATCCAGCCTCGTTCTCAGGAATCTCCAGCATCTGTAATTAGAGTCTGGTGTAATTAAATGACATGTCATAGTCAGGACAGCAATGGCAGGAACTTCTGGTGTTTGGGAATCACAGCTTAATTAGGGAGGACGGGGATAAATGGCAGTGAGAGGTTCCATGTTTATGGATGGACTGGGCAAGTGGCCACCTGAACCACGGATTCATGGAATTACAGAATCATGGAATCATAGAATCACAGACTCATTTAGGTTGGAAAAGCCCTCTAGAATGGGAAGACCTGTAAGAATGTGCTGTTTAAATCTGGGGGGGAATGTTCTAATAACATGGACCAAGAGGACAAAAATATAGAAAACCAGAATAAATTGGGACGATAAAAATGTGTCTGGTGGTGTCACTTCTCCCTTGGAACTGACAGTGACTGGACTCTGCTCCTGGTGTTCCTGTCGAAGGAAATCTCGGAGCAAGAGGTTCTTTGGAGTTTGTGCTGGAATTTGTTGGATGTGGAAGAGATAATTTTCCACGTCAGCCCATGAATATTCAGCAGGGAGGATCTCCACCAGCCTCGATAAATTTAATATACCAGGGAAAAATAGCATGTAAATGAAACAGGGCCTTGTAAATTAATAATGGATTCTACTTGTATTTTTCTATGTGAGCTGACTGAATATTTTATAAGTGCAAAAATGTTTGTGTTTAAAAAAAGGGGTGAAGTCTTTCTGATGAGCATCGTGGATGGTTTGGCTGCGTGTTTAGATGGCATGTCCATGTGTGTTTTTTGAGTTTCAGTGCTTTCTTTTCCCCAAATTCATCTTGTATTTTCAACTTTGAAGAGCTGGAAAGTCCACAATTATGTTGAATTAATTTATTTTCCCGAATGCCTTGTGGTTTGCAGTTGGTGGGTGTTCTGACACTCCTCTCATTTGAATTTTGACAGTAAAATGAATTCTTGGTGTGGGGCTGAGCCCTTTCCGTGCACCTTCCCTGCTTCTCCCATGGTGCTGGGAGGGGCTCTGCTGCAGGGGCTCTTCCTCGAGCTTTGCTGTGCTTTCCACCCCCAAACAGCCCCTGCTCGATTTCTACCTTGGAATAATTCATATTCCTCTGGTTTCTTTTAATTAGCAGCTTTTCCTGGAACTGTTTTACCTCAGCATAGTGTGAGGCTGGTCAGGATTGAAGCATTGCTCTCTCTGGTGTCCATCCATCCATCCATCCATCCATCCATCCATCCATCCATCCATCCGTCCATCCATCCATCCATCCATCCACCAGGGAGTGTCTCTGTGCTTCCCAAACCTTGAGGGCTTTCACCACCCCAGAGGTTCAATAGAACCACAGAAACATGGAATTGTTTAGGTTGGAAAAGCCCTCTGAGACCATCCAATCCAACCATTCCCAGCATGGCCAAGGCCACCACTGACCATGTCCCCAAGTGCCACATCCACAGGGCTGTTAAATCCCTCCAGGGCTGGGGATCCACCCCTGCCCTGGGCAGCTGTGCCAGGGCTGGAAAGGCCTTTCCATGGAGGAATTTTCCCAATATCCAACCTGCCCCTCCCCTGGCACAGCTGAGGCCGTTCCCTCTCCTCCTGTCCCTTGTTCCCTGGGAGCAGAGCCCGACCCCCCCCAGCTCCCCCCTCCTGTCAGGGGGTTGCAGAGCCAGAAGGTCCCCCCTGAGCCTCCTTTTCTCCAGGCTGAGCCCCCCCAGCTCCCTCAGCTGCTCCTTCCCAGCTCCATTGCCTTCCCTGGACAATCCTGTGCTGTGGGAACACCAATGGAGCCACAGAACCATGGTGGAGAATCCCATCCTACACCAGATCTGACTCCCAAATAATCTTATTTACACAGAGAGAAGGTTTGGCCTTTCCCATTACCAGGACCATTAGCACAGCTGAAGCTGTGGTTATTTACAGATGAGGAACTGCTGGTGAAAGCCTGGGGAAAATGCTCCTGTCTGGCTCTGCTGCAAAGCCCATGAAGAGAAGCTGCTGTGCTGTTCAATTAAAGTTCCTTTTTGTTGCTGTTGATTTTCCATTTTCCTCGTACTCAATAATTAGGAGGAAAATGATGCTCTACATGTGTTGGAGGACTTTGTCTTGTCTCTGGGGCCTGGGAGTCATGTTTCTCACAGAACTAACTGTAGAGGTGATGATGGCATCCATACCTTGGGTCTTCCCAAAAGCATTGAGTCCCCCTCCTTTTAGCAACTCTCAAGCCCAGACAGGCTGATGCACGAGGGGGTGAAGGGGTCATTCCAACCTTTTTCCTGTCATTGGTTACACCTTAAAATACAGAAGATGAACAGAGTGATACAAATGACAGAAGTCATTACACAGACTTCTGGTTCCAGTTACAGGCTTCTGGTTCCGTTTCCACACTTTTATACATATTTAGACAACATTTAAAGCCCTGAAATATTAAAACTTTTCTGCCACTGAGGATCATTACAAGAATCTATTAAATCAGATAATAAAACCAAACCACGGGTAACTGGAAAGACTTTTACTTCATTTACACTTTATTCTCCTTGGTAAAAGGGCAGGGATAATAGAAATTCCATTTAAATTCAATTTGGGTGATATGTGTAATTGTAGCTGGACCCCTTGAGTCATGTAAAATGCTCAGCTTATGTTTCTCTCAAATTATCCCGCTCCCATTCCCATCCTGCTCCTTACAACTGCCTTCAATATGTATTAGCAGAGCTCATTAGGCTGGAATTTAATAATGCAAACATCAGGTGGGTTTCAGGCCCCTCCATTATCACACAAGATGGATTGCTCCCATCGCTCGTGGGCCAACTGGGCACAATTGAGATTCAATAAACTCCCCGGCCCAAATTGGATTTATCTCTTCCCTGCTCCACTTGGTTCCTCCTCCCTGGTTTGCTGCTGCACAGGAACAATTCATTGGGCACCCCGGTGGTCATGCAGGCAAAAAGATATTAAAACACACATGGAAGATGCTGGTGGTCAGTGAATCAATTTGTACCTTGTATTTGGTAACTTTAAAGTGCTGGATTCCGACCTCTGGAACTCCAGTGAACCTTCGGAACTCCAGGGAGAACTTCTGCTGCTGCAGCAGAGCTTTGGCCTCCCCAGTCCTGGTTAATTAGAGGGACAAAGTATCAGGAGGACAATTCTCTAATAAAGCTGCTAATTAAAAACAATTTAACTGATCCCATGAACCCCCAGAGCAGTCGGTCCCTGAGGGGACAGGGCACCCTCCACTGCCACCACCAGAGGTTCATGTTGTGTATTTTAAGGTGTAACCAAAACAAAGGTTGGAATGACCCCTTTGCCCCCTCCTGATCTGAATTTGATTTTTAGAAATGATTTCTTGATTCAGTAGGTGGTGGGACTAAATATTTGCAAAACTGACTATGCTTTTGCCCTCTGTGCCACAGTTTACAGTGATTTTATTGCCTGGTTTGAGCCCTGAATTCCTGTTTATTTTTGGTTCTTTTGGCCTGGTGATACTTTTGAAAACTTAATATTTCATCAAGTATAATGTTATTAGAGACTTATTCTCACTTAGTTCACTCATCAGGCAGTGAGATGGCAATAAAAGAGAATGGCTCCTTTGAGACATTAATGCTTTGGAATAAATGATGTGCTAGAACAGAAATTTAATTAATTTACAGAGTATATTGATAGTCCCTTGTTACTGTGCTGTATATTTTTAATCTTCTTTAACATCTGTAGTAAAGTGTTTGAAAACCCCAGCAGTTGAGCAACTAGTAGATAATTAAGTAATAAGGGAAGAGGTTTCTGGAGGGAAAAAGATTCTTTTTAAGGAATATTGTTGTAACATGAGTAAAGGAGCACTGCTGTGATTTGGAGTGAAGAGAAAATTGTGTTCTGCCTAATAAAGTCCTGAGTGAGAGGGGTTTGACTCCTCTTCTAAATGCAGCTCTACATCCCTGAAAATATTGTTTGCTTTCTGGTTTATCCCTGGAATAGGTCTCCTGGATTACTCACTATGGCAGCAAAGCTGCCACTCCAGAAATGCTCCGTGTTTGGGTCGTTATCGATCGCTTTGGGGGCAGCTGAGGTGGGCAGGTCTGTGTTTGAAGCAAAAAAACCCTCTCAGAAGTCTCTTGAAAGTTCTACTGAACAAAAATAAATGCAGGGATTTGAACTTAACTCATTTGCAACCATTACTGCCCCAATATTGCCCCAATGTTGCCCCAATATTGCCCTCCACAGTCCCATTTGTGCTGCTTCTTACCTGGAGTCAAATGTTGGAATAGAATACGGTGAAGGACGAAGTCCTTGCTCTCTCATGCACTTGGATTTCCTTGTGGGACCTGCAAGAAGGAATCTGAAATTGGGTTTAAACCCCGGGAAATGTTGTTTGGCAACACCTTTTCTCCAGGCTGAGCCCCCCAGTGACCAAGGCCAGGTTGGACAGGGCTTGGAGCAGCCTGGGATGGTGGAAGGTGTCCCTGCCCATGACAGGGGGTGGCACTGGATGAGGTTTGAGGTCTCTCCAACCCAAACCACTCTGTGATTCTGTGATTTTATAAGATAAATTAACTAATTCTAGCATTTCTGTTGTTTTCCTTTTCTTTTTAGCTAAAGCAGACGAAGCACTGAAGGCCAAGGAGAGAAGTGAAGAAGAAGCCAAGAGGAGAAAGGAAGAAGGTGAGAAATTCCTTTGCAATTCAGTAACAAACTAAAGCCCAGTAAGTCAGAACTGATTGTTTTTAAGGGTCCAAGCTCCAGTGGGATGGTGGGATTTCCCTACAGCTGACAGTTTAGTCTGTGTGATGTCATGACATGAATTCCCATGTTTCTCCATGAAATTTGGTGCCCTCAAAGCTGGTGGGATCAGAGCTGTTGCCTTTGGAATGCAGCAGGTAGAATGACTAAACCAAATGGATTTTGCTTGTGTGGCAGGGAGACGTTTCCAACAGGGGGAGGGAGCCCAGGGAAACCATCCCAGGAGCCTCCAAGCTCCTTATGTGAGAAATCCCAGTCCCTGAGAAAATATCCCAGTTGTTCAATTGAAATGAATCTTTTCAATGTGACTTCCACGAGTTTCTGTTTGACTTAAACATACAGAAATACACAACTTCCATGAATTTCATTCCAAATCAAAGTGTTCTGATCATTCAGGAGTTTGACTGTGGGATGCTGAGAAGGATTAATTGGTGCTCAAAGTTGATCCTAGTTGGAGAAGGTACTTAGGATACTGAAGGCAAGTGGAAAAGTGGGATATCCCAAACATGCCTTGGGAAGGAAGGGGCAGTTGGAATTCTGGCTGGAAAAGGGACCAAACCAACCAGCTGTGCTCCCTCCCACTGTGATTCCTGGATTTTGGAGCCATCCAGCTGTGCTGGGCCCATGGAGAAGCCTCCACCTGCAGGAATCCTGGAGCCAGGCTCTGGCTGTGGGGATGAGGTGTTTGGGTCCCAATGCACAAACTTGCAGGTAATATTTGGAAAAGAACATGGTTGTTTCCCTTCCATCCCATTGTGAGTGAGACATGTGGCAGTAATTGCTCTGCCAACAGGGGGAGGGAAGTGGGAGTGTGGAGAGAGGGAAGAAAAAAGGGATGGTTTGTGACTTGGGAACAATGGGAATTTACAGGGAAACTGGAGGAATTCTTTTCAGTTTATTAATAATCCCCATAAAAACTGTCCTGTGGTGGCTTTGAAGGAGTTGTGAGTGTTCTAAAATGAACAGAAAATGTTTCCTGAAGAGAAGCTTCTTTGCCCAAATTCATCAGTTTGCTGAGGAATTAGTTCCCAATTAGGAGCAAACTGGTTCATTTTCACTGGAAAAGGAAAGGTGTAATTACACTGTGCATGAAGTGTTTAAGCATCCCAAGCCTGTGCCAGACATCCAGGGAAATTGCACACTGGGAAACTCCAGTTTTAGGGAAGTTTGTGTCTCAGATGGATTTACAATTCCAGTTGTAGGCAGGTTTATGTCCCATATGGATTTGCAAACAGGACACTTTTCCCATGTGTTCCCTTCCCCATCCTGGCCCTGCTGGGCCCCGGTGACAACTTTTGCTTGAAAAAAGAGATTTTTTTCCTTTTTTCTTAGTTCTTCCTTCCTCACACAACATCTGTGGGTGGGTTTGAACCCCCTTTGAATCACAAAGTCTCTGAGGTTGGAAAAGCCCTCCAAGGCCATCGAGTCCAACCTGTGGCTGATCCTCACCTTGTCACCCATCTTTGACTTTTTTAATTAATTCAGCTATTTCATTAAGGGCATAATCATCTCTCGGGATTCCCTGCCCACTCCCCCAAGCCCTTCTGGTTGGAATAATGCCAATAAATAAGGAAAAAATAAGGAAATGGGAAGGAATGTCCAGCAACAAAGTTGTCCCTGTGTTTTGACCCGATGCACCTTGTTCTGTCTGTGCATCTTCAAGCAACAATGTTGGCCTGAAATATCCACAGTCATCAGTAAATTGTTGTAAACCATTTTCAGAGGTCATTTAAAAAAAAAAAAATCACAATCACTTTGGTTGGAAAAGAGCTCTGAGATCATCAAGTCCAACTTTTGACCAATCATCACCTTGTCAACCAGGCCAGATCACTGAGTGCCACGTCCAGTCATTAGAATAAAGTAGAATAAAATACAATGAAATCAAATCAAATAAAATCTTTTTCAAAATTCTAAATTATGATTTTAAAAAAATTTTGACTTCCCTAAAATTCCTCATTTTATTTGCTTAAATACAACTCTCCAAAAGTAACTTCCAGCCTGTGTGGGCAGCGAGTTCCTGTGATCCCTTTTCAATCTTTACTGAGGAGCTGCAATAGAAATAGTTGTGCAAATGAAACAATCCTTCCCCAAGCCATAAAGAGTGGTTTTCTCCCTCACCCCATAACGAGGGTGTCTTAACATTCCTTTTATTGTCCCTTTATTGCCAAATCAGGGGTGAGATTAGATGGGGGATGTTCCCTGTAATCTGCTCGGAAATCAAATTATTTGACCTCCCAGCCCAGCTCTGCCCCTTCCCGCTGGTTTCCTGTTAAATATGCAGCATTTCCCTGGCATGAATAAAAAATTGAGGACAAATTAGAGTCTGCAGCCAGCTGACCCCAGCCCAGATTAGAGACTGGGGGCTTGTGCTGCTTTAAATGTTTTAATTACCGTCGCCCCTCCAGCCGCTCGAAGGACACGCAGCAAAATGCTGATTTATTTTCTTTTTTTGAGGGACAAAAAAAGCAAAGCAAGAAAGGAAAAGGCTCCCTCGGCCTCATTTGAATTTTTCAGTTTGATTACATTTGCACTTCCATTGGGGTTATGTTAATTTGCTGCATGAAATTAGGTCTATTAACCAAAAACGCGACTTTTCCGGGAGTGTTTTTGGGGGTTGGATTGTCCTGCTTGGGTTGGGAATGCCTGGAAAACATCAAAATCTAAAGGGGATTTACCCACCAGACTCGATTTTCACTCCAGACAAATTCCAAGTGGCTGAAGTGGATGGTGGAAAAATTGAAACAAAACCCACCACGAGCCAGGATGGAAAAATCCAGAGTGAGTCCCATGTGGATGTAAAACTCCAGCTGTAGATGGGTTTATGTCCTATTGTAGGTAGGTTTGTGTACCATTTGGATTTAAAATTCCAGTTGTAGGTGGGTATATGTCCCATTTGGATGTAAAATTCCAGTTGTAGGTGGGCTTATGTCCCATATGGATTGAAAATTCCAGTTCTAGGTTGGTTTCTTTCCAATATGGATTTCAAATTCCAGTTTTAGTCAAAATTTCAGTTTTGGTCAACATTAGGGAGAGCTTTTTGGGCTCATTTTCCTTAGTCTCCCATGAATAATAATAGTTTTAAATATTAATTGAAGCTGTCAGGGGCACATTCCCAGTGCCACGTGGGGAGGAGGAGCTGGGCATGCAGCAGGAAACAAGGAGAGGAAGTTTTCCCAGCAAACAAGCAGTGCTAAGTGGGTTTTTTGGCAGTCAGGCCCTAGGTGAGTCACTGGGAGGGTGGTGCTGTGCCGGGGTGGGGGGGTTATCCCGGTGCCTTTACCCTGGAATTTGCATTCCCCGTTCCCGGCGCGTGCCGGCCCAGGGTTGAATTGATTAGTTCTGCCTCCCCTGTAGGCCCTGCAACATTTTGATAGACTCTGGGGAAATAAATTTGGCAGCAAATCAGCATGAGGAGATTTAATTATCACTCGGAGACCTTTCCCTTTTCTGGCCTAGTGATCCCGAAAGTCCGCACGTTTCCCTGGAATTTGTCCCTCCCTCCCCTGCTCAGTGATAAGCCAAGCAATTACTGGGTTATTGATTTTTCATCAGGGCAAATTTAAAGTTGATTTTTGCCTGCAAAGGCTGGGGGTGATTAAGTGTTTCCCGGCGGTTCAGTCCCGGAGAGCTGTGGCACAATCCAATATCCTGAGGTCAGCCCCGCTCGGAGATAATACGGTGTCTGGGCCACGTGCTGGGGAGAGAAATCAGGGCTACAAATGTGAGGGGATATGTGTGGAGACAGTTTAATTTGTTCCATTTATATGAACAAGTCGTGTGGCACATGCTTGGGAAATAGCATTTGGAATGGGCTTGGCAGTGGAGCCACGTGGGCAGGGAGGGAGGGGACACAGCTGCCCTCAGCCAGGGAGCACAGCCCAGCCCTGGTGGGTTATTCCCAGATTCTACTGAGCTAAACGTGCTGCTGTGGGGACTTTTCCTTAGCAAACTTAAACCCTTCAGGTCTGAAGAGTCACAGAATTCCAGACTGGGCTGGAAGGACCTTAAAGCCCATCCAGTCGCCCCATCCCTGCTCCCTCCCACTATCCCAGGTTGCTCCAGCTTGGCCTTGGACACTTCCAGGGATGGAGCATAGTAAGATGGGTTTGTATTCTTGCAGGGAATGCCATACTGGAACATGTGGATTAACAGGATTTAACTCAGAGCAGGAAAACTGTGCTTTCTGCAAGTGAGAGAACATGTTGCTGCAGCTTAAATGGACTTTTGTAACAATACATGTTATGGATTTAATTAAATTAACATAAATGAGCACATAGCAGGTGGTTTTAAAGGATCTTTTCTCCCCTTGTTTCATATCAGATACGTAAATTTATCGAGAATATTTTAAAAAGAAAAGCTGCTGAGGCCCTGGCACAGGTTGCCCAGAGAAGCTGTGGCTGCCCCTGGATCCCTGGAAGTGTCCAAGGCCAGGTTGGAACAACCTGGGATAGTGGAAGGTGTCCCTGCCCGTGGCAGGGGTGGCACTGGTTGGGCTTGAAGGTCCTTCCAACCCAAACTGTTCCATGATTCCATGACTTTTAGTCATGGGGGGGTCAAAGTTAGAACATACAAGAACACACAAGAAAACCTGGAGGACTCAACTTTTAGAAAATCCCATCATTATAAACTCTGAAATGATCCCAGATGATAAACTCTGGTTTTTAATACTCATCTTTAACCTGTTGGCCAGAAGTTCTCACGTGGAGAATCAAACCAGCACTTTATCCAGAACATCCTGAGTTGGAAGGGACCTACAGAGATCATGGAGTCCAAGTCCTGGCCCTGCACAGGACAACCCCAAAGCACCTCTTTCCCTTCCCACTTCCTTTAGTAGGAGTTAAAAGACTCTTCCCTGGGTATAATTGATATTAAAACCACAGGTTGACTGTGCCACGAGAAAATTTGATGGGATGAGGTCAGGCAGCTCTAATAAGTTAAAGTGCTTTACTCAACAATCCAGGAATATATTGGGATGCCCTTAAGTTCATTAGTTCCTGCCTTAGGTCATCAGTTATCTCAGTAAATTCTATTGAAGTTCATCGTGGTGGCAAAGACCTGAACTCAGCCTGTTAAGTCCCCAAATCATTTCATACCCATAATATATTTAGGATAAAAATGTGAATTAGCTTTTTGTGTCTTCTCAAAGCTGTGGTTTCAGGTATTTCCTGGGTTTGCCTGGGTAGGGGCAGGTTTTGGCCCCAGCCTGGTGTCCCTGGTGTGCTGATGTCGCTTCATGATGTGCCACAGACACCTGGTGTTGAGCTGCAGGTCCCAGGGGGCTGTCCCAGCATCTGGCACACCCTGGGCTCCTCTTTCATCTCTGTTCAGTCTTTATATTGACAGCTCAGAGTTCAAAATCAGCAGGAACAAATCAAGGATGAGGTAAAACTGGGAAGTTTTGGTACAGTGGCTGATTGGGGCACGGTAGGAAGGGCACAGTAAGGGAAAGGGAATCAGGAGAGGGATCAATAGCTCCCCATGGATAATGACTGTGGGAATAATCAATTCCAGGCTTTTTATTAAAGCTGCTGTAATTAATAATCACTTTTGAATGTGTTCCTTGCATTTTAAGCTGCTTTGTCCTGCCCATCATCTCCAACCCCTTTGTATTCCAGACCTCCCAGGTGAGCCCCAATCCTGGTGTCCTGGTGCTGCTCCAAGGGCTGGAGCCAGGCTGGGAGAGCTGGGAATTTTCACCTGGGGAAGAGAAGGATCCAGGGAGACCTGAGAGCCCCTTCCAGGGCCTAAAGGAGCTCCAAGAGAGCTGGAGAGGGACTGGGGACAAGGGATGGAGCACCCTGGGCTGGTGGAAAGTGTCCCTGCCCCTGGCAGGGGGGTGGCACTGGATGGGCTTTAAGGTCCTTCCAACCCAAACCATCCCATGAATCTTTGATAAATACAAAAATATTTTTTAAGCTGGTATTTGAGTCATTTTATTTTAGGAATTACAACAGGTCTAATCTAAGGTTTAGTACTTCTGTAAGTGAAACAGATAAATTTATGGTCTCTCCAACAGGGAAATTTATGATTTTTTTTACAAATTAAAAGTCTTGAAATTGTCTTCAGCATTTCAGACAGATGAGGAACAGAGGTGGCTTCTGTACTTCATTAGTGTTGTGTGTTTTACTGTCATCTCGTGGCATTTATTTGTGCTAAAGGATAGGTCAGGTAATGGGATTGTGAAGCCATCAGGTAATTAGGTATCTGACTGCAATCATTTTAAACAAAAATTTATAGCTGCTTATTGAAAAGCTGTTTCTAAAGGGAAAATAACCAGGGATGTGTGGAGAAAATAACCAGGGGTGTATGGAATGGGCAGTGAAAGGAGTCACCTCTTGGAAAGTAAAAAAAATCTGATTTTGAGTCGTCTCCTGAGCCTCTTAAAAAGCAGCACAAGGAGCTGGCAGAGATTTAGGAAATATTGGTTGTGGACAACAGCTGAGGGGACTGGGTTGGATTTGTCCAAAGGAAATGGAAGGGGAGAGAAGTTTTTCAGTTTGGTTGTAAAGGAGAAAAAAAATTATCATGGAATCCCAGACTGGTTTGGGTTGGAAGGGACCTTAAAGCCCATCCAGTGCCACCCCTGCCATGGGCAGGGACACCTTCCACTGGCCCAGGTTGCTCCATCCTCGCCTTGGACACTTCCAGGGAGGGGATGCCCACCTTGGGAAGAGCCCTGTTGGAGCCCCTCGGTGTGGAGCCCCATCCCTGTTCTCCACAGAAAGGGATGTTTTGGGAGCCTGGGAAGCTGAGAGGAGGCTCTGCCTTTGCTGGGCTTTGACAGAACTCCAGATCCATTTGCTTCAACCACAATTCCTGGTGTGCAGGCTTTTATTTTCTGATAAAAAGTGCTTTTCTGTGGCTCTGGGTGGTCGTGCCAGCATCACACAGGGAGGTGCAGAGGTGTTTTTTCCAAGAGCAGGGAGTGAATCTACGGGATGAGAATGAGACTTAACTGGGAATTGCCTTATTTATGCTGGCTGAGGCCTAAGTAAATGGGAATTGAAGGATGTATCATGTTTTCTTGGTGCTAGACAGACATTTACCTGGTGTGAGTGGTGTTATTTCATATCCCAGTAAAGGCCCAGCCCAGGAAAAAAAGCAGAAAAATAATGAAAACCAACCAACATTTTCCTGATCTCTGTTTCATTTTCCCTGGAGCCCCTCAAACAGTGTTTGAGGGCAGCCAGAGGTGGTTGTGGCTGCTGTGCTTTTCCCCTGATGTGCTCCTGAGGATCAATATATGCACTGGGAATAAAAGCCTGGAAGTTCCTGACCCTGTGTGCCAGTGTGGGATTCCTGGAACACAGGATCCCGTGGAAGGGCCCTGAGGGTGTCACCACACACTGTAACAGGCAGTAGGGGGAAAAAATAAGCACTGGGCACGTGCCAGCAGCACTTTTTGAAGTGTAAACACAAAGTGATCCATGGAAAAGCTGGAGAGCCTCCAAGTTCCAGCCCTGCTGTCCTGCAGGGCCTCGGTGTGCTCATCCAAGCAGCTGATTTCCACTGCAATACACCCATTTCATGCCCTGTGTCCAACATGCAGTCCCATTTTCCCGTTGTTTGTGTGCTGTGGGATCCCTGGGTGCAGCAGGGTGTGCCCCAGGGCAGGAATCCTTTCCCTGCCTGTGTAAAACAGATCCAGGTGTGGGTTTCACGGAGACAAATTGTTCCCTGAGACGCGTCCGTGTCGGGTCTGCCCTGGTGAGTTTGTACCTACAATACAGGGGTTATTTGGGATGGGGAGATGGAAAAGATAGAGGCAGCCAGTAATTGCCTTTAAGATCAGAGCACAAAGCATTACCTTGGATTTTACAAGGCCAGCAGCAACAAAAGAGCCGTAATTTATGAGCTCAGCGTAAAAGAAGAGCATAATTGCATTAAAAATTAATGCTAATGAACACTAAAATGGGGAAGGTGGTTATGATGAAAGTTTGGATTCATCTTCCCCGGGTTGAATGATGGCTGGGGCCTTGATTAATGGCTTAATTTCTATCAATTAGCGGGGAAAAATCTCCTACGAGACGAGGGTAAATTGAGCATCGAGTTACAGATCCTGCCTTTGTGTCCCAGAAAAATGTGGAGCCGGGAGCTCCGGTGTCGGCCCCGCTGACAAACGTGGGGTGGCCACATCCCAACCCTGCACGTTTCCCTCCCTGGACCGAGGGGTGGGAAATATCCAGGGATCTGGAGCTGTTCCCCACGGCTCCATTGGCTGAGCGGGGCTCCTTCCCAGAATGTCTGCAGCAATATCCCAAAAAAACCTCCAAACGGGGATGTGGGAGCGAGCACAGGTGGGAGAGCACAGAGGGGAAGGTCGTGCAAGGCTGCAGCAGGAATTTAATGTTCTGAAAGTAAAAGTTCTTCATTAAAATTAAATATAAATTCAGAGCTCACTTGCTGAACTTTCCCATCCTGTTTTCTGCTGGATTTTATAGCCAGTACTTCCATTTTTTCAAGGAAAAGCCATTAATGTCCAGACTTGCTTTAAAATCCTAGAAAATGAAGTTATTATCACTGTAATGTAATAAAATAGCAAACTTACAGTATTCTACTACTAGAATACTTATAGTATTCTACTACTCTCTGTAGTATCTCTCTCATAAGTACCAAGTGCTCACAAAATGCCATTTTAATATATTTTAATGATATAATTAAAATTAATGGGATTTTTTAAAAAAATCCCACTTTGACAGGATTTTAAAACAAGCCTGGGCAAACTTTTCCATGTTAATTTGTATTTTTCCAACTTAACTGTAAATCCTGTGCCTTCCCTGTAGGAAGTGAGTTCTGGAGTCCTCACAACCTGCTTCTTCAGTGCATTAAAATTGGGTTTTAAAGCACTTCCAATGAATTTGGGGGAATGCAAAGAACAGGCAAAGCTTTCCTTGTCCACTGTGGCTTCTTTTGGAGGGTGTTTATGGTTTCTGTGAGTTTGGCTGGGAAGAGTGATTTCCCTGGAAGTCCCAGCAGCTGGGAAATAGTGCGGCCACGTGTCGGGATCGGGAAGGGGCAGCAGCACCGAGGCTTTGAGGGAGGGATGAGGTGGGTTTGGAGCTAATCCTGGATCTGGGATGCCCCGGGATGGGGTCCTGGCAGGGATGCTGAGCTTGGAGCATCCTCAGCTCCCCGTGCCCGGATCCAAAGGCACAGCAGAGGCAGCGTTGAGTGTGGAGGTGCCTCCCTCTAACGGCAGCTGGGAAACGGGATGGGCTGGATGAGATCCCGGGGGACACCGGCCTGGAGGGGCAGGAGGGACAGATGAGAAGGGATTTGGGGCATGAGGGAATGTTGTGTTAAAAGCTTGTGGGAACAGGACATTCCTGGGCTGATTTGCTCCGGATTTTGTTCCCACTGGCGTTGGAATTCCCACCTCTGGGGTGGCCTCTGAGGCTCCAGTCGCCCCTTGGACACCGTCTGGGAAAGGGGACTCCCAAATTCCTGTGACTCTGGGTCGGGACAGCCCCTGGGAGCCAGCACTGGTTGTCTCCTGCTCAGAGAAAAGATTGGAGAGGGAAAAAAATCCCTAAAACCCAAGTTTGGTAAAGTCCAAGGATGACAGAACCGCAGGGAATCCCACTGTCCTGCTGGATCTTCCCTCCTCCTGGTGCTTCCCTTGTGTTTAATCCAAATACCCCAGCGCAGTGTCCTGGAATCCAACACCTCCCACAGCCAGGGAGTGGGTTTTTTTGGGAGATTCCTGATGGGTTTGCCTCTTCCACTGCAAATTGTTCAGGGAAAACTTAAATTTTCCTTTGGACGTGTCAGTTTGTGCAGCTTAAGTAAAACTGGGATCAATTAAAAATCAGAGGGTGTGTGGGAACAGTTCTATTGGCAAACAGACTGCTCTATAAGGCAGTGGTATAAAAACACACTTCCAATAATCCCAAATAAAATGGGATCAAAGGGAAAATATTTTCTTCTTCAGTGGTTTGTTTAGTCTGGGATCTGTTGGTGTTTCCTTCAAACTCATAAACAGAAGAGCAGGAAAAAAGCAGCAACTTTTTTTTTCTGTCTTTCAAAGCGTTTTACCCAAAATGGGTTATATTTTAATTTGCTCAGATAAATTAACCCCTTAAATCTAATTAGTGAAATAGGAAGAGGCCGATTCTGAGGGATATTTGAGATTTATAATGTTGTTGCTTTGATTCTGGAGTTAAACCTGCTTGAAAGAAAACTCTTCAGGTTCATGTTCGTGGTCAGGATTTGGGGTAAGCAATTAATCCATAATAATTTACACCCAAAGATTTCTCAAGAAATATGTAAAGGATATTTTTATTTAATGGATCATTCACAAGATATTATTGGTCATTTAATGCTTTTAAAACTCTTAGTGGGCCAAATCTTGTCTTTCAAAATCGGGAAAAAATGGGAACATTTTAGGCAGAGCTTGCAGGGAAGTTACTTTTTCTTTTATGTGATTTATAGAATCATGGAATTCTCTGATTCTTTTTCTTTTATCTGATTCTCTGCTGTCTTTAATTAGTGTGTGTGTGTGTGATGTTTTTGGGTGGCAACTAAAGAATTCATACACATTTCTTGTTTTTGCTCATTTCATGTTCTTGCTCATACAGACTAATTCAATATGAAATTAGCAGCTATAAAAGATGTGTTTATTTATATATATGGGAAGATACAAATAGATATAAATACAGAAGTGTAAAGTACTGAATTATCTCTGAAGGACAGAGTTCCCAGTTAAACCTGTGACTGGGAGAACTGGGAAAGGTCCCCTCAGCCACGGAGCTCTGGGAAGGAGCTGGTGACAGGGATGGAAATTGTCCACCTTTTGATAAAAAATAGCCCCAACAAGCCCTAATCCAAGATTTAATTCCTTTTTTTCCCTCTAACAGGGTGAAAAGACTCCGTGCAGTGAGTTAGTATTGATTTTTTTTTGTCTGAGGCCTCTTAGCTTTCTGACTCCATTATTTTTGATTTTCCTATGAAATACATCTCCTTCCTACTGACATCTGACAAACAACATCTGGAAGTCGTTTTATCTCCCCATAATGTGTTTGTCAAACAAGTCCTGCACTAATGGGCTGTGCTTCCTCACTCCATTTACCCCCTTAATGTCCCTGATGTCATTGGGAGCATTCAGGGATTTTTGCCCCCTAATTTGTCATTCCCATCACTTTGTGTAGGATTCATGTGAGATCCTGGAAGTGGCTGGGATTTTGGGAAACCAGAGCTCAGCAGCTGATTTTAAATCTCCCTTCCCTGCCTTTCTTATCCCTGGCTTTAATCAGGGTCCCTTTATTTCCCCTCAGACCAGGTAGGCCCAAAACCTGCATGGATTATGATTCCCTCTCTCCAGCAGGGCACTGGTATATTTGGTTTATGCCAAAAAATCCTTAGGAATGTGTTTTAAAGGAGAAGACTTCAGCAGACAGGCAACTTTTAAACACAAGCTTAATTCCTTCTAAACTCAAAAAACCCCAGGACTAAATTTTACTTCTGGGCTTTGCTGCAGTACAAATGGAATCATGGAATGGTTTGGGTTGGAAGGACCTTAAAGCTCATCCAGTTCCACTCCTGCCATGGGCAGGGACACATTCCATTAGCCCAGATTTCTCCAACCTGCCTGTAGACACTTCCAGGGATCCAGGGGCAGCCACAGCTTCTCTGGGCAACCTGTGCCAGGGCCTCCCCACCCTCCCAGCCAGGAATTCCTTCCCAATATCCCATCTCACCCTCCTCTCTGTCAGTGGGAACCCATTCCTTGTGTCCTGTCCCTTCTCTTCTGCAGTTATCCCACAAGGACATCTCTGGCAAATCCCTGTCAGCACCTGGAATGATCTCCCAGGCTCAGCAATAATGGCCAACACCTCCCCTGTGGTTATTTTCCCTCGGGGAGTTTTTTTGGGTATTTTGGGCTTCATCACACGTTGGGAATTTCCTGGCATGTTCCAAAGTATATTTAGGGAACCTCTTGGGCAGGGTTTGGTGCCAGGATTGCACTGAAGCCCCCTGACATCCCCCCTGTCCTTGCAGACCAGGCCACCCTCGTGGACCAAGTGAAGCGAGTCAAGGAAATCGAAGCGATCGAAAGCGACGCCTTCGTCCCCCAGACCTTCAGGTCAAGCAAAGAAGTCAAAAAGGTACCTTTTCAACATTCCCATGTTCCTTTCCTGCTCCACATCCCTCTCAGAGCCAGCAGGAGGCTGTGCCATGAAGGCAGTTTCCATTGCTGAAAGGGCATCGATGTTGACAACCTTAAACCCCACCGGCCCCTCTCCGGTGTCTGGGGTGGCTTCAGAGAGCACATTTAAATGTGTAAGAATTTCCTGAGGCAGAAAGGTTTGAAGACTTTTTGAGGTAAAGCAGAAGAATTAAAATCCCAAAGGAATCAGACATTTACACTGTAATTAAAGGGAGAAATATCTTTAATTCTGCTTAACTGAAGCCACACTTTAAGACCACGTTTACTCCCTGAAAAGAACCAGCTTGGTTTTCAGCTTTCCCAGATTTGACAATCTTAACAGGATTTTGGCCACCCAATCTCCTAGAGAACTCAGGTGCTGTTGTCTTTGGAAGTGTGCAAGGCAAGGCTTTGTTCAGTTTTCCCACCTGGCAGGGAGGTGTTTGGAATTGTCACTGTTGGTTTCCCCAGGAACATTTGTTTTCTTGCAATTCCGGAAACCTCCAAGAAGTTGATACAGGTTCTTCAGGAAGTGACCCAAGAACCCCTCATTCCTGTTCTTCAGGCTCTCTCCTTGCCCTGGGCAACACCTTTTTTCCCACTCCATGTGCTTATCCTGGACCTTTGTCCATGTCCAGTGTGTTCCACCAAGCACACGGAGAAGTAGTTCCGTGAGGATCTTATTATGAGCACCTGTGCAATGGGAAGACAACTGAATGCTCCATTCAGATCCTGCCACGTTGGGGAATTTGAGGAAAAAATGCTTCAATTTTATGTGTTTCTTTCTTTTTAGGTGACAGAGCCTCCTGAGCCCCAACATGAACCTGTGACTGTCGGAGCAGGAACCACTGAGGCAGCAGCTCCAGAGAAAGAACCTCCCCCTGCCAGCATTCCCACTGCCATCAAATACCAGGATGACAATTCCTTAGCACATCCAAATGTAAGTGTGCTCATATTTATCCCAAATTTATCTGTAGTTGAAGGAGAGCAGGGTCACACTTCCCCACAACCATCAGATGATCCATGCTCTGAAAACACTGGGACAAAGAGGATCCCACTCCTTCCATCAGCCAGCAGAGCAATTACAAGATAAGTTCACCAGTGATGTGGCTGTAGAGTTACACATGAATTTTATAACAAAATATAACTCATGTAACACAGGGAAAATCAAGATCCTGTTCAGTAAGAATTCAGGGCATTTTGTTGGTGGAAGACTGAGAACTTGCCCGTTTTGTCACCTTTTAAAGCTTCAAAAGCAGCACAAACTTAAGGTAATTTTAAATCATGTGGCTAAACTTAAGCAAGTTCCTTTGTGAGCACTTTAATTGGAAGTAAAAGGATTTGCATAGAGGTTTTTTAAGAGTTAGCAAGTTAAAAATGACTTGCAGTAAGTAAATGACTGTGAGTTCTGTATAATGAATCCAGGTAACAGTGAGCAGGACATGGGCAGTGATGAACCTTCAGGAGACTGAAACTGGAGTCTTTGCTTTCCAGTTATTATGGTCTTCAATGTCCCTTCTGAAATTGGAAATTGGAGTCTTTGCTTCCAGTTATTAATGTCTCTTCCAAGCCAGCCCAGACTGTGATTCCATGAAAAGTCTTTCCTTCCATCTGATCTCACCTTTGTGTTGAGCCCCTGTGCTCAGCTTAGCTTTTCCCTCAGACATTGAAATAGTCCCCAGATATTTCAGCAGGTTCTAGCAGAGAGTTCCTGAGTTGTGCCAACTCTCCCTCCTGTCCCCAGCTGTTCATTGAGAAGGCAGAAGCTGAGGAGAAGTGGTTCCAGAGGCTCGTGGCCCTGCGGCAGGAACGGCTCATGGGCAGCCCCGTGGCCTGAGCAGCTCCCGGGGACATCGTGAGCCAGTTCTCCACCACTGCCAAGAAATCCCAGCGTTAAATTGTTCTGTTTTCCTCTCCTGAGGGATTTTCACACTCAGGCTGAGCTGTGCAGACAGTAAGTGTTTCATCTGAACAAACAGGGCTGTTGTGTCTGGGCTCTCTCCTGAACTCACCGAGGGTGCTGCTGTGGGTGGTGTGACAGCACAGCAGGGTCATTCCCTGTTTTATATGGAATTCTTCAGGGTGCAAAACACCTGACAGGCCCAGGAGATGGAATTTCATACTTCCCAATCAAACCCTTCTGTACAACCAGGGAGCAGCGAGGACATAAACAACAAGGTGGGACTGAGGGCTCAGATTTCGTGGGAGGCCGAGCGGTGCCATCCCAGGCCAATCCATCTCCTGCAGCTGGAGGAGGAGCCAGGGCAGGATGGAGGAGCCAGGGCAGGTGGGGTCACTGGTATCCCTTCTTCCTTCCTCCTCTTGGATCCTGGATCAGGCTCCTGGCTGAGGGAATCTTCTCCATGGACGTTCACCCCCCTGCTCGTGGTTCCTCACTTCAGGTGGGAAGGAATGTCCCACATTTCCTTGACCATCTGCTGTAACTCTGAATGGGAGATGACATAAATGTTGTAATTTAGATAATTACCAGTTTATGTCATTCTCAAACACACCTGTTTCTGCACAGAGTGACTGTTCCCAGGCCAGGAACTTTCCTTTGTCCAGGTGGGACTTTCAAATAATGAAAGATCTGAATTTAGCCTGAATCAACTTCCAAAAAAATCTGTCCATCATCCAGCTAAAAACAGGAGCTCAACCAAATCAAATAAAAATATGGAAGTATTTCTTCAATCAAAGCTGTGAGAGAACTGTTCCATCAGGAGGGGTAAACTGAGCCACCCCCCAGGGATGGATCTCAGCATTCCCATGGGAGTGAGGCTCTTTTTTGGGATTATTTTTCCTGGTTCTCAGCCCTGTGGTGATAAAAAATGGAGGATGGTTCTGGAAATGTGCTTTGGTTGTCTTGGTTTTTGTTTTAGATTCCTGATGTAAAAGGAAAATGTGTTAAATTTGCATTCTAACACAGTTTTACTTTCTTTTTGGAGTGTTGGATTTACTTTATCCTGCATTAAAATGTTCCAAGGCATTTGCAGGAAAATGTGGGAGGAAAATTGTTCCTCTTGTTTAATTTCAGCGTTTTCAAATGGTAAATATTTGTCATTGTTCTATTTCCTTTTATGTCTCTTTCTTAGCAAATAAAAACTATTTGATCTCCGAGGAAGGTACAGGTGTGAATTCCTGTTTTTCACACATTATGTTGGATAAATTTGGTGGGTTTATTGGATGCAAAATGATTCCTTTTATTTGCAGCCCTGTGGAATATTAGACAATACTACAAACCAGTCAGTAAATAAGGCTTTAATTGTAGCAATATTTTGTACATTTCATATAACATTTTATTTATTTCATATTTATATATAATATATATATATATGTATTATGTTTTATATGTTAATTTAATAGTAGTAAATACTATTTATTGCTTATCAGTTAACAAGTCCATGCTGGAGGAGAATTAGGAGCAAGAGCTGGAAAGAAAATGGGAATAGCATTTAAATAATCCCAACTGAATAGAAACAGGTACTGAAATATTCCAAACATCCCTGGAAACATGGAGCAACTCGTGAGAAAGTTGATTTTTATGGTTCGAGTTTTAGCTCAGTGGGCACAGTAATGAATTCCTCAGGACTCTGGAGTTTGCCTGGAATAAAGACCTCGGTTATTGGCTCAGATGGAAGGGGGTTTCAGGTTGAAGAGCAATTCCAGGTGGGTTTTCCAGGTGAGTTTTGCTCCTGCTCTGGATCCCTGTGTGCCTTGGCTGCTGGGAGTGTCCCAGAGGTTGTGCAAGGCCAGATTTGGGCTTTAAGAGGAAAGGTTTGGGCTGCAGCACTGGGTTTTTCCTGGGATCACTTATTCCATGTGTGGAGCCTCTTGGCTTGAGGAAAAGGGGGGATGTGTGACCTCATCAGCCAGGCACAAATTAATTAATTGTCTCAGAACGTGGCCATGAACCCTGGATGAGTGTGTACAGATTAACCCCCACTAACCTGGATAAAGGCACTGCTCACCCCCACCCTGCATCTCTCCCAGCAATCCTGCTTGTCTTAATCTTCTAAGTCTTAATCTTGGACAATAATCCTACTTTGTAGTTTCTATGCTTTTCATTTCTTCTGCTGTTCTCACATGTAGGGCTCTTCCCTGCAGAAAGTTTAATTTTTTGGTTGTATTTCCCAGCTTGCTCCGTGCTCCTGGTGAAAGGGAGTAGATTCCTGATTGGAAAAGGGAAAGAAGCAGCTGTTCATTAGTTTTCCAAGTGAAACAGAGGATTTGAGCCTGTAGGGAGCAGGGACATGGTCTTGTCATCCAGGACTGTGGTGTCCCTGATACCCAAAATTCCTGCTAATGCCAGACTACCTCAGCTGGGGCTCAGGGAAGGGAGTGCAGGGCTGAAGGATAACGCTGTAACTGGAGCCCTGACTCCTGGCAGTCAGCAAAGGCCTCTCTCCATAGGAATTCCATTAGGAAGCTCATTTCCCTGGGCCTGGGAGCAGCCACCCTGGATTAACATCACACTGGGCTGGACTTAGGAACACTCAGGTAAAATAGTCACTGGCCCTTCCTGGTTCCTGGACTCATCCAGCACCTCCACAACTATTTGTTAGTGAGATAATTGCTTGCAAAGGAGCTGTGCTTAGTTTTTAAATGATTATTATTGTTGGTACAGCAGCTCAAATAAAGGTCTCTAAGGAAACACTCCCAGCCAGGAGATCAAGTGTTGCTCCTCCTGCTTCAGTCACTCTGATGGGAGCGGGACTGGATGATCCCAGAGTCCACCAGTAACCCAAAACCAGCCCTCTCATGATTCCACTTTTGTCAGCTGACAAGAAGGGAGTTATTTTTAGTGGAGATCCTTGAACTCCAGAAACCTGTCTGAGGAGAGATGGGCTTGAACCTGTGGCTTCACTCACATCTGACACGGGGCTGCAGCGACTCTTCAGCTCCAAACAGTGATAAAAAATGCTAAAAATACTGTTAACCTGAACTGAAAAGAGTCCCCATCAGGAATTTGGACTCAGGGCAGCTTTGCCTGCTTTGTTTTTCCTGGCTGATCTCTCCTCCTTTGGAAAGAGGAGCAGCAGTGCCTGGGGCTGGATGAGGTGACACTGGGAGTGAGTTACACTGAGTCACTCTGGAATTGTCACTCTGGGGTGAGGGGACACCAAGTGCCTCCACTTTCTGGAAGAAGCAGGAGCTGAAGCTCAGCCCCAGAGGGGAGGAGGGTGCTCAGTGCCACCAGCAGAGCTGGGCTCCACTTCCAGCCCTGCTGCCACCACCCAGGCACCTCGATCCCAACAGCACAAAGAGCTGCTGGAATAAATCCAGAGGAGGCCCCGGAGATGCTCCAAGAGCTGGAGCTCCTCTGCTCTGGAGCCAGGCTGGGAGAGCTGGGGGTGCTCACCTGGAGAAAAGAAGGGTCCAGGGAGGCCTGAGAGCCCCTTGCAGGGCATAAAGGGGCTCCAGGAGAACTGGAGAGGGACTGGGGACAAGGGATGGAGGGACAGAAAGTGGAGCTTCCCAGCAGCTGCTCCGAGCACTTCCATCACCTGCCCTGGGCTGTTTCATTTTACCCCGACTCCAAAGGCTGGGAATTCTCTCCCAGCACTGATCCCAGTGCAGGAGCTGAGCAGTGGGAGCTGCAGTGGGTGTTGCTGTTCAGCTGCTGGGGGGAGCTGGGCCCGTTGGCAGGAGCTCATTACAGGAGTCAGTGCCAGGGATGCAGCAGGGCCGTGTTTGCACAGAGACCCCTCTAATTGCTCAGCCCCTCTCGTGGTGTGTCTGCTCCTGTTACAGCTCTTTGGTGCAGATAAAAAGACTCCTGGAAGAAATCACCTCTCCAGCTCTGCCAGTCTGGAAGGCATCTCCAATGAGATTAATGATGTCTGCCTTAATAGAAGAAAACTTTGCATAAATGAGATGATGGTTTCTGCTGAAACCTGCCAACTCTTATTCATTTGCAGTAAATATTATCTTTAATTAAAAGTTTTAAGGTATCTTGTTCCTGAACTAATGAGATCTACAGTGATTTCCCTTAGGAATTAATTTACCTTCTTAATTCTTATTCATTTTGGTGATATGACTGTTTAAATCTGATTCAGGCTTCAGAGCTCTGTTGAACACATTCATCTGGAACAAAAGGTCATTTTGCCATGTTGATGTTTTGTTGGTATTTATAATTCTCTTGTTCTCTCTGCATTCCAGAGATCCTTGTTGGGGTTCCTGCCCCAAACATTTCCCCCTAACCCTTCTGTTCCTCTTAACTCTTCACCCTGGGAGGCTTTTTTCCAGAGCCATTTCCCTTTGGATTGTGTTTTGTGTTCCCTCCAGAGCAAAAGTCGCAGGGACGCTGAAAAAAACCCACCCTGATTGTGACCAAATTATTTATATAAAATATACTAAAACCTCTGGAAAACATTTGGTGCAAGTGCTGAGAAATGCAGGAATATTTCTGCCTTTCTGTCTGGGCAATCATCAAGTCTAATTCCTCTGCAAGGATTATTTTTAGGCAGTTGGGGATGTTTGACACCTGGAGGTGAAAATTGCATTCCTGGATATGTGTTTAAATGGGCAAAGTGCCAGGCAGGAACTGGGCTGGGAGAGTGGGAGCCAGAGCCCTTTCTAGGGCTGGACACATATTGCTGGCCAGATTTTAAAATATGTAATTATTAGGACTAAATGATAAAGTTCCCTTGTTCTAAAAATAAATACAGATGGAAATGAAGAAGTAAATTTATAAAGAATTAACTGGTTTGCACACACAAAGAAGAAACGAGGAGAAAAGAAAGAATTAATGTTATTAATATTCCTTAGCTCATTATCAGGAGATTTTTCCAGTGTGAATCCTGAGCCATCCTCGCAGTGTCCAGGTCTGACATGGGTGGTTTAAAAGGTGGTTAATTAATTACCCTAATGAGGGAAATGGAGCAATCAGAGCAAACCTGGTGCTGGTGACCAGAGGTGGTTTTGTTCTGCCTCTGATGAAATATAAAACACCTCCTCGGGAGCTTCTTGTCAGCCTTAACTGGGGAAGTTGAACCACGTTTTAGGTAAGATGCAAACCATGGAAGAACATTTTTATAGGAAAAAAATGCAATTTATTTCACTGTTCTTCCCAGTTTTCCCATTCCCCACCCAGCAGTTGGTGATAGGAAACATCCCTGTGTCCCCCCTGCGACGGTCTCTGTGGAGAATTAGGGATTATCCCTAAAAACTGCTCCTGTGTCTCTGCAGCTGATAAAGGAAGCCTGTTCCAGAGCCCAGGAGGGACTCCTGGCTGGAGGGAACTCCTGACCCTGAACTTGCAGCTCCAAAAAAGGGTAAGAAACACGTTTTGTGGCCCGGGCCGAGCACGCGCCGACCCCGGGTATTTATAGAGTTGTCACCAAGTTCTGCAGGCTGGTGATAACCTGCCATTTATAACTCACTGCTTCCTGCAGCCCACACCAGTTCCAGCATCAGCAGTAATGGGTGGGCTCAGAAATAAGTGTTGGCAGGGCAACACACTTCCCTCAGAGCACAGCAGAGCCTCGTGCTGGGGTGAGGGTTGGAGCCTTCCAGCTCCTCAGAGGAGAAAAATGGGATTTTGGGTGTTTGTGTGTTTTTGTTTGAGGCAGCTGAAGGAGCTGGGGACAAAGTATAATATAAACCACCAATCTGTTTGCAAAATGCCAATCTAAAGGTAGGAGTTGCCAGCTTGGATTACCTGGGATGTCTCTGTGGTGTCCAGTATTTCTGAGTTATCCAGGCTGGATGTTCTGTGAGGAACGTCCCCAACAGCCCATCCTTGTCATCCCAACTCATATCCAAGACATTCAGGGTAAACTTTTGTTTCTTTTTAATTATGTTACTTTTCAAATCATCTGTCCATTGGAGACCTGAGTTTTTGGCTTTAATTCCATCTTGGAGCAATGAATTCCTGAGCTTCATTTTCCACCACGAGCACCAGCATTTCTTTTAATCAGCCCTAATTCTGTGACGTTTCCCTCTACCTTATCTTCATGTTTTTGTTTAGCAAAGTGCAAACTGAGGCATAGAAATATTCTTAAAAAACAGTAGAACCCAAACCCAGTCGAGATTTGTCCCTGGGGGGAGAGTTGATCATTAATTCCAGGGTTTGATCCAGAACTAATATTTGTTTAAATGGGCTCTGTTGCCATTGTGTGCATAACTATGAATTGATAAACCTTTGGCAGCACATGTGGAGCAGAGGGAATTCTGATCCAGATCTGCAGCTCCCTCATTTTGCCCTTCCCAATGGCCAAGGGATCAGAAAATACACCTTGAAGATGCTGAGCTTGGAAAGTATTCCTTAAATCCTAGAAAATTCTGTCTGGCACTGGAAGGGAGAGAAAAGCTCTTGCTCCAGCCTCAGCTCCACGAGTTTTTAATGAATGGGATAAAGTCATTTGGCACTTGTTTTGGTACTTCATCCAGGGGACTGCAATTCCCATGGGAAGGGACTGATTCCTGTCCAAAGCTGGAGAGACACCAGGAGAAGGGACCCTGGGTGGTATTTTGGAGACATTTCTCTTGCAGCCAGAAGAGGAACTGCTGGCACCAGGAGGAAAGGCAGGAAAGGCAGTGCTGGGGCAAAATCTGCCTCAGGTTAATGGGGATTAACACCAAAACTGAGCCCAGAATTTGGCTGGAAAAAAAACCAGACAAAGAAACATGAAACATGGATAAAAAACCACACCTTGATTTCCCCAGGGCCTCCAAGAGCCCATTTCCACAGGGACCCACACCCAGGTTTACCTGGTTTTTACCAAGAAGCCACTTTTTTCAGTGTTTAAAACCTGTGCCCACAGTTCAGATCATCCTGTGTTTGTCCAAGTAATGGAATTAATCTGAAAGGTCTTCCCTGCCTCGGGCTCTCGGCCTCTGAAGCTAAAAATGACTCTTGCTCCTTAAGCAGACATCATTATCAATTACAGGTTTCAATTAGTCCTGTGCAGAACAAGTGTGTTCAGTGCCCAAGTTCTCCCAACTCCAGCTCAGATCAGGGCTGGTTTCACAGGCAGGGCAACAATTAATTGTCAAGAAGAGTTTTCTTTGTTCACCTTAAAGAAAAAAAAATCTTTTATTCCACAATTGCTTTTTAATTACATTTTTTGCAGCCTGGGACTTCCAGCAATGCAGGAAGCATTTCTCTGTTTACCCACCTATTGAGACCCAGCACAGGGTATTAAAAACAGGTCTTTTTCCAGCTATTTTGGAAAGAAATGAGGGCAGTGGGGGGCTGTGAGCAGCTCTGTGCTGTGTGCCCATGTGCCCAGCAATGTCAGCAGCAAGGTTGAGGGAAACCTGAGAGGACTCAGACAATCAGAGCTCAATCCCTGCACTTCTGGAGGGATCAGCAGTTCCCATTTCCATTTGAAATGGGTTGGCATCAATGAGGCCTCCTCCTCCTGCCAGTTGTTCCTTCACAGGTGGGCTCAGAGCTGCAGTGCAATCCCCAGAGGTTTAAGTGTGTTTTTAGTGGGAGAGGCCTTTGGACAGTGCTGTTCCAGAGCTGATTTAATTCCATCCATGACATCAGTCCACTGCAGAGGCTTCTGCAAAGGCAGCTTGTTATAAATTGATGGTAAATGTCAGATAAAAGCATCATTCTGCTGCAAACAACTGGAGGGAGGTGTGTAATAACATTTACATGAATATTTTATTTAAATATCTCTTCAGTTCACAGTCACACAGACCAGTAACTTGTACTAGTCCTGAAATAAGATGGCAAGAATTTACAACAAAAATAGTTAGATTCACTGCAAAGGTAGAGAATCATGGATGGGTTGGAAGGGGCCTTAAAGACCATCCAGTTCCACCCCCTGCCAATTGTTCAATCTGTGGATTGAATAACTGCAGTGAAGAGGTTGATATTACATATTATATATTTTTTTTTAATATATGTATTTGTAATATTGCATGTGGCTTGAAACAAAGCTGAATTCTGTCTCTGGGCAATAAAAACATCATAACTGGCACGAGATTTGGTTCTAGAAAGCCAAGAATTCCCTTCCCTGAGCTGTTTGATTGTTCTTATCCACACCTCTAAATATTCCCAACCTCTGCTCTCCAGGAAACCCTGACAAGATTCCCCCTGTATTTGGAATCAGAGATCACAGAATACTGTATTTAAAATCAAGTCATGGCTGGACCTGGATGATCTTAAGGGTGTTTTCCAGCCTTAATGATTCAATGTTAAGGCTGGAAAAGACTTCCCAGATCCTTCCCTCACTGGAACCTCCCTTTGACAGCCATGCCCAGGGTTTGCTGAGGGATATTTCCTTTACCTGTGAGCCTGTTGTCCCTGCTGGGAGCCCAGGATTCCTTTTCCCTGTTGAACTGTGATCCCAACCCATCCCTCTCCTAAAGCCTGTGCTGTAAAGGAACAGACAGTGAACCATCACAGGATCTGCGTGGTCAGTGCGGTGCTCGGTGCGTCCTCAGCTCTGTATTTCCCTGGAATAGCTGTTTAGGGATATTCCAGGGCAGGCTCCTGATGCTTTCCAGTCGTGCTGAGGCCAACGCTTGTTTCCACGGGGCCGCAGCTTTATTTTCCTGCCAGAGGGGCCGCAGCTTTATTATTTTACTGCCATCTACCGGAAAAACCAGAATTATTTTTAAAATTGTTCAAGAACGGGCTGAGGCCGGGCCTTCGCCCCCCGCTCCTCCTCAGGCCGGGCCGGGCCGCCCCCCGCGGCCTCACGGGGCAGAGCGGGGCTTCAGGAGGGACACCCCGAGGCGCAGCGCGGCCCCGATTCCCGCATTCCCCATTCCCGGCTCCCCCATTCCCGGTTCCCGGGAACGCTCCCGGAGCGGCGGCCCCGCGGTTGCCACGGCAACGCGAACGCTCGGGGAAGGCCCCGCCCCCGGCGGCGCGGCGGCCAATGGGAGCGCTGGCGGCGGGGGCACGTGGTGGGCGGGGCGGCGCGCGGCGCGGTGAGGA
>VYXB01000457.1:173842-199719 GCA_013397135.1 Pachyramphus minor | reverse complement strand
GGGCGGCCGGCGGTGAAGCGGTGCCGGGACCGGGGTCGGTGCGGGTCGAAGGGGTGGGTGGTCGAAGAACGGTGTCTGTGCGGGTTACGGGTCTCGGGGCCGGTTGCAGGACGGTGTCTGTGCGCGTTACAGGTGTCGGGGCCGGTTGCGGGTCTCGGGGCCGGTTGCAGACCGGTGTCTGTGCGGGTTGCGGGTCTCGGGGCCGGTTGCAGACCGGTGTCTGTGCGGTTTAACCGCCCCGGTGTTCGCAGCCGGCCCCGCCCGAGCCTCCCGGAGCCGAGCAGGGGGTTAAACCTTCTCAGCGATGTCGAACAGCGGAGTCGTGTCTGTGCCTCCCCCCTGGCCGGGAAGGGCTCAACCCCCGTCTCATGGGGACATCCACTGAGGGGAATTGTCACCTCCCTTGGATGGAGTCTCTTGATTGTGTTTTGTCCTTTTTTCCTAAATACAGAGGCTGAGTGTTGTAGCTTTTCTGGATTGATTTATTTATTTGTTTAGCTGTCTTTCAGCCCTTGTCAGTGCCAGCACTACAGACAGCACCCTGTTCTTCAATTAAAACTTTGCACACGTGTGCATGAGAGCACTGAGGACAAATTGTCTCTCTGTGCTATTTCTTGAAGGGATGCTTGTGCTTTTGCTCAGCAGATTGGTTTTTTAATTTTTATTCCCTGTGAGGGCGGGGAGGCCCTGGCACAGGTTGCCCAGAGAAGCTGTGGTTGTCCCTGGATCCCTGGAAGTGTCCAAGGCCAGGTTGGACGGGGCTTGGAGCAACCTGGGCTGGTGGAAGGTGTCCCAGCCCATGACAGGATGGGATGGGCTTTAATGTCCCATCCAACCCAAACTCGTGATTCTATTTCTACACCGTGAGCACAGTGGTGGGTCATGTTTGTGTATTCAAGTCTGAGATCAGTTTATTCCCTGTGGGAATCTTTTGCAACTGGAATCTCAGTCTGAGGAGCGAGTTGTGCAAGTCCT
Source organism: Pachyramphus minor (assembly GCA_013397135.1). Taxonomy (NCBI): domain Eukaryota; kingdom Metazoa; phylum Chordata; class Aves; order Passeriformes; family Tyrannidae; genus Pachyramphus; species Pachyramphus minor. The sequence goes on along the minus strand of VYXB01000457.1, from coordinate 198,744 downwards.
TCTGCCCTCAGTCCAAATTGTTGAGTTACCTGCTCTGGGTAACTTGATGTCTTGTTATGTCTTTGGCCAGAATTTAATCTGTGGCAGGTGAAAATTGGATCACAGAACTTTGAGGAGCCTAAATAATTGTTGTTAATCTTTAGAAAAAACATGAGGGATTTAATTACAGCCAAGATCAGGGGTGAGGCTGGGGAGTGGATGAGGAAGGGGAATCAGGCCCTGTGCTGTGGGTTTGTTGTCTGATCTCCTGGTTACAGGGTGTTGTGGCTGAGGCTGCCCACAGGACTATCCAGTGCTGAGCTCCAGCACATTCCGAGCAGTGGGAGAGTTCCCAAACTCTGCTGCAGGGATTAGTGCACTTGGTTTCCAGGAATATTCCTGCTGTAATAGTAACTCATGATTTCCCTGCAGGAAACTTCCCTGTGCATGAAATGGAAGTAATAATGGAAATTAAGTCTTGTTTGAAATAGCAGTGACTTTGTTCTTATTTATTAATTTTATTTTTTGTTATTGTAGCCATGAGGTAGGGAAAGAAGATTGCAGGAGGTAGAGGAAGGGAGTGTGTGTGAAAGAGATGAGGTGGATACTGAGACTTGTTTTCTTGGCTCTATCCTTGTAAATCTGTTTTGCATATCATTAAGAAATGAGCTTATCACTGAGATAATCTTACCTCCAAAATAGTGTAATAATGAGCTTGTGTTGCCTCATAAGGAGAGATTTTGCTGCTGAACTGGAAATAGTGCCTGGGTTCAGGTGTGAGCAGCTGTCCCAGGGAAGCACCAGTCACTCACCAAAGGTGTCCAGCTGGATGCAGCCCTGGGACCTGGGCAGGTGCAGCACTGGTGTCTTCCCTGCCAAGAGCACTCAGCCTGTGCCCTGATGCACCAAAGCTCCTGTGGTGTTGTGCCAGCTCTTGTCTCCAGAGGGGAGCTGCCACTGCAGCCTCACAGCACGGCCTGAGGGGGAAAGCATGTCTAATTTATAGCTAATATATTAGCTAATAAAAACATAGCTGAGAAATATAGCTAGGAACAAGAAATGTATCTAATACAAAGAACACTTTTCAAGAAGAATAAAAGCAGTGTATTGTTTTAAGACACTGATTTTTCATACCCTGCAGTAAGGGGTAAAACTGTGCTTTCACTATCACACCCTGAGAGGTTTTGGCTGGGATATAGTTCCTTGAACTTTGGAGCTGTCCCTTTATTAACCCCTGCAAACAGCTGAATGTCAGGTGAAGGTCAGGTTATTTTGCAGTAGACAAAATTTTGTTACTGCAGAGTAGTGGAACAACAAGTGTATAAATTGTTGGCCTCCATCCAGAATTTAATTTTAAAAATAATATAGTTTGTCACATGTGAAGGGCATAAAGTTGATGTGCAAAATTCTTATGGAGCCCCCTTTCCTCATCTGGTGTGTTCTACACCTCTTGCCATCCCATAAAGTCAGTGATTGGAGCAAGGATTTGAAAGTCTTGCATCCTGCACTGCAGAGACTTGGACTCATCCAGCCCATCTCTATTTTTAAGGGTGACCTCCTCCTTTTGTAACTGTGGTTTGAGTTTCAGCCACCAGAGTTTAATTCCCTGGAATCCTTGTCTCCCAGATGGATTCTCTGTTCCCTTTCCTTTGGTTATATAAAAATGTTGTTTCTTTTAAAGCTTGACAACACTGGATCCTTTCAGGGCTGGCTCCCTAAAATATCCTGAGGGAACTGGGAGACTTCACTTGTGTTCCAGAACTGTCTGTATCCTGCTTCCCTGTCTCTGCAGTGAGGAGCTGGATTTCCAAAGTCTTTCATAAATCTTCAATTCAAACAAACAAACAACAACCCCCAGGGTTCCAGGTGCAGGTGTTAGGGATGCTAAATTCCACCAGTTTTCCCTGTTTGCATTAAACCTCTGGAATCCTGTCTCGCTCCTGTGTTTGTGAGTGTCCTGCTTTTGAACTGGAAGGGACTGGGATGAATCCTGCTGTGGATCAGTTCCTGCTGGAATACAATTCCTATTCATTTGTGTTTGGTAACCAAACTATCTGAAGTGGGAGATCTGATGGAATTCTGCAGGTCCTGTGGAGCTGTTTGTGTTCTTCCCTCCTCTTGGCTCGTGCCACCACTTTTTCCATCTGTTCTTCATCCCAAAGTGTGGGAACAGCTCCTTATCATGGCAGAGCTGGAGCCAAAGCTGGAAGTCGGGGCAGGGGCTGCTCCAGGGCAGCACTAAAGTGCTTTAAACTCTAAAGGTCTCCTTGCACTGGGGTCATTTGAAGTCTGGGTGTAGCTCAAAGGGATTATTTTAGTGTGAAAAATCCTGTTTGAAAATTAATCCTGCGTCATGTTTTTATCACTTAAAGGGGAAAAAAAAGTAATTAAATGGAGCTTTGGCACAGGATCAAACTGGCCACGTGAGGTGGAAAGTGGGACTGGAGATAAGGGCTGGGGAGCAGAAAGGCTGTCCAGGAGATAATGGGCATGGAAGGAGCTGGAGCCTGAAGCTCTTCCTGGGAAAGGCTGTGGTGTCCTGGAGAGATGAGGGCGTGGGGAGTGCCAGGGATTGAGAGGAGAGAGGATGAGGTGCTGTCAAGTCTAAATAAACATACCTGGGAAGTGAGTGTTAATGTTAATAGAGTGGCTTTCAGTGGAATGGCAAAGAGGAAAATTAGGTGGAGGGAGGAAATAATCCATGGGTTTGTATGAGAAGTATTAATTTGGAGTTTGGGCCTCAGGGAACAGCTGCTCATCCATTGTGCTCCTGAAGAAATCCTGGCTGGACCCTCTTTTGGCCTCAATTAGAAATAATTAATTCTTGTCCAAATTAGAAAATATAGAGAATTAAGGCAGTTGAGCAATGTTTTCCCTGCAAGCCAAGCTTTGGGAATGCCAGTGGGGTTCTGTAGGTTTTTGGGAGAGAAGGGGGGAAAACCAACAGGGACACAAAAATCTTTATTCCTCAGCAGAGAAGAGGGATGTGGGAACATGACTGGTGGAGAGGGAAGGCAGAGATGCAGCAGTGGGTGACTAAAGGAGATGGAGCTGGCCTGGATTGAGTGGATAATGTGGATTTTCAAGCATCTGGACAAGGAGGAGGAAAAGTAGGATGGGAGCTGGCAGCAAAATAAATTTGAGTGTTGAGGGGGGTGGAATCCATGGGACATGAGGAGTTCAGTGAGAAGGACCGTGCCAGGCTTTGGAAGAAAAGGGGAAAATCAAAAATAAATTCTCTTAATATCAGGTATTGGAGGTGGAAATAGAGATAAATAAAACCTAGGTGAGTTTATAGTTCCTGGCAGAGAGTGAACATGGGCTGGAGTGGAAGATGGCTGGGAAAGATGGAGTATTTCTGGAAAAGATGAGGAAAAACTAATATGGACATTGGGAGTGAGGAACAAGAGAGTTCATTAGGAATGGCAGATTGCCCACTTGGGTCCTGTGAAAATAAAGGTGTTGCATAAAGAACCACATGGAATGCTGGAAAAACAGAGTTTGGAAAACTTCAGAGCCACTTGATGTAGCTTGGAATAAAGCTCGGAATGAACCTGAGCGAGTCGGTGTGCGGAACGTGTTTTGCAGGGATCCCTTTGCTGCCCACCACGAGCACATGAGGCAGATGCTGAGGAGCTTCTCGGAGCCCTTCGGGAGGGAGCAGGTGCCGAGCCTGCCGGAGGGCAGGGCCAGAGCGGCGGAGCGGAGAACGGACTCGCGGCTGGCTCCCCGCGGCAACCGCAGGGTACGTGCAGCAACCCCGGCAGCCTCATGGGCTGCTGCCTCATGGGCTGGGGAGACGGGAACAGCTCCTCTCCTGGCTCCTGCACAGCCCAGGGTCAGCACTGCCAGCCTGCTCCTGCGGCTGATCCCAGCCCTGGGTACTCCCTGGTCAGTCACACACCGTGTTGGGTGCACAAACCAAACCTTTGGTGCTTGCTTTAGTAAAGTAAATGTTTCTGCTACAGAAAGGCATTACAAGTGTCCAAGGACAGAGACTTCCCTGAACACTTACTTCCTTTTTATGTTGACTTTACTGAAAAGGGGACCTGGATATGGCTCTTGCCATCCCTGGACGTGTCCAAGGCCAGGCTGGAGCAACCTGCTCTAAAGAGAGGTGTCCCTGTCCATGACAGGCTTGGAACTGATCCTTTAAGGTCCCCTCCAATCCAAACCATTCCCTGGTATCTTTATGCCTTCCCTGTGCACTTCAGTGTCCTGCCTGGAGTTATTTATGTTTAGCAGAACCCTGTTTCACCACCTAAGTAGTACCTGAGCAGATATTTTAAACACTGTTTCATCCTTGCAACAGTGATGAAGGCTTCACGCTCTGTATTTGGGCTGATGTTACCTTTAGATACTAGTAAGAATTCAGGATCAGGGAAATTGATACAAAATTTAGTATTTCTGTATGTTGCCAAGTGAAACAGATGTTGGCAGTGATCTGTGTTTGAAATAAAGTATCTTTTGAACTCTGGGCATGCACAATTCTCTGCTGCCCCGCTGGAGCTCAGCCTTATCCAAGTGCTGTATTTAGAGAGGACATTCACTGGGTGGTGCTTCCTGTCCCTCTACATATTTAGCAGCTGTAAATCTCTTCCTGACTGGAGCCCACTGGAGTTTAAAAACCATTGGAAGACAAAGGCACATGAGGAGGGCTCGTGGCTCTGGGCCAGGTTTGGGGGGTTGGTCCAGCCCAGGCAGTCTGAGCTCAGAGAGGCAGGGCTCAAACCCAGCCTGTCCCCAGCACGTCCAGAGGGGAGCTGTGAGATTCCTCCCCCTCCTCTCCCACTGCCAGGTCCTTCAAATATAGAAGCTGCTGGATCTAATTAGGGCAGAGCTTTGCTCTGCTGATCCTTGGGCTTTGGATCAGGAGGTGCCTAAACCCGGATTTGTCCTTTAGAAAAGGAAATGTCAAACCCGGCTTTAGAGCTTGGGGGTTTGTGTCACTGCTCCTGCAGTGAGGGGTGAGTGTGAGCCCAGCAAACCTTCAGCTGTGCTGGCAGCAAGAACTTAAAGGTCCAAGAGCACTGTGACAGTTTGAGAAGCACCAAAGAATTCCACACCTGCCAAAATCTTCCCAGGAGCTTTTGATGTCCCCCATGTTTCACCAAAGACTTGGCAGGTGTTGCACAAGACTCAGCACTGATTGTTTTGCAAATTACTTTAGTGCTGTAATTTTATGTCTAATTCAATTGTAGCAGGCCTAAAACTGCTTTAAAAGAAACTAAATTAGTTGCAAAAACTCCCCTGTGTGTCACTAGAGCATTCAAATTTGAAACCAGCAGGTTTGCAGTGTCAGTTTTTAGGGAAGGAGGAGGAAAGGGGATGAGCAGGAGGAATGGGGTAAACATTTTGAGAAAAACTGTCATTTAGGTTTGTTGGGTTATTTAATTGTCCTGTATATTAGGCAAATATTTCACAGCTTTCACTCTGTATTATAAAACAAAGTTTATAAACTTTTTATGGCTAACAACTTATTTGTGAGGATCTCCTTTTACTCTTGATATATATATATATATATATATAAAAAGATTATTTTTTGCAGTTCTGCCTAGTATGCACTGACAGAAACCTGAAGAGTTCATGAAGATATTCCAGGATTGGATAATTCCTTCCTTTTGTACTTCAAGTTCCTGTAAAGGCTTTGGTCCTGCTGTGTGCCCAGCCCGTGTTTGGGCAGGCCTTTATCTCACCCTCCCATCTTGGTTTCCTGGAACCATCCCAGTGTTTCCTGGGATCTCACTGCCCTGTCATACAGAGCTGCTCACTCTCAGGGGGTCAGGGGTGTTGATTTGTTGATTTTAATCAGCTTTCAGTGGTTCACAGCTGGAGTGGAGTGTTTCAGGTGGTGTCTGGAGCTCTGTGCAATGTTTTAAATCATATCACAAAGGGTTTTGTGGTGTGTAAATGTTTCTCAGCCTCCAGCTCTAAGTGCTTTTAGTAGATACTTATCAATATTTATTAAATGTGGTGGCAGCTCTCCCTGTCTCATATCATCAGGATAAATATTTCTCTATACCCAGAGACTCCTTGATATCATTAATTACCAAGTTCTCCTGAGTGGCTGGTTTTATTTGACTGGAAGTGTTTAATGTCACCTGCTGTCTGTAGAAGTTATTTCTGATAACAGGTAAAATATTAATTAAAGATGTTGGTCCTTTTTCTTCCAGGCAACAAGTTACTCCCTCATGCCCTTTGCAGGCTTTGGGATAGGGGTCAGTATTCCAGGAGTAGCTGCTGTGTGTAACCAAAGCATGGGCTCTGTGCTTGCAACCTGCTTTTGGTGGTGAATATTCAGAGACAGGGAATAATATCCTTCAGGAAAGATGATTTTTCCCCTTGCTAAATAAAAATGCTGGGCTTTGATCCCTGGCTGTGGATGGGATGATCCCTGGAGAGACTCCAAACCCCGAGTGCTGCCTGTGGATGCACTGGCAGCTTGGGTGTGATCCCAACAAAACCAGTAGCCCCGGTCACGGCTGAGGCAAACCAGCTCCTGGACATGGGAATTCTGCTGGAAAATTACATCTCTGCTGTAATTTGGGGGTCTGGAATATCCTGTAAAATATCTGTAATCTGCCTGTAATTCAGAGCCCCTGAGGATTCAAAATTCTTGTACTCAAGAAATGAGTGGCAGATTTTCTGTACCTGAATTTTACTTAGTTTGGGGCTTAAGCTGCAGATTCAGTTTTTAAACTTTGAAATGAATTTATTTCAATTTAAAGCATGAAGGGTCACACAGTACTTTTACAGCAGAACCTGATGAGGTTGGAACTACATGAAAACATTTGTAAAATAATCTCATATTGTGACCAGTTTGACATCTGAGTGTCCAATCTTCCATCTTCCCAATATCTCCAACTTAACAACCAAGCTTCCCTGCTACCTTCAGTTTTCCTTGGAAAAGGTGCATTTTGGCTTGTCTGTGTGTGAAGTGCAGTCTGAAAACCTTTCTGATGCTCTGGGTTGCATTAAAAATGCATGTGAAAAACAGCTTCAGCACTGGGAGAGTCAGAAGAGTGGCTTTTAATTGTCCTGTCTTTTCATCAGGATGCAGACTTGGGGGATCCATTTTTTGCCATGGACAGGATGATGTCAGACATGAGGAACAGCATGCTGGAAATGCACAGGAAATTTGTAAGTTCTTCTAAAATTGGTCCTAAAACCTACAATTGAAGAGTGACAGTTAGTTGAAATATTACTCAGAAGAATGTTACTAATCTCAAGGAGATGGTGAGAATTTATATTTTTTACCCAGACTCTATTGTGGTTATAATTTTTCTTTAGCCTTTGAAGAAAAGATTGAGAGTGTTGCCCACCTGGGGTGCCAGGAGGGTTAATGGAATGATAATAAAATACTGAGAAGTGCCTGTTACCCACAGGATTTCTCTTGTTAATGAGTTTCTGTTGCTGTGCAGGATGACCTGTCCATGCACCCCGAAGGACACGATGGACACTCGTTCAGCTCCTCCTCCATGATGACTTATTCCAAGATGGGGGATGAACCTCCAAAGGTTTTCCAGGCCTCAGCCCAGACCCGCACGGCCCCAGGAGGTGTAAGTATGTCCTTCTCAGCCACCCCAAACCACACTTTGCTCAGAGGTCTTTCACTGGACACAGTTACCTGGATTCCACAGAATCCTTTAGGTTGGAAAAGCCCTCCCAGAGGATCCAGTCCCCCCTGTGCCCCAGCCCAGAGCACTGAGTGCCACATCCAGGCCTTCCTTGGGCACCTCCAGGGCTGGGGACTCCAAACCTCCCTGGGCAGCCCCTGCCAAGGCCTCACCACCTTTTCCATGAGGAAATTCCTCCTGATGTCCCACCTGCCCCTCCCCTGGCACAGCCTGAGGTCGTTCCCTCTCCTCCTGCCCCTTGTTCCCTGGGAGCAGAGCCCGACCCCCCAGCAACACAAAGAAAATGTAGAATATTAAGGAAAATATATGTTTTTCAAACACTGCTTTATATTAAAGGCTTCTGAAAGGACTCTTTTCCTCCTTGTAATTTATATACTTTAAATATAACCTAAATAAATTATATGTTTATCCCAAACTGGAAGAACAGTGCCAGAACAGCTGATTGTCCCAGGCAGCCTCCAATGTCGTTCTCCTTGCTATAATTAATGCTTTCCCTGCCCATTTCAGCTACAGGAGAGGCATCTCTTCTGCCAGCCCTGCCTTTGGGTGCCCCCTTTGCTCAGGCATTACATAACCCTGAGCTGGAGCTGCCCTTGCAGCCACTTCCCTGCAGCTGTTGTGTCTAATTCTGCCCAGCCCTTGGAATCTGAGCCCTGGAGCAGGAACCTGAGAGACTAGAAGTGCTCCCTAAAGGGGCAGCCCTGGGGTGCCAGCTCCTGCCCACACTCACCCAGCACAGTGCTGCTGATAATACCCCCTGGGCAGCATCAGAAGTGGCTTTCAGGCCAGTCAACACCACAACCTAATAATTAGTTATTCCTCACACTGGGAATTTTGGTATCGGGTGTTGCTCATTCTGTTGTCAAGGAAAGTGTTGAAGACTTGGCTGTGGAGTAAATTTAGGCTGGGATTTCTTTCCCCCCTCCCCAAAAATTAATCTCCAGTTAAGGGGGTGGTTAATCTTCCTGTCTGTTGGCAAAAAGAAAATAGACTTGATTTGTGTTTTGTTGGTGTATTTTCATCCAACACAGTAAATTGGAAGAGCCTGTGAAACCTGACTTTATAAAGATATAAAACAATTGGAGAGAAAATAACTTCACAAGGCTCTGGAGGGACAGGACAAGGGGAATGGCTTCCCAGTGCCAGAGGGCAGGGCTAGATGGGATATTGGGAAGGAATTCCTCCCTGGGAGGGTGGGGAGGCCCTGGCACAGGTTGCCCAGAGAAGCTGTGGCTGCCCCTGGATCCCCGGAAGTGTCCAAGGCCAGGTTGGAACAACCTGGAATAGTGGGAGGTGTCCCTGCCCATGGCAGGGGTGGGATGAGATGAGCTTTAGGGTCCCTCCCAACCCAAACAACTCTGGGATTCTGTGAACTGGTTTAAATTCTGTTTTGGTTGGGAAGATACTGATTTCCCCTTTTTTATTTTTTTAATGCAGGTTAAGGAGACAAGAAAAGCACTTAAGGATTCTGAAAGTGGCCTGGAACAAATGGCCATTGGTCATCACATCCAGGATCGGGCTCATGTCATCAAAAAATCCAAGAACTGCAAGACTGGGGATGAGGAGATGAACCAGGAATTCATCAACCTGGATGAAAGTAGGTCTTTTTAGGGGGTTCCCTAATGGGCTTTACACTGTTTCACACACCAGTGTGGGAGTTCCAGCTTGAGACATCCTAAAAGGGACTTCAGACAGACTGAAAGTCTGCAAATCAAATCCCCTTTCCCCAAAAAATAGCTGCAGACCATGTGGAGAATCATGGACTACAAAATAAAAAATCACTACTCAAACTCACTAATATTCATTATATTTTTATTTTCTTATTAAAAATAAAATGTAAATTTATTTCTGTTCCAGATGACGCCCAGAGCTTTGATGAGGAGTGGCAGAAGGAGGTCATGAAGTTCAGGCCATCCAGAAATAGAAGCTCTGTAGAAGGTCCAAAATCCAGAAGCATCAATCACAAGGAGAATGGATCAAGAAGGTAAAACCAGTTTCCTGCCTATATAAGGTAGGAATATATTATATATATAATATATATCCATATGAGGTAGGACTAATTTCTTGAACAAAGAAATTCCAGCAGCACAAGGAAAACCCAATTCTGGAGCAAATGTGTTCATGAACAGCCAATTCTTGTGGTCCTGAGGAGGGACAGCAGGTTTTATCCCTCCTTTTCCCGTGGTGATTGTGATTGTTGTTGTTATTTTTTCCAGAGAGAAGCTACTTGGATCTGCAGGTTCCAGCGTGCCCAGAGATTCCATGGAGTCTCTCAGTGTGAAAGGAAAACACGTCCCCCTCAACAAAAGCAGCAGGAAATAAGTGGCCCCGTCCCCTGGGATGGAGTTTTCCCAGAGCAGATAATGGTGCTCATGTCCATACAAATACACGGGATATGTGACCAATCTCTGTTTGTGTTGTGCCTTTGCTCCTCCTGAATGTTCCTCAACCTTCAGCTCCTCAGTTAAACCCTCTCCTTTCTGTGAACTAAAAACCCAACAACTTTCTGCCTGGAAGCACTTTATGGGTTATCAACTAATTCTGTTAAAAAAAGCATTGGTTTGCAAAGTTTTCCTGCTACAGCTGCCCCAGTCTCAGGCTTTATCCAGCCTGGCAGTGCAGCTGCTTTTCCCCACTCTAGAAGTTGCACAGAAAATAAATTGGCTTTATTTTGTGTGGCTGAAATTATTTTTAGGTGATGCTTAATAGGAATTGGAATCCATGAGGGCCACTATAAATATCTCTTTAAACTCATGTAAATTCTTACAGAATCCCCCCATTCACCTTGTTTTAACATGAAGAAGGTGAAATGCTAAAATGGCAATGCTTTATCATCTTGATGTTCATAAGCTGGGCTTGCCCCTCGTTTCCTGGGCCTGAAGTGTCCCTTTTGTACCTCTGATGCTTCGTGTGTTGATTTTGGAGTTGCCCCATCGCTGTTGGGGGTTGTCTGTAGAAGCTTTTAATCACCCCCTGTGTCCTGAGAAACTCAGCTGTGCTTATTCATCATTAAGGGGAAAAATATGGGGGAGAAATGAGTTTAACTGGAATGATTCCACCATTTCTCCTGCTCTAAGGAGCCAGGAGAGAGCCCTGGGTACAGGAAACCATCTCCCCTCGGCTGAGTTTGTTCTTTGTGATGATCCTAAATCTCCATTTGATGTCCCTGGATGATGATGTTTGAGTCTGATGTTCTAGAAAAGCCAGGAAAATCCTTGTATTCCAGGTATCCATGTGCTGTTTTGTCACACAGAATTATCCACATGTTGTAGCATAAAGAATTTGTTAATTAAATAACATTACATAAATGCAAGACTACATTAAGTGTAGCCTTAAAAAGCACTGTTTATATGATAAAGTAGCATTAGTAAGTTAAGAGTAATGTTTGTTTGGCCAGAAAGCCTTTAAATCATATTTAATCTTCCTGCAGTTTCCTCAGATTATTTAATTTTAATGAATTAATATGTTTAATTATGTTGAAAAATAATCACCAGCACTTTTGTTGAGCTCTGACAGGAGAAGGATGATTACTTTTTGTTTCTTGCAGTGGTCTCTTCCTGGGCTTAGAGCAAATATTGGTGGCAATAAGTCCATGTGATCAATTATTAGTGGCATTAATTGGGTTATTGAACCACTTAATGAGCAGTGAAGGCAAGGGGGGGTCAGGGGATGCTTTGACACCCCTCAGAGCACAATCCAGGGGCTCATTTTCCATCCACTGAAGACAGCGTGGCTTTTGCAGTTAATTTAATAGACAATATAAGGCTGTGGAGGTGTTTTCCAGGTGTCACTCAGATTTCCCAGTGATTAACAGCAGCAAAGTTTTCCAAGTTGGAACATGAGCAGGAATGTTGGAGAGATGCTCTGTTCAATGGAAAATTCACCTGACAACTTATATATTTCTGCCTGAGATTAAAAAACCATGACACAGACCTGTAATACTAAAACAAGCTCATCCTTGGGTTTGGAAATTACAGCGGGAAGGGGCAAATATTCCTTCTGGATCACTTTGTTATGCCAAGGCTGTTCCCAGTGTAATGCATGAGAAGCTGTTCTCTGTAGAATCATCTGAAACTGCAGTTCTTGAATAAAGTTATTTATTATTTATGGGGTTGCTTTGGTTTATTCTCTGCCACAGAGGAACTTGTGCATTATTTATTTTGGGCTCCAAAACATTCCAGTATGACACCAACAGCAACACAACCAGGGAAAGGTGGAATATGGAAGGAGTCCCTGTCGTGGCAGGGGGGGAATGGGATGGGCCTGAAGGTCCTTCCACCCCAAACCACTCTGGGGTTCCACGGAAGCCCCTCAGTTTCCAGAGGAAAACATGAATTTTCCAAAAAAATTAGTTTGAGAGAAGGAAACTGTTGGAACTGGGACTCAAGTATGGAGAGGGCTGGGCTGTTCCCAACTTCCGAGCTGCTCCTCAAGTCTTCCCTGGAATGAAGAATGTCCCGGTTTATCCAATAGCAGGGAATTCTTTAATATTGAGAATATATTTCACGTTTCACAGCGTGTTCCAGATGGTCCCTGTGCTGCACACACAATCCTGCACATCCCAGGATCGCCTTCCCCCTGTCTCTGCACTTCTGACACCCTTAGGACGGAGAGCCCTTGTTTCTAATCACTAATTGTTACTAATTAGAAACACCTCCAGCCGCAGCTCATTGCTAACAATCCCCAACCTCCACCTGCGTGCCTGTGGGTGGTGCCCCGTCGCTCCATCCCAGGCTCCGTCCCGCTCCCTGTTTTGGGGTGAAATCCGCCCCTTTCAGGGCGCACTTGGAGAATTCCCGCGCGCGCACCGGGAATGGCCCGCGCGGGGCCGGGGGCGCTCCCTGGGGGGATCAGGCCCGGGGATCCACCGGGATTGGATCGGGAGGAGCCTCCCCCGTTCCCGGTTTCCCCGGTCCGTCCTTGTGGATCCCGCCCGGAGCTGCGGGGCCCGGCCCGGGCAGCGCCTGCGCGGGGCCCCGGAAGGGGCGGGAGTGACCCGGGCTGGAGCCGGGATTGGGGCCGGGACAGCACCGGGAGCGGGGCTGGAGCTGGAATCGGGGCCATGCTGAGGGTGCTGAGAGCCGGGCTGGCCCCGGGCCGCCCGCGCCACCTCCAGGTACCGCCCCAGGGGCCCCTCAGGCGGCGCCGGCCCCGCTCCTGAGGGACGGGAGGGGAAGCGGCCGGGCCGGATCCATCCGAGCCCCCGAGCGGCTGCAGGACACGCGTGACCCGTCCTTGGATCGGTCCCAGGGGTGGGGGACACGGAAAAGCGGGAATGGCAGCGGGGCCGGGATGCGGGGCTGGCGAGGAGAGACCGCGCGGTGCGGCCGGGCTGGGGCCGGTCCCGGGTGACCTGGAAAGGCCACTCGGCTTTAAGGGACCAGTTGGACTCGGAGTGGAGGCCAGAGGGAAGTGGTTTGGAAGTTTATCCATCAACACAGTCACAGGAGCACTTATGGTGGGAAAAGACCTCCAGGATCTCCGAGTCCCCCCTGTGCCCCATCCCCACCTTGTCCCCCAGCCCAGAGCACTGAGTGCCACTGCCAGGCCTTCCCTGGGCACCTCCAGGGATGGGGAGCCCAAACCTCCCTGGCAGCCCCTTCCAATGTTTAACAACCCTTTCCATGGAGAAATTCCTTGTGATGTCCGACCTGACCCTCCCCTGGCACAGCTGGAGGCTGTTTCCTCTTGTCCTTGCTGTGATGGGTCAGCTCCTCACTAACCCACGACCTTCTCTTGCCCTCCAGCTGCTCCTGACCTCCTGCAGACACTGCTCCTCAGGGGTCCTTCCCAACGAGAGGATCCGCAACATCGGGATCTCGGCCCACATCGACTCTGGGAAGACGACGCTGACGGAGCGAATCCTGTTCTACACGGGCAGGATCGCGCAGATGCACGAGGTGGGGGAGCCCTGACACCCTGCAGCTCCCCCTGATAACCCCTTGAAAACAGGTGGAGGGCAAGGGGGTAGAATCCCAGAATCACTGTGGTTGGAAAAGCCCTCCAAGGTCATCAAATCCACCCCGTGTCCCATCCCCTCCTTGTCACCCAGCCCAGAGCACCGAGTGCCACGTCCAGTCCTTCCTTGGACACCTCCAGGTGTGGGACATGCATTCTTAGTAAACTGCTTGGACTACATTTTTTTAATTTCTTTTTTTCCTAAGGTGAAAGGTAAGGATGGAGTTGGAGCTGTGATGGATTCCATGGAGCTGGAGCGACAGAGGGGCATCACCATTCAGTCTGCAGCCACTTACACCATGTGGAGAGACACCAACATCAACATCATTGACACACCAGGTGAGGCAGCTGGGAGCACCTGGGGGCTGCTGATCCTCATGGATACAGAGGACATGGTGCATCTTTGTGTCGTGACAGGACAGATTTAATTTAGGAAGGAAGAAATCCTTCCCTGTGAGGGTGGGGAGGCCCTGGCACAGGTTGCCCAGAGAAGCTGTGGCTGCCCCTGGATCCCTGGAAGTGTCCAAGGCCAGGTTGGACAGGCCTTGGAGCAACCTGGGCTGGTGGAAGGTGTCCCTGCTCATGGCAGGGGGTGGGACTTTAAGCTCCTTCCCACCTGAACCATTCCATGGTTCCATGATCAGCCACTCAAGCTGAAGTGACTCTGTGGCTGGAGGGTTTGGTTCTGTTGGCTGTTGCTCCTTTCTGCTCTCATTTTTTATGATTAATGAGTTTTATTTGTCCTTCAGGACACGTGGACTTCACCATTGAAGTGGAGAGGTCCCTGAGAGTCCTGGATGGAGCAATCCTGGTCCTCTGTGCTGTTGGAGGAGTCCAGTGCCAGACTATCACTGTGAACAGGCAGATGAAGAGGTACAACGTGCCCTTCCTGACCTTCATCAACAAGCTGGACAGGATGGGCTCCAACCCAGCCAGGGCCGTGCAGCAGCTCAGGTATTTAGCAGTGAAAACTATTTGTGAAGTAATTCTCAATACTCCCATGGCAGGTGAACAATATTGGAGAGGGTTCTCTTTGTAGCTGCAGTTTGGGGAATGCCTGACTTGGGGTCCTCCAAAAACCCCAACTACTGGTGCCAGCCCAGACTTGCAGGGACCAAGAGCTGGGGTTTGATATTTATTTTGTTGATGGGACTATATTTGGAGCCACCTTGCAAGCAGCCTTTTAGTTCTCCCTAGATCCTGGTAGCACATGTGCTGCTGGAATTGCAGCAGGGAGCTGACAGGGTGGTTTGGATGCCTGGAGTCCTGCTTGCTCCTAATTTGATCTGTGAGGTAACTCATTAATATGCATGAAGGGGGAAGCCTCTCCCCTAATCAAGTAATGAATCTCAAACCAATCTCCCTTGCCTTCTTTCCCGTGGGATTTGCTCCCTGTTGCTGTTGGGATACAGAGGGCTGGAGCCACCCTGCCTGGAACACACCTGGGTGGTTTTTATCAGCACTGACAGGTTTTTGGCACTGGCCAAGGGATGAATTCCAGGGATTTTGTGGGAGTTGTTCAAAGACCATCTGGGGGAGACCCATAAAAACAACGCTTTTATCGAACTAATTTCTGTTTTCTCCCTTTTCCAGGTCCAAGTTGAAACACAATGCAGCTTTTGTCCAGATTCCAATTGGGCTGGAAGGAAACTTTAAAGGAATTATAGATCTTATTGAAGAAAAAGCCATTTATTTTGATGGGGCACTTGGGTGAGTTGTGAAACTTGCTCCTGTCTTGCTTAGAGCTGCTCTTTGCACGAGGAATTCCTCCTGCAGAGGTGAAACCCTGCTCTCTGGGAATTCCAGGGAATTCAGCCTCCAGCATTCCCATCAGCAGGTCCTGCAGCTGAGCTCTGGGATGGGTGGCTGCAGCAGGAGCTGGGTGCTGGGCAGGGGTGGTGGCCACACTTCCCACCCTGAGAAGCAGGGGACTTGCTCCATAACGGATGTGACAGTGCACCTGAGGCTTCTGGGATGAAGATAAGATGTGTGTGGGGCTGCTGAACAGGTTGTCCTGCATCCTTCCAACTCCTGCCAGGAGTGGGAAGGAACCTTCTCCTGCCAAGGCACCAAAGCCGATCCTCGTAGGGGAGATTTTTTCCCACTATCCACATCAGCAGTGAGTTTTTCTTGGCCAGGGTGGTTGTGGCAGCGATGCAAAGGCTGATCCACGTGGTTCATGCCCTGTGAGTGATGATTCCTCCCTGTGTGTGCAGCCAGACCCTTCGTTTTGAGGAGATCCCAGCCGAGCTGCGGGCGGAGGCTGCGGAGCGGCGCCGGGAGCTCATCGAGTGCGTCGCCAACTCGGATGATCAGCTCGGGGAGATGTTCTTGGAGGAGAAGATTCCCACAGCTGCTGAGTTGAAGGTACCTTCAGAGGGGTGCAGCTCTTTGCTCCAGGAGTGGAGATGGCCAGGGAAGACAGGGAATGTCAGGCTCCTGAAGGTGCAGCAGGAGTGAGCAGTGCTGTTTTCCAGCTTGCCATCAGAAGAGCCACACTGAAGAAGTCCTTCACCCCAGTCCTCGTGGGAAGTGCTTTGAAGAACAAAGGGGTGCAGCCACTGCTGGATGCTGTCCTGGAATACCTTCCCAATCCTTCTGAGGTGGAGAACTATGCCCTCCTGAACCAGGGGTAAGGACAGCCAGGAGCAAACAAGAGTGTCCAAGGCCAGGCTGGACAGGGCTTGGAGCAACCTGGGATAGTGGAAGGTGTCCCTGCCCATGGCAGGGGTGGCACTGGGAGGCCTTCAAGGTCCTTTCCAACCCAAACCATTCCATGATTCTATGGAATAGTTTCAAAGCAGTTTAATACATAGCAGGAAACATCAGTAACAAGATCCAGGATCATTTACCATTTGTGTTAAATAATGGCCCCAGAATTTGGCACAAACTCCCAAAACTGAGAGAGCTCCTTTCATCTGAGGGTTACCCTTTATACTGGGGCTATTAACACATTAAATGTGGAAAATTATTATGAGATACTTCCTCAGAAATGATGGCACCCTTCCAGCCTTCAGCCCCTTCCAGTGCCTGACAACCCTTTCCAGGAAGAAATTCCTCCTGATGTCCAACCTGACCCTGCCCTGGCACAGCCTGAGGCTGTTCCCTCTTGTCCTGCCCCTTGTTCCCTGGGAGAGCAGTCCAACAATTAGGTGTGAACCCCAACATGAGAGCCAGTAAAGAGCCAGCAGGTGCTTAGAGGAGGCTCCCATGTTGCCCCATAACCTCACCTCCCTCTCCATTTCTGTTTTTAAGGGATTCTGAGGACGAATCCAAGTTCCTGTTGAACTCTGCTCGTGATGATTCCCAACCTTTCATCGGCCTTGCCTTCAAACTGGAGGTGAGTCCACTGAGTCCCTTCCTGACAACACACAGAGTGAATCCAAACACATGGGGCTGCCAAAGTTATGTAGAGCAAGCTTTAAAATCAGGTTGTATTTAAGTTCAGCTTAAACTTCACCCTTAGAAATTGGTTCCCACCATAAAATCCAGCAGTGTGTCCAACACTGCCAGTTTGGAAGTCCCTCAAATATTTCATGGCTTTCCTAGCTAAAACTTCAACATTTGGGGGGTTTATGGGTTATTTCAGCTACTTGCACAGAAAAATCCTTGGTTTGAAAACAATGGAACAGGAGAGGTTTGGAGAGGATAAAGAGCCAGTGTTTTAAGGAAACAAGTTTCTGCCTAAAGAGCAGCACTTCATATTCCGTGGCAGAGTGTCTCTGTTTGGAAAGTCTGGGAGTGATAAAATGAGTTCAGAAAATTGCCAGGAAATGCCAAATTCCATCCCAGAGCCAAGGGAAAGCTGAGACTCTTGAAAATGTTTCAGTTCCATTTGTAGTGTGGAAATTCAAACCAGAAACATTCTGTCAGTGCAGGTGATGCTTTCAGTAAGAGTGGCCTTGGTTCCCAGAAGGATCATATGTGATTTTTTCACGGATTTTGCTTCCAGGCTGGTAAATTTGGGCAGTTAACCTACATCAGAGTTTACCAGGGGATGCTGAAGAAGTCTGATTACATCTACAACACCAGGACTGGCAAGAGGGTGCGAGTGCAGCGGCTCGTCCGGATGCACTCGGACAACATGGAGGTGAGTGATCCCTGGGGTCTGACATTCCTGCAGAGGGTCAGGACTGCCTGCAACACAGCACTTTGTTTGCTTCACATCCTTAAGCTAGAACAAGCTGAGCTCTCCCTTT
The DNA here is from genome assembly GCA_013397135.1 of Pachyramphus minor. Lineage (NCBI taxonomy): Eukaryota > Metazoa > Chordata > Aves > Passeriformes > Tyrannidae > Pachyramphus > Pachyramphus minor. The sequence goes on along the minus strand of VYXB01000457.1, from coordinate 180,971 downwards.
TGTCCTTGGAATAAAGAGGTGGAAGATTTACAGAGTGTTTTATCCCAGCTGGAATTTTAGAGGAGCTCGATGTCAAGCTTTAAAACACAGAATATATTTATGAGTCTTCTGTAAACCAAGTGTAGTTTATAGGTTATGGAATCATAGGAGAAATCCCAGACTGGTTTGGGTTGGAAGGATCTTAAAGGTATCCAGTGCCACCCCTGCCATGGGCAGGGACACCTTCCACCAGCCCAGGTTGCTCCAAGCCCCATCCAACCTGGCCTGGGACACTTCCAGGGATCCAGGGGCAGCCACAGCCTCTCTTATCTCCCAGTGTTATCTAACCAGGAAACTCTTTTCCCCAAGGATGTCAGTGAAGTTTATGCTGGAGACATCTGTGCCCTGTTTGGGATTGACTGTGCCAGCGGGGACACCTTCACGGATAAAACCAGCACTGCCATCTCCATGGTGAGTTCCCCGTTCCCTCAGGGCCCCAGGCACTGGGATTTACTGGGATTTTGCTGGGAAAGGTTGTAATCATCCCCTCTTCCTTGGTGGCCACTGCAGGAATCCATCCACGTCCCCGATCCCGTCATTTCCGTGGCCATGAAGCCTTCCAACAAGGTAGGAGCCTGTGGATCCACATCTCCCCCTGAGCTCCCCTCCCTTTGCTGCTTTTAGGATTTAATGCAGGTTAAATAAGGAACAGGCTAAAAGAAGCACTGTTTAAAGTGTTTTATCCACAATTCCCAGCACATGGCTGGGCTGGATGGTGTCACTCAGCCATAAATTAGGAGCATTGCTTTGACCTGAACTTAAAATAAATCACAATTAATACAGAACTAAATACACTTAGAAGTGTTTCAGAAAATAACCTCAGAGAGCAGAAGTGCTCAGCAGCTCATAGGAAAAGTTGAGGCCTCTTTCTTGGCTAATTTCTGGAATTTGAGCAAATCTCGTGGTTTTAATTGTATTTCAGAACGACTTTGACAAATTTTCCAAAGGCCTGAACCGCTTCACGAGGGAAGATCCCACTTTCAGAGTCCACTTTGATGATGAGAGCAAGGAGACCATTGTTTCTGGGATGGGGGAACTGCACCTGGAAATCTATGCCCAGGTAATTGGTTTTCCAACCACGAATTCTCCCTCCTTTGCCTCCTCCTCTTTCTTCTTTCCAGCTGCTTTGGGAAGAGTTTAACTGTAAATCAACTTCTTCAGGTTCTTTCTCTGCATTTTGAAGGATTCTAAACTATTGAAAGGAAACTTCTGCCTGGGATATTTTCACTTTTACAGTTCAAATCCATAAAAATTTATTTAACACTACACTTTGCTTTAGCAGCCTTTACTTACAATTACTTAATTATTAATAATAATTAATTTCTGCAGAAAACTACAGTGCTTCTGTGGCTTTAAATGTATCATTCCATAGAAAAGCTGATGCAGGCACTTCCAGGGATTTACTTACAGGGAATAGTTACTTACAGTGATTAGTCTCATTCCAGTTGATGCTGTATTTTATTAACATAAGAGATGTGTCTGAAATGTTGACAGAACAAAAGATGGTTTTGTCTTGAAAAATTTAAACTTTAATAGAAAAATTAATGCTGTTCCCTTTTTGCTGTGTAGATCTTAAACAAAGCTGGATGCAGAAATGACAGTGAACAATTTATAACATTAAAGAAACCCAACAAAAAGCCCCCAAAAATCAGTGAAAAGCCCTGATTAAGTTAATACAATAATTTCCAAAGAATTGTTCTAATGGCACAACTCTGGGTTCTTTTCCTGCAGCGAATGGAGAGGGAATATGGTTGTCCTTGCACCATGGGGAAGCCCAAAGTTGCCTTTAGGGAGAACATCTGTGCACCTGTGCCGTGAGTATTCCCTCTGGGACTTGTTTGGTTCATTTACTTGGATGCAGCGTTTGATTAAGGAGCAGAGAAGCTCTGGGATGATCACATCACAGCCCAGGGCACAGGAGAAGTTTAATTTATTATCTCTGTACCCTCATTGCTTCCCACCCCCTTCCCCTCCCCTGCTCTCCCTCCAAATGCCTGTTGGAGCTCTGGAGCTGCTTCCAGGTGGGATGAGGGGCTCCCTTATCCCGAGGTGTGTCCGGGCTGGCGGCTGTTCCATGTCACTTGGACACCATCCCGAGGGTGCCACAGCACTGTCATCTCCCAGGGAATGATCTCCTGTGGGAGTGACAACAGGCAACAATCTGGGCTTTCCTTCTCTGATTAGTCAGGAATTTCTCTTCCTGGAAAACTCAGGGACCAAACCCAGTGTAGATGCCCCGAGTGAACGTGGCTGCAATTTAGAGCTGACCTTGGTTTACATTTGAAGCTGCCCATCACCTTAGGAGTTACTCTCAGCTCACAGTATTCCTTCTCCAAACACCCAGAGGAACTGGGAGAATCCACAGAATTCTGTTCCTTTAAAACTTGGGAGTGCAGGGGGTTGGAAGCAGCAGAGCTGGAGCTGGGAGGGAGATCCCTGGATGGTTTTTCCAGCAGGTTGCACAACCAGGAACTTCTCCCTCACAACTTCTGTGTTTTCCTTATGGAAACACTTGCTCAGATCACAGAACTGTGATGGGCAGTGGCTCCAGGTGTGAGTCCTGTGCTGGGAACCAGTTTGTGCTGGGAGTTACTGGGGTAGGTGAGGTCTCTGTGCTGGGCACCAGTGCTGTCCTCTGGCACGGGAGCATTCCCAGCCCCTGGAATTCTGCTGAGCACTCCAGGATGGTCCCCGCCCAGTTTGGCACTGGGATCTCCCAGGAGGACAGAGCTGGGAAGCACCAGTGTTTTGAACCCCAGCCATTCCCAGGAAAGCCCAGAAAGAGCTGGACAGGGCTGCTGTTGTGTCCTGGAGTGCTGGGATGGACAGGGAAGGTGGCCCTGACCTCCCCCTGCTCTGTGCCCACCCCCATCTGTGAGCTGGAGGTTGCAGAGCTGCCAGGCTTTAAAACAACAACAACAAAAGGCTTTTTAGAAATCAAATATTTACCTGGGACACCATTTCGTGGAGTAGAACCACGTAGTCAAACTGCAGATATTCATCACTTCTCTTCTGGAAAGACAAGGGGAAAAGGGGGGAATTTGGGGCTTTTCCCCACTGAGAAGCAGTGAGTCAGTTCTCTTTGGTTCTCACAGGAATTCTCTGCTGTATTTCAGATAAAACTGGCAGCTCATAACAAATAAAGCAGGTGGAGCTCAGTCACTGTGACAGAAAGATCCCAATTTGTGTTTTTGTGACTCCAAAATTGCACTGGGGAGATGAATGTGAGGCTTCAAACTCTGCTAATGCCTCCCTTAAAGACATAAAATAAATATCAACTTCAGGAACTCCCTTGGGATGGGGACACCTCCTTCTACGAGGTGTCAGTTTAACCCAAATAATCCCAAATAAAATTGGCAACAGGATAAGGACACACCCCAGAGGCCTTACAGTGATTTTATGAGAGACAAAATACACACTGGCCTTTGGAATATACTCTTTTCCCATGTATTTTTCAGGGAAAAGGAACAAAATTTCCCCAAGAGAGGTGGCAGCTGGGTTAATTGAATAGTTTTCTGTCTGCTTTGTCCTCAAATTTGTTAAAGAGGGATTTAAAATGTTTAAAACTCTTGCTGGTGCACAGCCCTGCAGAGGCTGTAAATTGCTCCAAGATGCCATCAGAGGGAGCAAAACATTCACAAATCCTGCTCCCTGAAGGAATTTGTATCTCCTTCATCCCCAGCACTTCCTGGGAATTCACTGGCTCTTCTGAGTGGCAAAAACACTTGGGCTTTGGGTTCTCTAAGTCCTGTTTCTTAATCCTGGCTCACAAACAAAATCACCTCAGATTTAAAGCTGACCAGCCCTTTAGAGGTTATTCTTAACTCACAATATATTTGTTTTCCAAATAGAGCAGAGGAAAGGGGGAGAATCTATAGAATTCTATTAATTTAGAACTAAAACCAAGAGGACCTGGCTGTGACAGTGAGTTTTGGGAAAGCAAAGTGCTTTCTGAGTTAAGCCTGTGCCAGGCAAGGAATCTGTCAGGCCTGGGGGTGGCAATTAAGGACTCAATTAATTCCAGGAGCTACAGTGAGATTTGCCAGGTTTTGATTCCTTAGCTTAGGGCAGATCCAGATGGGCTCAAGATAAACCTTGAAACCACCCAGAAATACAACAGGAAATATTTTATCCTGGAATATTCTGTTCCCTTTCTCCCTTGTGTTCCCCTTTTGTCTTCCTCAGTTCAGGTTTCTTACCATAAACCCAGTTGATGCTCATCATGGTAAGGGAAGCCCAAGAGCTCAAATAAAAATCCCTTTTAGGTTCTCTCCCCTAATTGCTGTTTGATTAGAGAGAACAAAATTAGTAGTGGAACAAAATTCAAACACTGGATTGGATTCTTAAAACCAAAGCAGAGCAGGAAGTTCAGACATAATTGAGGTTTCCCAAATGTGGATTTTTAAGAATGGGGATCCAGCTCTGCTCTGGTCCCTGCTTAGCTCCTAAATACTGTTTTCCTTGCAGAGCATTGAGAGCCAAGGCCAGGTTGGAATATATGTCAGGGGAAAGAAGTGGAGGAGAACACCCTGGGAGTGTCCCAGGCCAGGTTGGACAGGGCTTGGAGCAACCTGGGCTGGTGGAAGGTGTCCCTGCCCATGGCAGGGATGGAACTGGATGGGCTTTGAGGTCCCTTCCAACCCAAACCCTCCTGGAATTCTGTGGCTGATGCAGACTTACCACCTGCTTCACGTGTTTGATTTGGGCAAGCTGGAGCTGGGTGTTTTCCGTGGAATTCTGCCATACCAGGTATCCTGAGGCGACCCAGGCGAGCAGGTGGAGGGGCTCCAGCTCTGGGGGCACGTGGCCGTGGCTGTCTGGGGAACAAAACAAGTCCTGGGTGTTAAACAAGAGCCACAACAGAACTCCATCTGTGGTGCTAAAGTCACTCCCTTCCAGGGCATGAAACCTTCCATGGGATCTTGGAAGAGCTGCTACATCCCCTCAGTGTTTCCTCCAGTGGAATCACAGCGTGGTTTGGGTTGGAAGGGACCTTAAGGTTCATCTCATTCCACCCCTGCCGTGGGCAGGGACACCTCCCATTATCCCAAGTTGCTCCAAGCCTTGTCCAGCCTGGCCTTGGACACTCCCAGGGTGTTCTCCTCCACTTTTCCCCTGACATATAAAGTTTTCAAGGCCCTGAAGTCAGAGCAGCCCCTCGTTGTGCAGTCAGGGTGTGGGATGTGCTGTGCCAGGGACAGCTCAGAGGGAGCAGGAGGAGCTGACAGTGGCAGGTCAGTGACAGCCACGTGCAAATCATGCCTCAATTCTGGATTTCAGAAATCAGAATAAATTGAGTGGCTGTGACTGCCAGAGCCCCAGAAAGAGAAAGGGGAGCAGCATGTGTTCAGAGCAGGGGGAAGGCCTGATCCTTCTCCCCAGCCCCACCCTTGTACCTGGAATGTTCTCTGCCACCAGCTCTTTTTCCAGGCTCCTGATTCGAGTGTAGAACACGTGATCTGCTTCCTCTGTGCTCTTTAGTTCTCCTTCAAGTGTGAACTGCACATCTGGAGCAATGTTTTTGTTGCCCAGATGGTACAGAACCTCAGCAGTGCAGTTAACAGTACTGTCCTGTCACAGAGTTAATTATGTGCATTAATATTTCATTAAGTACATGTATCATGTGGGTAATTTGCACTTCTGACGTGGGTTTTTTTTTAATGGAGTTGCTGTTTTCTCTGAGTCTGGCCCAGAGAGATTTGTGATTATTTAAGACAAGGTTAAATTCATGGTTAATCTGTGAATGCATAAAGGTGATTTGCTTTCTGCAGTGATGGGGAGGGCAGTGGGTGGGGTGCAGAATGTCCCTTGTGCTGTTCCCTTGGAGCTGAGTGACACTGAAATGTCCTTGTCATCCCTCCAGCACTGTCTGGTGCTGGAGTGGAAGGTACCACATGGGCAGGGCTTGTATGGTGAGTTCCCTGTTGGTAAAATTTAGCCTTTTTATGCCTGATTTGCAGGTCATAAAATCAGAAACACGATTTCAAATATGATTAGTTGGTGTGTCCCCTGGCCTGAGCCAGAGCAGCAGCATAAAGTGAGTTTATGACAGGTCAGTGCTGCTCAGTTCTGCCCTCAGAGTGTTTAATTAAATCAACCTGAACTCACTTTGTCCAGGACATCTTCCAGCTCCAGTTCCAGGTAGTACTTGTGCCCAACATCCTTGATGTCCTAAGAAAGCGAAAACATGAAGGATGTTTATTTTGTCAAATGTTGAATGACTTTGCATAGTGGAAAAGATCAGACTGTCACGGAATGGCTTGGGTTGGAAGGGAATTTAACTCATCCAGTGCCACCCCTGCCATGGGCAGGGACACCTTCCACTATCCCAGGTTGTTCCAACCTGGCCTGGAACACTTTGAGGGATGGGGCAGCCACAGCTTCTCTGGGCAACCTGTGCCAGGGCCTCAGCACCCTCATTTCTAGCCTTGAATACCCCTGAATTAACATTTTGGGGCTCCCCACATGATTCCATCCAAGTAAGTGCTGCTGGTTAAATACCCAGGTAGCAGTGTTCAGCGATTCCTCAAGTGAAATCCCTTCTGCAGTTCATTAGGACTCGTGTCATGGATTTTTTGGGCTGTAATGACTGAAGGTGGGGGTTGCTGTGCCCTGTTCTCATGGGTTCACCTATAAACCCAGCCCAGGTGAGCAGTGAGGTGTGGCTGAGGTGTGCCCTGGCAGCTCTGCAATCCGAGCACCCTCCTCCCTGCTGAGTGTCCTTGGGAGGTTCCCCGGGCCCGATGCCACCGTGGGAACAGCACAGGGTGTATTCCAGCTTTCCAACCTACCCCACTGCTCCCGGGGCTGTTCGGGACACACAGGTCCTTACATGCCCCCCACAAGTGTGTGGGCACAGCCGCGGTGCCCCGGAATGCCAGGATAGCTGGGGTTGGAGCAGGTACCACAGGGGCCGGGAGGGACTGGGGTGTCCCCACAGAGGAGGCTCCTCGCCCTCCCTGCGCAGCTGTCCCAGAGCTCTGGCGCCCTCAGGGAGGGGAGTTCTGGCCGGTGTTGGGGGGTTCCCACCTCCCGGCCGGTGTTGGGGGGTTGGCACCTCCCGGCCGGTGCTGGGGGGGGGTTCCCACCT